>JABSTQ010009362.1:0-552500 GCA_013358835.2 Ixodes persulcatus | reverse complement strand
ACATATATCTAATCTAAAATTCACCTACATATGTCTTCATTATCCACATAAAGGGGGAAATTAGTAATGTTCCGCGAGGAGCCGGACTTGTTTTACTTTGGTTCTTAAGGTGAAAACAGGTATAGAGGCATTACGGGCTATCCCCTTCTGACCGACTGACGTCCAAGTTCTCTGTCCTTTTAGATGGTTTGGTAACGTTCCTGACTGTATGGGTTATTACCCATCGCGCAGGCGAGCCCAATGAGGAACGCAGCAATATTTGATTTCGAGCGTTCGACCTAATTAATAACGGAAAATTGTTAAAAAGCTAGAGTACTATGGTATTCATAGAATCACTCTAAAGTTTAAACCTGTTTAACTCTTACTTACACTACCGTATGTAGCTTGTTAGCATTAACCGTAAACTTCAGTCATTCAAAAATATGAAACTGGGTATTTCAGTGTAGTGTGCTTGGGCCACTTTTATTCATATTTTTTTATGAATAACATCAAAAGATGTCGAGCTATGGCGGCGTAGCTCAAAGTCGGTTCCTCTGGTGTCGTCGTGTTGACCGGAACCTCAGGCTGGAAGGCTCGGTGAACTTCCTCTCGGACGACCTCGGCGAGCGTCAGTGAGGACGGGCGATCCGCAGCGGGAAGTATCTTGCGGAGTTCTTCCCGAACGACTTCACGGACGATCTCCCGAAGGCTGTCGGCACCGCTGGTATTTAGGTTCAGAAGGGAAGCAGCGACAGTTGGAGCCGCAGGCGCGACGGCGATTCGGTGGTAGTGGCTTGCTCGGGCCGTCAGTGCGCGCTCGATGTTGGTGGCTTCACTCACAAAAGCATCGACGGTCGTCGGGGGGTTGCGGACCAGGCCTCCGAAAATTTCTGCCTTGACGCCACGCATGAGGACTCGGAGTTTCTTTTCCTCGGTGGCCTCCGGATCGGCTCGGGCACTGAGACGCAGGACATCCTCAACAAAGCTGGTCACGCTTTCGTTGGGGCCCTGCACCCTTGTTTGAAGTAGGTCCTCTGCTCGCTGGCGACGGTGGTGGTTAAGGAACGTCCGCTTCAGTTCGGTGACGCAGGACTCCCATGTAGTGAGGGAGGCTTCGTGGTTTTCAAACCAGTGCCTCGAGGTGCCCTCCAGCGAGAAGTACAGGTTCTGGAGGCGCTGTTCAGCCGTCCATCCGTTGTGGCGAGCTACACGTTCGTAATGCTGCAGCCAGTCTTCGATATCCTCGTGGGCTTCGCCGTGAAAGGGCGTCGGAGTCCGGGGAGTGACGGCCATGATGACGACGGGTGCGGTGGACATGGTCGGTATTTTCTTCCTCCGGTTCTCGGGCAAGAGACCCAATTCGGGGGACTGACCTCTGGTCCGACGGCTCCTTCGGGCTTCGGCGTCTTCGGCGAAGGGTAGCCTTCCGGGGCTGAGCACCTCACTCGGGCGGTGTGTCTTCGTAGGGGTACGCTTTACGGGCATAGGATGGTACCCAGCACCTCCACCAAAATGTCACGAATGACAAGTGATGAGGCGATGATAACTGAGTAAACTGAATGTTTAATGGGGCGAACTTGTGCCCAAAAATAAAAGGGAAAAGAAAGATAACAAGAGAGCGTCGCGGGCGTCGAAGGCGGCGAAGCAGCAAGATCGAACGCTGAGGCGAAACTGACCCCAGCTTGCCACGCGGAGCCGCTTTTGTACACGCGTGGGCTTCTGGAGCATTCGGCGTAGAAGGTTCGGTGCCTAGAACATTCTAACCTCGAATCAGCAAGACGGTTCTCGAATTACCAGAACGTCACATTACAGTGTCAACAAAAACGTGTAGCCGCGGCCAGGAATCGAACCTTGGCTTTTTCGCGTAGGAGACAAGCGCGATAACCGTTCGGCCACGCGCGCGCTGCCTACTTGGCAAGCTGCGCGCGCGGCAAAATATATATATATATATATATATATATATATATATATATATATATATATATATATATATATATATATATATATATATATATATATATATATATATATATATAATTATTTTTATATATTGGCTTCCTTTACAAAAATCACTACATCGTTCCAGCAAGTGTGACATTGCTTTTATAATATTCTTTGGTTTACACTCGTTATATGTATTGCCATCTAGTCTAGGGACAAACAGAACAACAAAACTTATCAAAGCTACCACTAATTCAAACGAGGGCTATTCGAATTTATGCCGATGTTCCTTTTTGCACCCTTCTATAAAACGTCTTTTTAAATATATAACATCAATCCTACTCACAAGTTGTATAAGTTCCGGTTGCTGGCGACGTATAATCTGGCATTAGGACATAATAATTTCGTTCTTTCTGCACTGTCATGCTTGTCATATTAAATCAAAATATGTCACACATCATGGCGAGGTGTTTAGAGTACTGACCCCACGTACCGATTGTGGTTTCGCATCATTACAGTATGCTTTGACATCGTTCCTTAATGCCCTGGAAGCAAATGCCGTGAATAACTTTGGGAAATCAAATAAAATGTTAACTAACATTTTACTACAGACAATCTAATATTCCACGTGTTGACTGCAGTAAGCAGCGTTGTCTGTGAATTTGAAAAATTGTCTTCGTGCTGGAAGTGCCCATTAGCGCAATGGTATGTGTGTTGTGCTTCTGTTACTGCTTTTAGCTTATGCAATTGTTTATTACGCAATAATGTGAACCGTTGTGTACGCGTTTGGGTTTGTAACTTAGATGCTTTGCGATGTTTCTTTTCTCGCCAACGTGTGTCAGGGAAATAGGACCTCGTCAAGCTGCGAACGTAGCTTTTGGTCCTGGTTTCCTCTCTTCTGTAAAACCCAAAAAGGAAATAAATGCCTCGGTAGCCTTGATAACGTAAATCCATATGCAACTTAAAAGACAATTCTTCAGGTACCTAATAACTAGCAGAATATAATATTTGGTAGAGTGTTTCGTAAAAATTGAACTAAATAATTTGAGCCAGGATATAGAAACCCTACCATAGTGTTCAGCAATCGCCTTCTATAATAAGTCACATGAACGACACGATGCACCATGCTAGCGAAGCAGCATGCAAGATCTTTTTTTTTTTTTAAATTCTATTCGGGTTTAGTTTAATTATGCCTCTCATAGCCCCTTCCGTGTTGCAGTCTTACAAACACGTTTCAAGGAAAAGGGTTGTCGGGCCCACCCTGAACTCTTTTCATCCTTCCGGAACCCAAAATAGCAAGGTTTCCTTCTTCCAGTCACGACCAGCCGTGGTCCGAAGTAAAGATATGTGTTTTAGAAAGTGAACCAAATAAATGTACGCGTTATTATGAGCCTAAATGATTTATCGAGAAAGCTGAACATAAAGAAGAACAACGAAACTGAAGCTGTAAGTGCATGGTTATCCGACAAATCAGATGGAAGAAAAGTAAAATCTGGGGTTCAGAAGTCAGACCAACGGAGAGCCCCTTGTACACCACTGCGGAGGACGGACGATTAATTAACACCACCTCAAAAGTTTTAGACAGATAATCATATATATGGCGCCTGCTTAGACCTCAGTTAATAGGTCATAGTTGTGCACTATAGGAGGTCCAGGAGGATTCCATTTATGTACACTAAGGAAATTGAGTACTGGTTTGATCAAATATAACTGTACAGGTCATAAACAAACACGTGCTTTTGAGCACGCCATTTCCACGAGTTCATGATTCTGAAAGAAAAGTCTAGTTTGAGCTACGTTTTTGCCAACGCCAGGTCACCTCAATGCGGGCTGTTCGTAGCAGTGCTACTTTGATGTTGTCCTATTTGGACACGTGCTCTTCTGTCGTCGTGCGGCAGGTGCTGTTTTGACGCGTACCCGCGGCATTTATGTAATGTGAGCGTGGCTGTAGGAGATGCTATTGCTTTAAATTCAAAACCTCTACGTTTCGCTGAAAGGATGTCTGTGTCATCCACCGGGCAGCTGATAGATAAGATAAAGTCGTCAATTGATTTTTCTTTGTGAGTGGTCAACATGGTGGTTGGAATTAGACACTTCCTAACCTAGCCTAAGAAAACAAAATGTCATGACCATTGGTGTGTTGAACGATTATAAGATGGCTAATGATGAGGAGAGACCTGTGTACTCCTGAATGGTGTACACCCGTGTTTCACTGCTCACCGTTTACAGTCACAGCTGTAAATCTTCGTTCACTCGTTGCAATGACCATTCTACTAATTGAATGAACGTCAACGGATACAGGAGCAGCTCTAAAACGCGCAAGCATGCCGCGTTAGTCAGTTTAGCCTGTCTAGAACGAAACAGATAACAGACAAAGCGCACACCAGCTCTCGTAAAGTGAGTTCATGCAGCTGACCTGGAAGAAGGCGAAATTTTGTTATTTCCAATGACCGCGGGGCAGACGGCGCCACAGCCGGCAGCAGGCCTTGAGCCGTCGCCGTTCCGGCCATTTTAGCGTTTCGTTTCTGTAACTTCTTGCCTTTCCCTTCCCCCTCTCACCTCACCTCTCCAGTCTCTTTACCTGTTTGGTCGCTGGATTCCAGATCTCCCCGTGGGGCGTTGAAAAAATCTTTTGTCCCGAGAGCGCGGCGAAGAATATCGGGGCCATATTCTCGACCTTGGCGAATTCTTGGCTCGCCTGTCCAGTTTTTCTTCCCCGTGGGGGTGCGATCATTGTTCTAATTAGCCTTGCGCTGCAGAGACTGGCCTGCGCTGCATTAATCCTGTTTGCTTTGTCTATTCTCTCTCACACACACTCTCTCTCTCTCTTTCTCTCTCTCTCTCTCGCTCCCTTGGGTTGTCGCGCCGAGCCCCCGCCAGTTTGCGTGGCCGTGGCGGCTACCCACGAAGTACAACCACACCCTGCTCACAAAGAAGGCTGCTTTTTTCACGTTGCTTTTGTCGTTCTTGTTGTGGATCTGATTTTGCGTGTGTGTATTTGCGCATGTGTGTGTGTGCTTGTCAGTTAGGGACCGGGGGAAGCTGACGTGTCTGTCGGCCTTCCTTCCGTTGCGGCCGATCCATCTTTCATGCATCGGCCGGTTCATGACGTTAGCGATCTTTCGAAGCTTTGCTCTCCCTTGGATGGTAGGACGCCGAGGAGTTTTCTTGGAGGACACCGGGGGACGTGAAGGGAAAGAACCCATTCTTTCTCTCGATCTATTTGAGGTCGTCCAAGGCCAACTTGAGTTACGAAGGTGCCATTGCAAACCTTTTAGAAGAAGGGCTTTTGAGGAGGTTTGGAGATTACAATTTGATTCCTGTTTACACGGTTATATGTAAGCATTTTGTTTTATGTTGTCAGGAAGGCGAGAAAGAACAAGCACTGCGCTGAGCCGGTTTTCGAAGACTGACAGGTGAAATATGATAGGGTGTGTCGATCGGTTGGCTCATGCCTGAATCGCTGGTGGTACGTTTCCAGCTGCGCTAAAGTTCCGGGTGAGCGATCGTACTCCTCGCGTAACTATGGGGTATTGCGCAAGGCTGTGCGCTCGTACGACTGAGGTGGAGCAAGGCGCGGCCATATTCAGATTAGGGCGGGATGACGTTTCGTTATGCCCTTAACCAAGATGCCTTCATTTTATAACGTGAGCATACGGTGTCTTCGTCTCCATGTCAGGTGTTCCAATTTCACGCCCTTAAGATCTATTTGTCCCTGAATGCCTACGAAACTTCGGACATGACGGGTCTCGAGCGTCTTGCATAGCTCTGAAGCCAATGAGGTTTCTGCAATGACCAAGAGGAATGCCAAAAAATAAAGCGTCACGAAAAGCGCGGGAACGTAATAAGCGACGGCTTTAATTTCTTCTGCTGTTGGTGATCTCTGACGAAAAACAAATAGTTGTGAAGACGCTGAAGTTAACCTGGCTTAATCACGTTACAGAAATATGCCTCGCATCTACTGTTTTTTTTTTTTTATTATTCATTTGCATACCCGTAGCCATACTCGAAGCACAAGAGCCCCCCCCCCCCCCCCACCCACCTTAGAAAAAGTATAAATAAAAAGTGAGGACGAAAATGTAGGGACTAAAAGAGAGTTCCTATTTTAATCATAATTTTACAAATACAAAAAAAAAAGATTTTTCAAGGTAGTTCCTTTCTATTGCAATGCAGGCAATCGATTTGTATACTTCCTGCTCTTGTGTAAAAATCGATTTCGAAACAGGTGCGACCACGCAAAGATGTTTCATGGGTTGAACTGCTTTACGCCCATACAAGTAGTGTGCGAATCGCCGGAAGATCTCTTTTTTTTTTTTTTTCGAGAGAGAGAGAGAGAGAGAGAGAGAAGAGTAGTGCACACAGATCTCATCCTCTGCTGACAGCAAAACAAATATTAATAACAAACCAGTCTCTGGTATGACACTGACCAACTGCTGTCCACCGGGAAACCAAAACCAGAAACTGATTAGTGCGCTATGCGCTTGAGCTGACCCCTAAGTGAGTCCTACCCAATTCACACGGCAGCGTAAAGGTACCTTTAGCTTACGTCTTTTACCTGAAGGTACCTGCAGTAAACGGCGTTTTGATCACGCAATAAATAAACGGAGCACTTTGAGTTGATGTCGATTGCATTCCTGCTAAACTGCGAGAGGAGCACGTGAAAAACAATTATTCCTCGAAATTGGTTTGACGCGCAATTTTTGACTATTCTTTGTGAAATATCACATTTTAAACCTAAACGATATTTGTCTTTGCTTTTGCGGCACTTTACTTTTTTTTTCTCTAAGTCTAAGGGCGCACCTAAATGAGCCGTGCTTTAAAACGTCCAACCCGCCTGGCCACACTGGCCCTGAACCATCTGCGTTAACGAGTTTCGATTGCGAGGTGGGCGACCTTTTTCTGTTTAGCAGCTCCATTTTTCCGCGAAGTCTTCACTGAAGTAGCTAAATAATGCCTGGCAGAAACGAAACCCGTCGGAGTCTCATGGTTACGCCAGTCACGCCATCGAAAGGGATGGACGACGACGAGGATAAAAGGTCCTTGGCGGGAAAGTCGGACAACTCGTCTACAACCTCGAAAAAGAGCTCGCAGTGGTCCATCGCTTTCCGGTTCGTAGCAGACATTGTTTTTCACGTGCCGCCGCTGCTACCTGCTAGCTGGAGTATGTGTTCCTCGTTAATGTATTACTTCATCACATTTGTGTTCACAATGATTTTATAATTTACTACTATTATATATTCAATTTGTTATAATGCATTAAACAATATATATTTATATATCTGTGATTTTTATTTTGAGTTCGTGGGTCCAAGGCTACTCCCTACAGCTGCAAAGGGAGATTGGCGAGCTCCGTTTGACACAGGACCTTCCTTAGCGAAAGGGACCTTTATGCGCCGTATGATTACGATCTCCAGCTCCCTTTACTACAGGTGCCTGTGCTAAAGGTACCTTTACGCTGCACTGTGAATCGGGTATGAGTCCTCCCCTCGGGGGAGGATTAAAGGAAGATCCATTGGTGTATTCTTAGGGAAAGCGTTAGCCTGACCCTTGGGAAATGCCACAAGCGTCCCCCTTTGAGAAACGCTAACGCTGACGCCTGCACTTTTCTGTTTTGGCTTTCTCTTTTGGCTTACTTTTTTGCTTCCTCTATTTTTTGCCGCTTCTTTTTGGCTTCGTTAAGGGGTATTCACACGAGGGAGAAATCCCGGGGATTTCTCCCCGGCACGCGCGCCTCACGAGATGAAAACGCGAGGCTTTTGCACATCGCAAAGCCTGACGTTTTCGTCGTGGGATGCGCGTGCCGGGGAGAAATCCCCGGGATTTCTCCCTAGTGTGAATACCCCTTTACGGGATCAGTGTTAGCGTTTCCCAAAGGGGGACGTGTGTGGCGTTTCCCAAGGGTCATGCTAACCGATTCCCTAAGGATCCATCAATGGATCTTTCTTTAATGTTAATGCCGCCTACTTGGACTAGCGCTAGTACACTTGGTTCACACTCCATTTTGTAGCACAAACCAAGGCATACGCGCTCTGCACAGCTACAAGCTCAGACTCCATCTGCGGGCGCATTGGCTTCCACCCCGTGACGTCGCCTCCCTCTCGCCTTTGTCCTTCACTACTCTCCTCCTCTCTATCCGGGGCGCTTCCCTTTCCACTGTTTTGTCCTCCGACGGACGCTGTTAGCTTTTCCCTGTCATGTGGTTACCAATGCTAACGCGTTAAAAATAATTGTATAACACTTGAACCTTAAATATATATTATACGGGCTTTTTCAGAGTCAGGAACGGCTTTGAAATTTCTCACCCTCGTCTTCCCGAAGTACCAACAAGGTGTGAACTATCAGAAATCGTGTGTATTGTGCAATAGGCCTAGCATTTGTGAAATTCAACATGCATACATGTTTCCATAATACTGCTGATCTTAAAGTATAGCGTCCCTATTACTAATACGCATATTCGATGTTAAAGCAGTATCCAACTATGTGATGCGCCGACGAGCAAGAGCAAGTTCGTTAATTCGGTCAGCACTCGCTGCCGTTGTTAGCGGTCCTGGGTGTCGAAAATGCAATTTGTTCTCGACGCCCTGTAGCCATTCTTTCTTTTTTTATATATTTTGCTCCATATACAAATGCGTGTATCTTACAACGTTTCCTCCTGATACTATACATTTTACTCCTTTGTATAACGTTTTGATATTTCCTTGATAGGAAATTTAAGATAAATGCGTTGTTCCACATTTGGGTTAATTAACACTTCTCTCGTTCCTTCTGCCAAATTTTGCGGTACAAGATCAATGACTGATGCGATGACTTAAAAATTTAAATATATATATATATATATCATCTTACGCACCCGTTATTAATTGACAGCACGTTTAAATTGTAATGTAAATTTGATCACCCCTCAATATTGCAACCTTTTAAGTCTTCTTAAGGTTATTTAAATCGTGTTTAAAGGCTGTTATCATGGAGCCAATCAGCTAGAGGACTGCGATCCTACGAGTGCATCTCTTATTTTTGTCGCCTTCTATAAAAACAAAAGAAATTATCAGAAGTTACAGAGATGTCAAGGTCATTAAATACTGCCGATGGAAAAATGAAAAACCTGTATTTGAGTATCGCCTTCTGAAACTAAAAATACTGCCTCGAAGAAAAGACACCGCCTTCGGGTAGGCGATCATGAATGATAAAAGCTATGCCATGTAAAGAATATAAGAGTAACTTTGTTTACTACACACGGTTAGTTGGGAGGCAGACAAAAATGTTGTCAACAATTTCACACAAAATTCTCAAGCAAGAAAAAGCTTAATCGTTGTTGGTTTTATCAAGCAGAAACATTAAACAGCGCTTCAATAAAGAGTAATGTTTGTATTGCGAGGAATGAAGGTATCAACCTCTTCCCTTCTCGCGTTAGATACACCTAGTCGCTCTTCGTATCTAGAACATGTGTTTTCACATCCTTCCCCGAAAAAAAAAAAGGTACCATGTTCTATTTCACACGCTTAGGATGCTCTAGATGCTCAAGAATAAACTCGGGCAAGCTCCTCGACTCGGATAAAATCGGGTCTTAAGTAGCTCGATTCCGTTTGCTTGGCTGGAGTCGCGAGCTGCAAACGTCAAGGACGAATTCGTCGTTTCTATTGATAGCACTTGTTAGCAATTCTGTCACCTTCATCCTGTGGCAAACGGGCGTCAAGTCCCTTATCGCAACGTGTGTCGCCATCCACACGTGCGGGCGGCTATCCGGAGCAGGCAGGCTGGGGAAGTGACGGCGCTAGGTGATTCTTGAAGCGACCTGATCTTGTACAAGGCCAATTAGACGCTTGGCGGTCGACGAAAATAACGGTCGCCCCTGGAACGCCGCTACAGGCAATCTCGCCTTTTATATCTGACTCGTCCCCGCGTCTGTCTCAGCATTCGCTTCCTTCTTTGTTCCGTCGGCTTTCAACTTCCTCGCGCCGTCGGCATTCCTTGTCTTTGCTAAACGGTCGTCGACAAAGGCGACCTACTAAACGTTGTAGGGTTCGGTGCTACTGCTCACCCGAAAGAAGGACCGACGAGGCAGAACTCAAAACACACACCTTTACTGTCTCCTGGCAGCGAACGCACTTCCTGAGCCCGAGCCTTTTTCGTGGCTCGCGCGCACGTTACGCGCCGGGCGCCGAGCACGAGTTCTTTTTCGCAATGTGGACCGCAAAACTCACAAACTTCCCCCACCCCCGAGTTGGTTGGAGTTGTCAGGGTGAGGGTGGTCATTGTCTTCGATGTCGATGGCGATCTCCGCCAGCGAGGGGGGGGGGGGGGGGGGGGGGGCGGGGGGGCAAGTCTGAGGCGCCGGACGACCGCCAGGGCCCGCTGGAGGTTGTGCTCGTCGATGGCCGCGAGGCGCCAGACGACGGCCCTGGCGGCGCCGGCCTGGGGGGTGCCCCGGTGTATTTCGGGCACCCCACAATGGGGACACAGGAGCCGGCGGGTCGTAGGGATGGCGGTCGGTGAGAGTGGATCCCCGAAACGGCTCTGGGACCTCCGCCGGGGGATCCGTGGTCAGGAACAGGGCTCGACCTCCCAGGGCAGATTTGATGTCCATGAGATGGGTAGGCCCTGGGGGCCCAGCACGGTCCAGGTTGCGGAGTTGCCCCGGTGTCGGTAAAAGGGCCGACGGCAACGTAGTCCCGGAGCCGGATGGCGACGGCCATGGTGTTCCAGGGGGATGGTGGTGGTGGGGGAGAGGGTGACCGTCTTCGTCTGTAGTACCGAGGCATCTTATGGTGAATTGCGCTTGCAGATCTCAAGCGCTCCAAAAGCGCTCCATTTGGATCGCGCATATTCCGCTGGCAGATCTGGCTCGAGCTGGTCATCTTCCCCTCGTAGATCTCTGGCAACGCCCACTCCACGGAGCGCCTCAAACTCCGCCGAACTTGCTCTGCGGGATTTCACAGATCGCTCCGGAAGTTGACAGAGCGGCCCACGTGATTTCCTTCTAAATCGGCAGTGCGTATGCGCGGCAAGGTTGGCGAGGTCGGCGGGCCGGACGGGTCGTCGAGTTAGATCTGTTTCGGTGCATCGGTTGTTTACGTGGGATTGTGACGGCTCGAACGCTTCTACCTCGCGTAGATCAGGGATACAAAGCCGGGACAGTGGAGCGTGGTAAATCGTAAGCGCTGACATCTGTGGTCGTGAGAGGAAGAATGACAGGAAAGCCGGAGGCAGACGCAAGGTTAGGCCTGTTCATTCCGCAGCTAATGATTGGCATTTCCCCGGCGTTTTCCCGTGCAATAAAGCAAGAGGAGATTAGGCAACGACCGTGCCAGGGTTGGGCAGAAATACTCAAAAAAGTATTTGGAAATACAAATACTGGAATACATTAAAATAGAAGCTAAAATACTGATACTAAAATACATCTGTAAAAATGTATCGCGATACGTATCGGAAATACATTTTAAATAGAGGCAAAAAGTATTTGGAAATACAGATACAGGAATACATTCCAGGGAGGGCAGAAATACAAATACAGAAATACTGATACTGCAATACATTTTCAAAATTGTTTGAGACGAAAACTGAGATGAAGTTTGAAGTGGAAGTTTTTGATCCCGAAATTTCTTTCCCGTGGTTTGCCTTGAAAATAGTTGTTTCGGACGACGAGAAGTCTTCAATGGACTCAAGAAAACGTTTCATCAAGGACTGACCGCGGTCCCTTCCCTGACATCTTGTCTTTCTTACGAGGGATTCGAAAATACTTCGACCTCTAAATAAATTATACGTCACCCTAAATCCCATGAATACGTCACCACGCCCCTGTTCAATAAGAACGCCCTTGTCAACATTGATCACATGAGGTCACGGTGGAATGAACTGGTATTTTTCATCTGTAGTTGTGGCCTTGAACATTAAACTTTACCACGCTGCTGTATGAAAGGACAATACATACTTTCGTTGTGAGTTACCTGGTTGAAGATCGTGCAGGCAGTGTCATTTGGAATTTTTGAGAATAGTGGACCACCTGAAGCATCCTGGAACACATGTCTTATCTTCTATTACGGTTAAAAAAAACGATATGGTGGCATCTCTGCTGTGAAGGTTCCTCCTGCCGACCCTCCGCCACCGGCGCATGGATTGCGGTCCTCAAGTTTCGCATCATCCAAACAGAGACCTCGTGAATTGCGACCTGATATTGCCGGCACAGGTGCGAGCTCTCCGAGAAACAGTGAGTTCGAGACGAGTCGCAGGTGTACGAAGTCTGAGTCGGCACAGCGAGGCCACGTCTGACCTCCTTCCTGGGTGTCGGATCACCAGAGCAGCGGGTCATGTTTACGTCGGCTGATGACGTACCCTTAAGCCGTGCAGTATTACGGGCGCAGCCACTGACGCATTCGAATAAGTGTTGAACTTCACAGCGTGAGTCATCCTACTATTTTAAGTCAACCACCGCCAGGTTCGTGCTGCAACGGACTGTTACTCAGCTTTGCCGGCTGTGTCCGCTAAGGCAAGATAGACGATTAGCAGCGGGCATTGGATGCCAGCAAACTATGACTCAAGAAATCCCTGCCTAAGGACCTGCGGCAGAAGATGCTCTGACTCCACTCCTGGCACGCCACCTGATTCGAGTTCCCGACTACGCAACACTTCTCAAAAGAGAGAAGAGGACGCATAGAAAAATATTTTGAAGAATCGGAAGGAAATTTGTTGAGCATAGTAACAATGCCCCAGCATCTCCTTAACCCTAGTGCCGTCAAACGTTTTAAAACAAAATGCGTTCGGAAGTGTTTTGTTTTTTTTCGGGGGGGGGGGGGGGGGGGGGGGGGGGGGAGGAGTATTTCTCGAAAAATGTAACGAAATACATTTCATCCTGATTGTATCGCGATACAAAGAAACGTTCAAAATGTATTTCGATACAGGAATACTAGGGCTGGGCAATTGATCGATTAACCTTCCGATTAATCGATTAAGGCTTTAATCGCGATCAAATTTTTTAACCGGTTAATCGGTTTTTTAATCGGTACTCAAAAGAAGTTCGTTCCCAGTCAGGTGCTATGAGCAAGGTTCAATTCTCGCGCTCGCGAAGCGTCACGTCTTCGAGGATATACATTACGGTTCTGCCGAGGCCAGACGAACAAGCCGGGCCCGCAAATTGATCTCCGCGCGACCGCGAAACTTCACGTGTTGAGGATATATTACACATGCTGCCCAGGCAAGACAAACAAGCAGCGAAACAAGCTTGGAAGCTAACAACGTCATGGTTATTTGTTCCAGTATTTGGCACGTAAAAATGGACGCGTTCACGAATATGAAATGCAATCTCACTGGAAAGTTTGGGTTTAAAGTAAGCTCCGGCGGTGAAGGTTTGAACTCGAAGGAAGTCCACTGCATCATCTGAAAAAGGCCGTTTTCGTACAGTGGAAGCGTAAGTTCGCTTCAGTATCGCCTATCGAAGCACCCATGTAGCTGCCGTTTTGGCGGATGGTCCACCCGCCAAAACGCAGACAACAATCAACGCCTTCTCATCGAGGTTCCTTTCTCTGAAAAAAGAAGAAAGCATCGCCCAAGCTCTCACTTCTTCTCTTCCTGTCGGAGAATGTGGACAAACTTCTTTGACTTCGGAGCTGGAGCAAACATATGCAAGTCTTTGAATAGTTGAACTATATGTATCCTCAATTCTAAATGTCCTTTGCACCGTGTAACAGAGAGTAAAATAAGTCTTCAAAGGCAAGACGAGTTGTTGCATTCTTTTTAATATATTATTTATAAAAATTAACGCAACCGATTAATCGATTAATTAATCGATTAAAGGGTGGCGATTAATCGGGTTAAAATTTTTAATCGACGCCCAGCCCTAAGGAATACAGATACTGGTGAAAAAAATGTATCGCGATACAGAAATACAGATACAAAATGTATTTCTGAAATACTATCGCGATACATTTGTATCGCGATACTGCCCAACCCTGGACCGTGCAAGTGATGGTTTGTTACCTCTGTGTTTATTAAAGTCGCACCAGAAATCTGAACTCTACCGCTGGCAATCGCTGTCCGTGCCCCGCCGCTTCGACGCGGCCGAAAGGTATGTGATGGTGCCGAACGCGGACGTCTTCGTTATTTGCGACATGAGCGCCGTGATACGTATAATTTCGCCCGGCCTGTGTCGCGTGTTATTTCTGCGTCGTAAAGATCAGTCGGCTCAGGCGTTGGTGGGCTTGTCAAGTTCGAGCAGCGGCCATTTTGGACGGCGGAGGGGGAAGCGATGGGGAGGGGTGTGGGGGAGGTCGCTCCAAAAAGGGGAGTTTATTTTCCCCTCGTCGAATCGGAGTGGGTCCCACGGAGTGGAATTTCGCCTCCCTCGCGGATTTTGGAAAGCGCTCCGGATCTACGAGTGGAATTCACCATTAGAGAGCAGAGAAAAAAAACAAACAAAGGACCTATGAGTGGCCTTCTACAAGGGTTTCTTTTACGAGAAAGCGTCCATAACGTTGGGCGCGGCAATAGACAAGTTAAATTTGCGAGCACCCTATCCGCGTCTATGCGTCCACCGCACAAAACCACGCGCAAATTCAGTGGGGAAAGTACTAGTTCTTGCTCAAGCCTATTGCAACGCGCATCTTATTAGATCTTCGTCTTCGTCACCAACATCAGGAAGAATCTTCGCAGAATTAAGTTTGTTTTTAAATATCGCCCGGATTGGCATAACTCTTCACCTGCGAGAGAAGTACGTCATCCGATTCATAATACCGTTTGAGGTTGATGACATGAACAGGTCCAGCGGGTCGTCCAGACTCACAATGAACGAGCGTGTACGTGAGGCGTGAGGCCTTGTCTCGCACTCGATACGGACCATCCCACCTGTTTGCCAGGAAAGCTGTGAAACCTGTGGAGGCGTCACTGAGTGGGTGTGTCCGTTGGAGTACAAGGTCTCCAACTTCAAATTGCACGTCCAGGTGGCCACGATTGTACTGCTCAGCTTGCTGCAGCCGTGCGACGTCCAAGCTGTCCCTCAGTCTGCGTCGTAGACTTCCTGCAAACTGACCTTATAGGAGCGAGCAGCGCCAGGAGTCGTGCAAGTGTTTTCCAGCGGGAAAGTCAGCTCTTTTCCGAAATGAAGGCAAGCTGGCGTAAAACCTGTAGACCGGCTAACGGTTGTGCATGTTGCGAACGCGAGTTCTGAGAGCTTTGCGTCCCAGTCATGGTGACGTTCGGTGTGAGGTATTAACATCGATTTCAGGTTGAGGTTCGCCCGCTCTGTGATGTTAGCTTGTGGGTGATAAGGGGACGTCCGCCTGTGTTGAATGCCCAATGCGGCACATGAGTCTCGGAACACTTTGCTGGTAAAGTAGGTAGCATTGTCGCTAAATATTTTCGCCGGAAATCCGAAGCGTGTGAACGTCTCCATCAGACAGGATCAAATTTTCTTGGACGTCAGCGATCGCAATGCAATTAGCTCAACCCACTTGCTAAAGTGGTCCGTGACAACCAACGAGTACTGGTTGCCACGCGGACTGCGTGGGAAAGGGCCCATGACGTCGACAGCAACGCATTCCCATGGGGATTGAATCACGACTGGCTGCATGAGACTAGGCGGTTGACCACCGCGCGGTTTAGTTTTCTGACAAACCGGGCATGAACGAGCATACCTCAGCACGTCCTGACGAATTCCTGGCCAAGTTGCAGTACGGCTTAACTTTTCAAAAGTCTTGCAGCCACTACTGTGACCAGCCAAAGCAGAGTCATGGTAGTATGCAGTGAATGACGTGCGAAGTCGGCGAGGTATCACGGCTCAAATTGGAGTATCTGTGGAGCCACCCTCCTCGTCGTCGATCTGAGGTATGAACCGGAGCAGCAGACCGTCTTCGGCCAGCAAGTACAAGTCGAAACCCATATCAGCGTCTCTGTTGCCACGTCGGTCACATGAAGACAACCACTCAGAGACCCTGCGACAAAGTCCATCATTCTGCTGTGCTGCGCGAAGCTCATCTCGGCTAATCAAAGTACCCCAGCGCGAGCCAGCATCTATCGCAGCCACAACCACGGCCGGACTGGAAACGCGCGCTCTCTTTCTCTTCTTACGGCCTTTGCAAATGGGGCAATCGCCACCTCCCGCCGCAATTCGCGGGGGGCGCTGTCACCTCACCCCTGGGCTACCCTTTGCCGTTTGCACAGAGCGCGTCTGACAGTGTATCTCAGCGCTGTCGCAACTTGCGGCCGAGATTTTTATAGCCTTTGACACCTGATCCTTACGTTTAGACCCTCAGCCACTATCTAATGCGCTTCTGATGAGCCCAAAACGGTGAATATTTGACGCACATCTCCGAGAGATTCGGGAGTAAAAAGTAGTAAGTAGAGACAGCGAATACAATTGCGGAAAAACTACACTCGTCTTTACCTCCAGGACGTATGCTGCAACTCAAGAACAGGAGGAGACGGACCCCTTTTACGTGGAGGAACTTTAAATGATAAATAATTCGTACACTCTCGTGAAATGTAAGCAGGCCCAATTTATCTATTGCCGTGGTCTGCATCATCATTTCATAGGCCGCACATGAAGTCGGTCAGCTGCTCTAGACGAGGGTGTAGTAGTCTGTACAATTTTCGCACAGTGCTTATTACAGCCTAAAGTGCTTCCTCGAGGGCTTGTGCACATATGCAGCTGATTTTTCGTTTCTGTCTGTGACCGTCTTTGCATGGCTAATCAGAAGTATTCTGAGGAACTTGTTGCAAATTAAACCAGCCAAGCGCTTTGAGTGACTGTTGTCAATGCCCTCTGGGCAACTTAGGATTGGCGCGTCTTCAAGATAGGGTGCAATGAGTAGTTGCAGAACTTTGTGCACATTTGTACGCGGAAGGTGCTTAACAGCCTGTCCAGAAGTGCGAGGAACCTAGGATTTAGATAATGAAGTCCGCTTTTATCCTGGCCTTGCAATAAGACGAACAGAGGATCACCTCTGTTACTCGTAGTCAACAGCATAACACAGGCGTCACACCCAAACTCACTAATGAGTTCAATAAACCGTTGCCAAAACAACAACCTACGAAGCTCGAACACCAGCGCAAAGCAGCTCGAAAGGACTCTCCGAGTGGGGTGAAGTGGGGTTAGAGTTCCTGTATAGACGTTTTTCTTATAACCTCAAACCAGCCAGGAACTGACGTACCCTCGACCTGCTGAATTTTTAGATTGCCCGCTGACACAGGGTATGCAACCGCCAAGGGTATGGGCGAAAAGGCTTAAAAACGGACGTCGTGCATGAGTTAGTTCCGAGTGCTCCTTTTTACCGTGCTGCAATTTCCGAAAATCTACGTTTCTCTCGCTACCACGGCGTGGTCGACGGATGGATAAATAATTTTAAAACTCATAAGAACAATAGCAGAAAGTGTGCCATGAGCACAAGAAGCTGCAGCGCGAGTGTGGCTGCAGTGTTATCGAGCTTCGCATTTTCCCCAAGAATTCTTATTTATGAAGTCAGTCGATTGCGAGCTTGAATCGCGAGAGATTCGTATCATGAGTCAACGTCACGTTTAAGCTCACGACCACTTCGTCTACGACAAGATGACAGATTTTAATTCCCGGTGCAGGTGGTCCAATTAGGTTATCACTGCAAGCCCCATGGTATGTGAAAGGTATAAAAAAGTCTACATGCCACCACTCAAGATGGAGCTATCAAATGCCGAGAGCTTACCTGCATAGACTACATTAAACTGCTCATAAATACTTCGCTGTGGAAACTCAATGAAAACACCACACCGTCTTCGTCGTCGTTCTCTCAAGGAGGCAAGGTGATGGCCTGTTAGTAGCGAGCTGGATTCAACCGGACAAGCTCCAGCCAAGTTATTGCAGCCCACCATAGCCAAGTCTAGCCAAGTTCCCCCCATACCCACACCGTTGCCTACCCAGATAGCTGTGCTGTCAGAACTAGCCGGTATTTATTTTTCTAAGCCGCTAGACGGCGTCGTCGGCGCCGCAATTCTCAAGATGGCAGCGCCGTAAAAGAAAAGGTCTATAGGCTCCCTACTGGCGCGTTCACACTGGAAGCGGATCCGCAAACGCGAAGCGGATCCGCGCGTTCTCAACCGCAAAGCGGCTAGGATCGAGCGGTTGGAGCGCGTTTTTGCGAACCGCTTCGGGACCGATTTCTCCCAACCGCTTTCACGAACCGCAAAGCGGCAACCAATCACAACGCGACGCTGACGTGACGTCAGTGACTTTCGAAACAAGATGGCACTTGTCGCTGGTGAGGCGTCCAAGGCGCTGTAGTCCTAGCGTTATAGCAGACAAATCAACGGAGAAACGGGATGTTTACGTCCGTCACTTGAATCCGCCGCGAAAAGAATTGACTCGTAATTTTAACGGGCTTCGCACCGGTGATTTGGTTCGGGTGAGAGTTCGTTTATTATTCCGGGTGCCACAGCCCAAAGCTTGCTGCCCTGTTAGCCTCTGCCCGTAGAACGTCGGAACCCGCCCCTGATCGACCGAAATGTCAGCTTTTGTACCCACTAACGCAGTCGCGGGAACTATTGAAAGCTTTCGACACCGTGCATGACCACCAGGAAGGCCGATAGAGACGTCGTGAGCCTGATTGCATAGCCAACGCACTGCCGCGGAGCGGCCAGGGTACCTGCGCTAGCTCGATTTGAAAAGTTTACTACTAACAAAACAAATAAAGGGAACATAATGAAGGAAGAAAGTGTACGTACCAGACGTTGCAAAGGTAATCCATACGGCGTTTATTTGTGCTTAATGCCAAACAAACAGTAGACTCGATCGACGTG
This sequence comes from Ixodes persulcatus, assembly GCA_013358835.2. Taxonomy (NCBI): domain Eukaryota; kingdom Metazoa; phylum Arthropoda; class Arachnida; order Ixodida; family Ixodidae; genus Ixodes; species Ixodes persulcatus. The sequence goes on along the minus strand of JABSTQ010009362.1, from coordinate 533,828 downwards.
CGAGTGACGAGAGGAGAGTCCGCCACCAACGAAGCCACGACCGGCTAGCACCGAACACACTGCCCCGCACCACGGTCCACCCCATCGCTCACAACCTCGAAAATGATAAGAGCGAACGAGGGAGAAAAAGCGGCCCTCTATCCCGAAAACAAGGTCAGCTATTCATGCGGGAAGGGTCCACTTCGAAGAAAAGGTCGGGGGCATCCTGTTCTGAGTCAGCAAGGCGCGCCTAGCTGGGCTTTGCTTGTGGCGAAGTCGAGGGAATCACAGGCGAATTTGGCGGGTCCATGCTTCTTTTTTCGCTGCCTGAACTCGTGATGCGTGCGAACATCCCGGAGAAAAATCTTCAGAGTGCCAAAATGGCAAAATTCTGGCTTTGGATCGTGGATTAAAGTGGATTTTGGATTGTAAAACAGGGTTGCAAACGCAAGTCTCAAAAGATCACGCGTGATCGCCGAGAAACCGCCAACCGCCTCTCGGTCTGTCTGAACGGGGTCGCTCGCGAACCGCATCCGCAATCGCTTCGCGAACGCGGATCCGCTTCCAGTGTGAATGCGCCATACGGGAGCCAGAGTTGCGCGTTCACGCATGGCATGTGGATTCCGCTCCTCACGTGACTGAATTCGGCGAATAGCGGCGCCGCGCGTTCGAGGCGCGCGGCGCGCTCAAAAGCCGGGGAACGTACGCCGGGGCACGTGCAACGTCTATTTTGCTGCACGACACTTGATACGGCTCCTCACGTGATCGGATCTCGGCGAATAGCGGCGAGGGCGGCACGCGGCATGTGGAATCAAACGCGCAACTCTGGCTCCCGTAGGGAGCCTATAGACGTTTCCACTGTTTACAAAAATCACAGTCCACACGTGTTAAATCACAGTCCAGAACGCGCACGTTCGTCGCTTCGGAAAGCGAGCAAATCATGCGCCATACGCACGAACACTGAAAATGGAACCTGCCAAGTGTCCTTTTTTGGAAAGGTCTATTAGCCCCGTGCGCGACCGAAAGCGTCGCTGTGGTCGGCCTTCCACGATTGGCCGAACGCTGACTATGACGTCGGAAAGGGGATTTTCATCGACGGAAATAAGAGGAATGAAAGAACTTTAATTTTGACGGTGTTGGCAGTGTTCCTTTAAGAGCGCAATGATTTCAAGCTTCCACCATGCTAATAACAAACACCATCTAACTTGTTGTTTGCAAGGTAATGACGTCACAAAGGGGAACCACAGGAGGGCGCCACCAAAACTTCTCGCCGCTAATACAGGAACTCTAAGTGGGGTGAGGTGGTTGCGCCCCTGGCGGCAAGCAAGTGAACTACATACGGAGAAAAAATGCCATTGACTCCCGGGCGATTGCAAAGGCCGTAAGAAGAGAAAGAGAGCGCGCGCTTCCAGTCCGGCCGTGCCACAACATTGGCATCCTCGTGCACGTGCTCTTCGCGGAGCGGAGCGCGCGACAAAGCGTCTGCGACTTCGTTTTGTGAACCTGGCTTGTGCACTATGATGTAGTCATATTTTTGAAGCGTCAGTGCCCAGCGTGCTAATCGTCCTGCCGGATTTTCCAGCCGCTGAAGCCAAGACAAGGCGGCATTATCCGACTGGATCACAAAGCGCGCGCCATCAAGATACATGTTGAATTTCTGCAGGGCGAATATGATGGCTAGGCACTCAAGCTCGCAGACGTTGTAATTCCGTTGAGCTTCTGTCAACGTATGGCTAGAAAACGCTACGGGTCGTAAGACACCATCAAAGTCTTGAAGCAGCACAGCTCCCAAACCGTAGCCGCTCGCATCGGTTTGCAGTACAAACGGACGGTTGAGGTCTGGGAGCTTCAAAGATGCTGTTTCAGCAATAGCTCTAGACAGTTGAAGGAAAGCATTTTTCTGTGCCTCCGTTCAACGCCGCTTGACGCCTTTGCGCAGCAGTTCGTTCAGAGGCCGCGTTATCTCTGCACAGTGGGGGATAAACTAACGGTAAAATCCAACCATGCCAAGAAATCGCAGCAAACTCTTTGCATCATGGGGGGAAGAAAATTCAATTATGGCCCTCAGCTTGTCCTCTTTAGGGCGAAGCGCTCCATCGTCGATTACAAAACCGAGCAGGTTAATCTTAGATGTTGCCAGTTGCATTTTTCCCGAGTGAACTGTGAAACCAGCATTCCGCATGCGCTCGAGAGTAGTCCGAAGGTGGACAAGATGTTCTTCAAACGTGCGTGAGTAGACTACTACGTCATCCATATATCCCATGGCGTAGTTGTGCCGTTTGTCTCCAAGCACGATGTCCATAAGACGTTGGAATGTGGCAGGAGAGGTTCTCAAGCCAAAAATTGACCGCATCTCCACGTGGTGAATGATGTTGCTTGGGGCGAAGCTTGGGTGGTGCTTGTCTGCATAGACGCAGAGCCGCAGCTTGCCGAGCCTTTTCATTCATGTCAGTAGGAGAATGTGTGGTTTTCTTCTTTTTCTTTTTTTAAGCAGACAGATGGGATGGCATCTCAGAACCCCCTACTCATTTTTTTCTTCTTTTTCTTTGAGCCTTTTCATTCATATCAGTAGGAGAATGTGTGGTTTTCTTCTTTTTCTTTTTTTAAGCAGACAGATGGGATGGCATCTCGGAACCCCATACTCTTTTTTTTCTTCTTTTTCTTTTTTCATAATTTTTTTCATCTTTTTTTTTTCATTTTTTTTTTGCCCTACACGAGCACGTGAGGAGCAGAAGCACGAGCACCCGACGCCGGGCCTACGGCGGACGGCGGACGGACATGGCTGGCCCCTAAGGAGCTTCGCCCCTAAAAGGCATGCGCACAAACTCGTACAGTGGCGTATCAACTGCATATTTGTTGCAAAACAGACACCCCCGAACGAAGCTGAATATTGCCGGATGGCCATCTGAAAACTTCTCGACTGATACGACAGCAGCAATGAGTGAGCTGAGAGAACGAGTCAAGAAACATCAGCGCGCCTCATAAAACTACGTGGACGACAAGAGGGGCGCACGCATGCCTGCCCTTCAGCCAGGCGATTTTGTCCGTGTAAAACTGCCAGGACATCACGCTAAATGTGACTTACGATATTCAAAACCACGAAAAATACTAGATCACCGGGGACAAAATGCCTTCCTGCTCGATGATTTCAAGGTTTGGAACGCCAGTAAGCTCTCCAAAGTTCCACGGGAAGTCCTGCCACAGATTACTACCGAGGAAGAGAACCGCCTGTTACCAGCGACTTCGTGGTTCCAAGCAGATAATACACTCCAGCCAGACAATTTCTCTTTGGAGGGAGAACAGGGGGGCTATGTTGCGCTTTTTGGACTCCCAGGAGACTAGGGAGAGGGAAGTGACGTCAACAACGCAGCAAATGCAGATTGGATGTTGATTTTGTTTTCTTCTGTCAACATCCAATCTGCGTTTCTCTAGTCGTTGACGTCACTTCCCTCTTCCAAGTCTCCTGGGAGTCCAAAAAGCGCAACATAGCACCCCAGGGTCGCTAAACTCGTCAGACACAACTTTCTTCGTGTTAGCGGGGGGAGGGGCCGAAAGATTGCAGCAAAGTTTTCTTTTCTCACAAACCCGCAGATCCGTATATCTTTGGGACGTTTCTCATTGCAAGGGCGAAAAATCCCTACTCTTCCCTAGGCGCCGAGCTAGAGCAGCACGAGAAAGCACGCGGAGACGAACGTGGTTTGTATACGTAACATGTCACGATGAAGATTATCAGATGCGACCTTGATGGTCTCTATACTCCGTTTCACCTTATGTTGTACCGCAGCGAAGGCTAGGAGCGCGAGCTCATAGCGTTGGCAGCTGCCCTTGGTGCACGAGAGCTTGTGCCGCCGATATGTGCCCTACAGCAAGGAGCTCGCGCTTGTAGCCTTTTCTGCGGTACAATACAAGGTGAAACAGAGTATAAAAAGCACAGCGGAGGCTTGGGTAATTGCATTCTAAAATCAACACCCTCAAAGTTGATAGTCTGATATCGTTCTTATTTCCGCCGATAAAGCAGAATTCCCTAAAAAAACGTCCCTGTCGTCCCTTTTATTTATCTCGGCCTTTTGAATTTGATCCGACGTGGCTAGGTCACAACCAGCCGAGTAGCATTGTCCATCTTTGGACGGATTTCGCTTCCGGGCGGTTGTCCCCCATCAGCGGGAGTTATGATAGACTTTCGAAGATTAGCCAAACTGGGATTAATTGTGCGTTCATCGACTGAAATAAGAGTAATGTCAGTTTGTCAATATTGACGGTGATGTTTCGAGAACGCGAGGACACCAAGCTTTCATCGTACACAACCAAACTTTTCACCGTCGACTCGAACACGCACCATCAAATTTGTCGTTCACAACTGACAATCCTGACCCTGACGTCAAGGTTATGAACTATAAAGGCACGTCACTGAACGCGCCTGCATACAACGAGCCCTGGCACGAGCCTCTCGATTGAAAGTCTGTCATGGCCGCTCGTAAGTTCATGGAACGCGCCCCGTTTTAATTCCAGAATCTCTAGAACCATAATTTCGAAAATTGCACGCTGTGCTGTTCCTCGTCATCGCTCAGTTGGAACGCCGCTAAGCAGGGTCGTCGAAACAGAAGAACGGGAAGGGGGGCGATTCACCCACCCCCCCAAGTGGCGTCGAAAAAGGGGGCGCAAAGGGCATAAGGGTGTAAGGGCGGGGGGGGTGGGGGGGGGGGGATATCGCCCCAGCTCCAGACTATAGCATTTCAGAGAGTGATAATCGAATTAAAGCGCAGCTCTTGAGGAGGAGGAGGGGAGGGTATGCCCCTCCACCCCCCCCCCCTCCTCCTATTCTGCTCGCCTCTCATTTAGCGGGGAAACCTAATTGGTGTTAAAATCACGTGACGTCAATTTCCCCGCTAATTTTAGTGAAAAAGCGTCCCATAATGCAACGCGCGCGCGGTTACGCCGACGGCGACGCCGCTCAAGCTCGAAACGGGCGCATAAAGGGCTGTTTATACTCCGACGTTGAGCGCAGTGAACGCAGCGTAGCGCAGAACGCGCGATTTTCATTGGCCGGCAACCAGGAACTCGATATCTGCGACCAATCAGTATATGTGCGCGCTGCGCTACGCCGCGCCCGTCGACGTTACGTTGGAGTATAAACGTACCTTAAGAGTTGCGCTCTAAAAATTCGGGGGAAGGGATATCCCCCTTCTTCACTACTATCACCCCACCCCCTTTCTCTCTATCTCTCCCGAACAATTTCTACGGCCCTTCCTGACCCCTATTTGAGTGTGTGTTTGTGTTGGTTATACCTTTCTTTTCCCCTTTCCACGGCTTCTTCTCGCCATCCCCCCTCGCCCCCTCATCTCTCAGTCATTACCGACGTCTCTATACATAACGCCTGTGGGTGACACCGGTGACGTTGTTGACAGTGGCGGAAGATGAGCTCTAAAACCGCGTACACTGCGCACGGCTCCACAATATCACAAAGTTTAATCTTCGCCTCGATTCCGAAGCGAAGATTTTGGCCTCATATAACTCCTTCCCAAAGTTGGGAAACGTCACTTTGTCGTCAGCAATAACTTCCGCAAACGACGATCTTGCGACGAGAAAGTTCAGAGTATTTACAGCCCGCCTAGGTACAATCTACGTTTCATTGACTCTATCGCGGCGGAGGGATACACGCGGGCGCGACGTCATCAATGCAGCCGTTCAATCGGCTGGTCCCACGGTGTTGCTAGCGCGCGCTCCGATGAAGCTCGCTACAACTTTGTGCCTAACATTCTCGCTGGAATTTGAGCACCGAGAGAGCTTGGATGATTGACATCTCGTTCCGCGTGACGCCAACGTCGCGAGAGTCCAATCAGCATGCTCTGCGAACTTCGTGCCCAGCTTTGTGTATGACGATTTTAGCGACCCAGCTGATGTCAAATGCACCTGAAGTTGACCAGCAAGGACCGCAAATGCAGCAAACGCAGCCCCTTCGTCGCAGCTGCAGAGAGCGAAGGCATCCAGAAAGATTCGGGCACACTGTGCCTTAACCATTGCACTCAGAACTGATTAAGTTTAGTTCGCTCATTTTAGTGCTTCTTCTTTTGGGTTTGTTTATATTAGCCCCGTGCGCGACCGAAAGCGTCGCTGTGGTCGGCCTTCCACGATTGGCCGAACGCTGACTATGACGTCGGAAAGGGGATTTATCATCGACGGAAATAAGAGGAAAGAAAACACTTTAATTTTGACGGTGTTGGCAGTGTTCCTTTGAGAGCGCAATGATTTCAAGCTTCCACCATGCTAATAACAAACACCATCGAACTTGTTGTTTGCAAGGTAATGACGTCACAAGGGGGAACCACAGGAGGGCGCCACCAAAACATCTCTCTGCTAATTGATGCGTACATTTCCTTAAAGGGACCATGAAGGCAATTTAATTCTTTTTTAAAAAGAAGGTGTTTTCGGAAGCATTGGGGTCCTGGCATGCCACACAATTTTTTCTAGAACTTTGTGACTCTTATTTCTGTACCTGCAAATAAATCTGCGAAACCGAAACAAACATTCAGATTTCTTCCCTTTTTCGCCTCTGGAAAGAGAAGTGACGTCAGGGAGCACTATCGGCATCGGTAGGATTTAGTGCGCACTCAGTGTGGTTCCCGTGGTTCGCTATAGGGCACGGCGGTCTGTGAAGAAAACCTGGAAGAAATGGGCGACAACGCCGCGCTCGCAAACGAGTTTGAGCTCCCGTTCAGCGACCTCACGCCGACTGAACGGGAGATGCTGGTAAGGACGCAGAACTCTGGATTGGCGCTTTACGAAGGCGCCCCAGACCTACCACCAGCTCCTCGGTCACCGCCTCAGAGCGACTCCGGCTGACGTGAAGGTGCTGCTCAAAGTCTTCTGGTCGGAAATGCAACGAACAAATCCTGACACCGCTGTCCACAGCTCTACGCAAGACGACGGCGCGCAACCAAATGCTGCGCATTGCTGCATCGGTCGGCAGTTTATGCAAACTAACGTCGCCCGATCGACCACACGTCTTTAGACGACCTTTCGCGCAACCTACTACTGCACATAAACGCGGCATGATTGGTGAGACACCAGTTCGCAAAGCGAACACGAGACGACGCACGAAACCAGAACCAAAAGTCCGCCACCCCCGGCGCTCGTACCTTTTTCTTTTTTTTCCATGGTTGCTCGATGCTTGTTACGCGCCCGAGGTAGCAGGGCGGGATGCGTTCAACCAGTGACAAACGGAGGGATCGCTTCAGATTATGCTTTTATACACGGTATGAAACCTATTAATTCCCAACTACAACTTTAAAAGATTATCCAACGTTCAAATGAACTTTTTTCATCACATCTCACCACCGAAATCGAAACCAAGAGCGCGTCTATCGTTTGAACCAATCGCCAGACGAGGAGCCCGTTGTCGTCACGCTTCAACGGCGCACTTTAGTTCACCTTTCTGCCGCCGCCTCGGTGGGGTCTCAGGCATCGTTCCCGGCGCTAATATTACCGCGCCTGTTTGCTCGATTGGTGCGGCACCCAAACTTCTGTTCGGGCTAGAACTTGGTCAACAGTATCTGAGACGTGCCTGACATCCATTTCAATTGTCGAATAAAACTTCGAAACTGCCTTCATGGTCCCTTTAAAGAGAGGGGGAAATGTAGTGTCTGAAGTGAAGAAGAAGTGATGAGATCAATAAAGAACGAAGAAGACGATGAGAATGATACTGCCATGTCGGCGTTTTCTGCTTACTCTGCTTAATCGAATTGGCTACGCTACAGACGATTAGGAAGCACCAAGGGCTCTGCGCCTCACGTACGGCACCCGTGTCGATCATCTCTTGGAGCGCCTTGTCCAGCAGGGCCGGTTTGCTCATCTTGCGGCCGCGGCTGCGGCTGCGGCCAAGAGGGATTTTTCTGTCACGTGACCAGCTCCTTGGGGACAATGAAGTACCTAGCGTCCCTGCCTAATGGCGGAGAAATCCGTATCCTCCGTATCGCTTCAAGCACAAAAGCTTAATTTCGCTCGCAGAAACTGACTGCAGGAACTTTCAACTGGAGTCCAATTGACCGCTCCTTCATACTGTAGGAGCGGCAGGTAAAGTTCCGGCCAGCGTGGGTAAATATGAGTCAAAAGAAAGAAAACCAAAAACACGCAAGATAAAAGCGGTCGCAGTGCATTTATATACCTCCGACAGCGCCGGTGGTTCGCGCCTGAGGTTAGAGCGTCGGTACTTCTCGTCGCGGCGTGAAGTTCGGGGTTCAAATCGCGCTAAGAACTTTTTTTTTTGCGTATTTTGCGCGTGTCTTACTTTTTAATTGTGATCCTTTCTACGAATCATCCACTTGCACTACTGCGCCTTACACTGTTTTTACAGTTAGTCCCGCCTGTTCAATTGAAACGCCGGGAAGAAAAAAAAAAGATCAAGGCAAGTTAACGCGCTAATCCAATCGTTTCATAATGTTCATTAAAAGGAAACCAAGGTAGCAACATCGGTATGGCTTTCACACCAACGGAGCCGAAACAAGCATCCTTTCCCCAGCAACTACAATTTTACGTGTTTTAAACATACAACGATCTTACTACAACTCCTTTCAATAACAGTAAACGCCTATTTAGTACTGATAAAAACTGCAGTTGTGACAATCTAAAAAAAAAAAAAAAAACTTCCACAAAATAAGCAAAGAGAGAAAAAAAAAAGACAAGCAGCTCTGGATGCATTGATTGAGCGAAATCCTACAGGCAAGGCGGCAAGTCAAACGTCTGAGAAAGTAGTAAAACCGAAATAAAAGAAATCATACCTTTACTTGCATGGAATGTGATAAAAGGTATATTTTTACTCTTTACATTTTGCTGTGGCAATTGTTTTGTAATATTAACACATTACTTGTTGAATTTTAGTTAGAATAGCAGACGATCGCTACCGAATTCAAAAATGAATCAGGGGTCGACATCGCAAACCATTTCTCTAACGCAAATACCTAAAATTACTTTGGATCAACAAATGGAATTAATTAGAGCAGTTGGAAAACGGAAACAACAAATTCTAGAGAAATTCAGCAGCACAGTTACCTGGCGAACGAAGAGACGGGCATGACAAGATATTGTTCACTTTCCGCGGTGTTTACGGCAGGCGCAGGAGGCGTGGCGGAAATCGGTAAAGAAAGCCAGAGACATGTATGCGCTCTTCCGAGGTCATGAACAACGAACTGGTGAGTCAGAACTACCCGCCCAATGATTCTATAGAGCTCATAGGTCCTTGTCTACATTCTTAGTGGGAGTGCAGTCAAATACAAAAAAAAAAAGAGAGTTCTGGCGTGATTTGAACCGGGAACTTTCGCGCCGCGACGAGAAGTACTGACGTGGTACCGACGCTCTAACGCTAATGCCTCGACCACAATATTCGCAACTTTCACGTCCTATAGGGGGCGCACTGGTGCCTATCAAAATGGCTGTCATCTGGATGATCGTCGTAGAACAGCGGTACGAGGCTGGGTCTGCTTTGCGTAAGTAATTCTAGTTTTACTATATACGAGCAGTATTAGAGCCTTACGTTATTTTTTCACGCCAGGAAGGTGTAGGCAACCCCATTTATTATGAGGCCAATCATCCAGGAGCTAGGGTGCGCGATTCTCACTACGCGGTACCACCATCGCTGAAAGTTGCGAATATAAACATACTGCAACCGCTTTTATCTTGCGTGTTTTTTTCTTTATTTTGACTCATATTTACCCTCCCTGGCCGGAACTTTACCTGCCGCTCCTACAGTATGAAGGGGCGGTCAATTGGACTCCAGTTGACAGTTCCTGCAGTCAGTTTCTGCGAGCGAAATTAGGCTTTTGTGCTTGAAGCGATACGGATGTCTCCGCCATTAGGCAGGAACGCTAGGTACTTCATTGTCCCCAAGGAGCTAGTCACGTGGCAGAAAAATCCCTCTTGGCCGCAGCCGCAGCCGCGGCCGCAAGATGAGCAAACCGGCCCAGGGCTCGCTTGTGTACGCTGATCGCTCGAGCGTTGCAGCGTAGAGGCCGTGTATTCCCGGTGTCAATTGAATGCTTTAGAACACCGGTTCTGCCGGGGTTCTCTGTGAACATCGACGAAAACTCCTCCAGGAGTCTTTGAAGGCGCCGCTTTTGCTGGTCTGTAGCAGTACACTTCTGCAAAAAAATCGCTTACCGCTCATGGGAGTCGCAAAACAGGCGTTCTAACACCAACGTTATCGACACTTACGATACAATCTTCTCGTCTGGTAAACGGAATCAGTTTCTCGTCACTAGCTAGCCGGTAGCCTTTGTTCGGAAAGTCAAGAACCAGTTTCTCCCCGAAAATGAAATCTCGCTCCAAAATAATCGGTACCGCGAGACCAGGTAAGCAAACGAAACGCTGACGGCGTTTTTTCTCGTTAAACCCAATCTGTAATCTCACGACTTGACTAGCGAGCATTTCTGGTCCTGGCGCTAGCTGTAAGCGCACGTTAGTCTCGCGCAGGTTAGCCTTCTGCTCTTTGCAGCGTTCAATCAGGCAGTCCCCAATAAGCGACAGACTCTCACCCGTATCAATCAGCGCTGCCATAGCTATTCCGAGCACTGTAACTGTCATACGAGGCTCAATTAGCTCAAGGTCAGGCTGGATTCGACATGCCGATGGAAGGTTTGCCGGGTTGTCCATGGTTATCGTGGCCGACAGGCGTTCAGGGGCCAACTCGTTTCCCGAGGCTGCAGGACGGTTGCGCCGCAGGTCGGGGCAGTCACGCCGGAAGTGGCCATGACGACCGCAGCCGAAGCACCACACCGAGTTGCGCCGGTCAGGGCAGTGCGTCGGGCTTGCCTGCGCTTGTCGTTGCGGCCCTTCTTGGTGTCCCTCGTTGGACCAGCGATCGGCGCCCCGGTTGGAATTGCGGGGGAAGGACCTTAAACGGCTTTCACCCTGCCGTAGTCTCGATCCAGCCGGCCGGGCACGTAGCCGGGGGTCCGAACCATCGAGTGGTTTCCCGCGCTCCTATTGCCCGAAGGCGTAGGAGTCCAGCGCACGTGGGGGACGGACCGCACCATTAAGGGTTTGGCGTTGAGTCGGACTTCTTCTGGGCCCGGGAGCTCGCCAGGCACTGGACAGCTCCAGATCTTCTTGAGGCGGTGGCGGGGGCCGATACTGCCGGTCGGCCAGGAGTGTCTCTTGTATGCCGTGAGCGTCCCGGGCCAGGTGCTCCAGGGTGGAATACGTGCGGCTTTGCAGGTAGGGCCGGAATCTTGGGTGGCTGTGCTGCATCTCCCGAGCAACCCTGTCCGAGTCCGGCGTCGTTGGGCTGGCTCTGTCATAGAGCACCTGCATCACCCGTACATATTCGACGAGGGTCTCGTCCGGGTGCTAGGTCCGGCACTCCAGTTCTCGCTCGATTCGAGACTGGTACCCAGGTGGAAGAAATTCATCTTGAAACTTCCGCCGAAAGTCTCCCCAGGTGAGGAAAGTAGCCACGATGCGCCACTTGCGCGCGGCGCTCGCCTGGAATGCCACGGGCAGAACCCGCGCGAGGACGTACTCGCCCGAAGCTCCCATGGCAAGCTTATAGGCCGCCAGCTTGGCCAGGAAGTCGGCCACGGACTTCCGGTCGTCGTAGCCGGTGTACGACGGGACCGGCACCTGGGGTCGTGGCCCTTGCCCTTGGGGTACGTGGTCAGCCAGGACCAGGCGTTGAGCGACAGTGTCGCAGAGGTTGGCCACCCGAGCCATCAGGTCCATGGAGGTCGGGTCAGGCCCCTCTCCGGTCTCGCCTTGGACCGCGGCGGCTCTATGGCGGGTCTGCATTGCAGAAGCAACCGCAGAAAAACCGCCAAACAGAAAAACAGAACAAAACGGAACACAAAAGAACGTAAAAACACTTAATATACTACAGCAGTGGTTCTCAACCATCGATGTTTCGCGGACCCCTTGTGGATCGGCGGAGATGATGGAGGACCCCGTTCGTAGTGAGGGGAGGGGGAGGGTATAGGCTAAAATTATATTGATATAATAAATAGATTTAACTAAGGGGTAGTGTAAAGTAGACTCGCTTTATTGATATATACACAAGAAAATCCACCGGAAAATTGGAATGTTTCCTCTCAATCTGAGAAAACACAACTTTTAGAGCCGGGCTTGACTGATAAGGCTGGGCTTCGCGGACCCCTAGAATGCCTTCACGGACCCCAAAGGATCCGCGGACCTCTATTTGAGAGCCACTGCAGTACAGTATGCACAATATACACAATGCCCAAACCGCGATGACAAAGATGGCGTCCGGTGGCCGAAGCCTAGTCGAACGGCCACGTAGGCCTATCAGGGATGGCAAAAGCAAGAAAAACCAGGCTAACACGCCTATAACGGGCTAAATGCCTGCGGTCCAACCCGCGGGGGAGCAGTAGGCCTTGCTTGGAGCCCCAAATAATGTAGGGTTCGGTGCCACTGCTCACCCGAAAGAAGGACCGATGAGGCAGAACTCAAAACACACACCTTTACTACAGTGTACCTTTACTGTCTCCTGGCAGCGAACGCACTCCCTGAGCCCGAGCCTTTTTCGTGGCTCGCGCGTTGCGCGCCGGGCGCCAAGCACGAGTTCTTTTTCGCGATGTGGGCCGCAAAACCCACAACATTTAGAAGTGTGGCTACAAGCGACGTGTGGACGCTCTAGCATTTGGCTAAGTGAGAGGGAAGCGATTTGTTTTCCCCGACAAAAAGGGAAATGCTTTACCGTATTTGCAGCACCTGCAATGGACACTGCCACGGGAGGGAGCTCTGGTTTTGAAACATTCAGCCAAATTGAATTTGCTACATGTGGATGTATCTCAGGATTCATCTGGTTTTTTGTAGCCCATAAAACGGGACCGACCGCGAGTTATGGTGTTTGTTGTCAGCAGGAACTTGATTAACTCAACTCTCCATGCTACCAAGTTGCATATCATTTAAGCAGCTGTAACAACTCCTGGAGGCTTCAACTATTTTTGTCCTAAAAGAGAAAAAAACTTTAGAAATGCAAAACAATACGAGGGGATATTGTAGAATTGATGCGTACCAGTGGCTAGAGCATTTCTTCTTTTTATATTAATTAGAGTGATTGCTTTACCTAGTATTCTCTTCGCTTGTCATTCAGAAATTAATATTTGTCGACATGCGTGATCTTGCAGCGCGGCTGCCCTGCAGCTGTACTGCAAGTCGGAGGAGTGGATTTTCTTCAGCTCTTCGGCAAATCAGGACGTTAACTTCTCTGTGACCTTGAAAGGTGTCCAGAAGATGCATAGGGGCAGAATGCTTTCTCATTATGATTGAATTCATTTTGGACTTTATGTGAATATGTTGACCTAGTCATATTTAGGTATTACTCTAAAACTATATGGTTTTGTCCCTGTTTATCACCCTCTGCGATGTGGGAAATGAAGACACCCTGATGAGTTTTGAAAACATAATAGCGCTTCAAGACAAGGACGAGAGTAGAAACGAGACAACACAATGCTCTAACTTCAACTGGTTTAATCGTCAGAAAATCAAGAGTATGAATACTCTGCATCATCGCGCCATTCAACCAATCTCATGCCACGCCAATGCTCGCAAAAAGTATGTCTCTTTGTCGCCCAAATCGATCGACGCCACGCTGACACATCGATCTCTGTAGTTTTTTATCAGGTCTGCCTCAAAAATTCCCTTACCGTCTTATCTCTATGTTTTCTAATAACAGTGCACAAATTAAATTCAGCACTATTATGTTTTCAAAGTTTCAGTACCAACTCGCCCAAGAATCCGCATTACTCAACCGTGATGAGATTTGTTTCGGCTTGACCCATCCTTTCCACCTTTTTTTTTCTTATTCTTTGTTTTTGCATCCTCGCACTATCTTTCTTTCTCTTATGGAAAGTCAACTGGCCATTGCCCTTCACCTACTTGAATATATAGCGAATTGCCTGTTAAAGAAAAAAATGTCGGGAATCGTTTAATTCTCGAATCAAGTATTGAGACATTTATATTTCATCGAAGGTACACCCGCCAACGGTTTAGCGAGTAACGGGGCTGCAAGTACCGCCAGAGGGAATGCCGCAAGTGGTCCCCACCCGAAAGAATCCCAATCTCGAAGGCCTATCTCAAAGCGCAGGCTTCGAAATGAAAGGCGACGTGAAAGATCGTTGGGTATACGAAAATGGCCTTCGCTTTTCTTTTCCAAGGAACTACAAGCTTCGTGGCTGACTAGCTAGGCAGCAATCGAGCGTGCAGCGGTGAAATAAACTCGGCGCAAACTATGCCCTTGAACCAAATACACCACAGCAAGAAGAACTCCACAATCGGAAGACGTTTCGTACTGTACAGATCACAACGAGAGCACCCGAATCATCGAAATTCTCTCGGTGTGTTTTCTTTCCGCCGAGTAGCCACAAGCGCGCCAATACATGAGAGGCGTCTTCCTTCCAACTCGTGGAAACTATGTAGGTGAAGTATTAAACTGAACTGCTAAAACGACAAGTCGTATTTTCTCTTTTCTTCTAGAACTCTCTAACAGCTTCGCGAGTTTGCATAAGAATAACAGCCGGCACTTGGAAGAGGCACAGAGCGTGGATTCTATTAAGGCGCTTTATGTCTATGACGTTTACATAGTCATTTAGAGTTTAAGAAACACGGAGCGAGTCGAGTTTCGGGCATCTTATGATCGCTCCATCGCTCCTCAACTAATGAGATGGCGGGATTAGACAATCAGAATACCGAATCACGAATCACAAAGCTCGAAGCGTGAACCTTATAAGCCATGCCCTACTTTTCTCAAGATGTCGGCGCACTATAAGAACTGCTTAATGTTTAATAATTGTATTATTACGCTCGTGAAATTATTTTTTTAATAACCTTATCTTGAATCCCAGCCGCTCGAAGCCGGCGACACCTTTTCCAATGTCGATAACCTAGTTACTGGCTTCTTAAAAGCGAATGTGTCACAAAAATTACAACATTATCTCGAATCATTCAGCTTCACGCGCGAATAACGATTCCAATTATAGTGCAATATGGGGGACCGCCTTGATCGATTTGAAATTTATTGCGAAGTCGTTTTTGACGAGTGAAGAAAGCCTGAATCAAAGGCAGCTGCTAAGAAATGTATTCGTTTAACTATTTATGTTGAGATTAATTGCAAATTAGTTAACTAAATACTTCCTACCTTACAAATAAACTACAGTAACTATCACACTAGCGTGATGTTTTTTTTTAATGTGATTTCATTACACTTTCAATGTTTTTTTTTTTTAAATAGGGAATTAGAATTGAAAGTCCAGAGAAAGTAATTTATTACAAAATTTACATCGCTTTAGTAGTAATGCAAATACTTTTTATTTACTTGCACAACCCCAGTTAAGTAACCTTGATTTGGCGGCACTTCCTCAAATCAATTCATTTGCTTGTTCCTTGCCCCATTATTCGAGCAAATACTTTCCATTTACTTGCACAACCCCACTTGAATGACCTTCATTTGTCGGCATGTTTCCTCAAATCAATTCATTTATTTGTTTCTTGCCCCATTATTTGAGCATTCGCTATACTACAATTGATCAACTTTTAGCCTTTTTTTTTAAGTTTCTATCCACACGGATCGTAATTACGCTGCATAACTAAGAGCGCGTTGTTTTATTCCCGGCAATTCAAATGAAAGAAAATTGAAGTAAAAGCCAGCACTCATGCACTTCTAGAAATCCGGAGCAGTCAGCTGTCCTGTGCTTGCTTTTTTTTTTTTTTGTTTTGCATTGACTCTAAGAAATGAGTTGCAGAGTTTAAACATTATTGCAAATACAGTCTTAAAAATGTTCGTGTAAACACACAGAATAGGCTAGGCCACTCTCTTACCATGCATTTTATATTTCCCTCTGTTTTTTTTTTTTCTCTTTTTTGTTTATTTACCCAATTTCTGTAAAAATAATACTTTTTTTTCTGCTCCTGTTCTTTCTGTAAAAAAAAAATCTACTTTCTGTTTAGAATTATTTAGAAACATAACATCACTTCTTAAAGGGGTCATGAAACGATTTTCCTACTTCTTCCTCCTTAGCTTTAATCCTCAACTCAAATGCGAATTGTGAAATCACGTGTTCGTGACATTCCTTCGGCACCGGTGCGATGACTCCTAGCTTCCACAGTGCTTTTTATGCACACCATAGAACTTGTCATTCCCCAGGGACAATAAGTTCCGTCAGGGCACTTATTGGCCACGAACGCGAATCCAAATATTCGTCGACGGATTGATTGTTGACGAGCGCATACGTCTGAGTGACGCAGTTCTCGTGTCCAATGCGTGAGCTGGGCTCTGCTGACGTCAGTTTGGCGCCGGTGACGCGCTTTTGGAACCGCGGATGTATCATAGTGAAAAGGCGGAGAGCTTTCGAAGGCAAGAAGGTACAAAATAGTCCGCTATATTTTCAAATGTTCGTACCGAAAAGCTGGCTTTTGACTTTCTAGCCTCTTTCTTTTGGCCAACTAAACGATATGCGATTAGTAAAGTCCCAATTTAAAATCATTCATCCCAACCCAAAATTCGTTTCATGGGCCCTTTAAGAATACGTAAAAAAAGGTGTTTTTTTTTTTTTTTTGCTTGAAATGAAAAGTGACGTTCGCTGTCGCACTCTTAAAAAATACGGTTGGCCTTTGGGTGTGTACTATGCTCCGTTTTAGGTAAGTCCGACTGCAGCCAATACTACGATCCAACAAAGCCATTCAAGCACGCTCTAAGAAAAAAAGGAGGAAAAAGGTAGCAACGCTGCGTTTTCCTACCCTCTACTGACGCGCCCCCAAGCGGACACGAGAAGAAGGGAGGAACGAGACGTTTTTCTCCTTCTCCAGGCAGCCGGAATAAAGTTCCGTCCCCCCGAATAATCTTCTTTTGGTTTCGTTCTTCGAGCACGTCGCGCACGTTGCTCGATAAACGTTGTTGAGTTGACTGAGCTTTAGCAGCAGCGAAGGCCGCCCGTAATTCCGTCTCCCAGTCCAAACGTGCAGAACATCTCGGTTGCATTGACGTTTTTACTACTAATTTTGTCAAGCGAGCAAACGAAGCCGTCAGAAACAACGAAGTTCCGGGCCAGTGCCAGCAGCGCTACGTACACTGGGCTACTACGATGGTCGCCTCCGGATTAGGTAATGACGTCTCGACGTTGACGACGTTATGGAAACAAACGGAAACTGCGTCCAAGACAGGCAGGGTTTGCTGCCGGGTGCCCGCGTGTCTTCTGTGCTGAGTTCGGTTCTGTTTACTGAAGGCGGGTGAGAACTGGCAATCAACGTGGTTTTGTATTTCTGCGTGTCAGCAACATAAAAGCAACATCGCGATGGCAGTGTTGTGCGTTGCGGACGAAAAGACGAAGACTAGAATTATCGCCGATGTGACCGTGTGTTCGCGTATCAGTGCTGTAACAGCAAGGTGAATTATAAGCTGTCGGGCTTGACGCCGCTGGTCGGGTCATGATCGGGGCCGGCAGGCTGTCGCAGGTTGACATTAATATTAATTGGGGATGTGTGGATATTTATGCAGCGTGTAGTTGGTCAGCCATTTCAAAGTTGCGACGAGTCACTCGCTGTAGATAAGCAATTTATCCAGTGCAGTACAACCGCTAATCTGGGGTCTTTAACGTGAACCACGCAGTAGTGATACACGAACGCATGGCGGTACGATGCTCATTCAGATCAAAACGGGCCGGGGTGGGGATTGAGCCCAGGATCTCTGGGTTCTGTAGCGCGAGCTTTCGCTCCAAGTGCTCCGAGCTGGTGTGCGCTAGCCCACTCGGCCACCGATCCCCCCAGGTTGACATTCTGCTTTACAATAAGGTGTTTAGGACCGCTTGAGGTATTACGCTGCAGTCGACCAACCTCCGGATAGTCATGTTAGAACGCTGGCCTGAAATATAGCTCCTGTCGTACAGTGACCAAGGTGACTATCGTTTTTGATGTCCTCTTGTCCCTTCCCCGAGAGCGAGCGCGCTCTGGGGGAAGGACTGAACAATATTGAAATATGTCTGAAAGTACGCATATTTACAATTTGGAATTTTAGCATTAAAGGAAAGTGGTACGTAAAATCGACAAACAGCTATCCTTTATTTTGCTGTTTAAATATATTACGGTTCTTGGAGAAACGGCCCTCCGAGTGGCGCACAGGGATGAGCGCTAAACATTTTCGAGCTCACCACGGCGTAGCTCCTCCGTACACCTAACACCTGTCGCAAGTCGAGGCTTTGATTGCATTCATGTTGATCGAAAAGCGATTTCTCTGCCCGTGAGGCATCGCTTCCAGCTGAGTGAATACCCCCTCTACAGGGATTAATTCGAGACAACAATTGCAGCCGCATGGGAACAGCACTAATTAAAAAACAAATATACTACGATTAAAAAAACTGGTTACGACGTGCTGTGCGGGGAAGCAAACACGTGGCTTGGAGCCGCAGTGGAGTGACTTGCTCTATTGACTTTCAATTAATTACGGCATAAATATTTACCTTTTACTAAGAGATTCACCCCCTGAGCCGTTCAAATATTCTCAGAGGTATGACATTGCTGAAAGAAAACTTAACATGCTGGGAATATTTTATATTGCTTAGGTGGTCACCGAGAAAATACTTACCTTCAAAACGACGAGTATGAAAGGCTGAAACGCAGAGCTTCCTGGACAAACAGCCCTCCAAATGGCGCGCTGGGATGAGCGCTGAAAGCGCTCATCCACGCGCGCCATCCCAAGCGCTCATCTTAGCGCTCATCCCAGCTTTCGAGCTCGCCACGGCGTAGCTCCTCCGTACTCTTAACAGTATAAATCGGGTTAGTGTGCCGTTGTATTGATGTTTGAATGTGGCGTGTACGAGTACGCGCTCGTTGTATATGTTAAGCTGATGATTGTGGAACGCGTAATGTATCTACATGTGTAATAATAAAGGAGCCCGAAACGCAATGATGAAGTGCGCAAAAAAAAAAAAAAAAAATTGTAGCACATGAATTGGGCGGTAACTTGCGCCACCTAGTCTAGCTACTTGCAAGTCTAGTTACCGCCCCGACACCTTGCGGTACACTGTTACGTCACAGTGCACGGCGGGAACTTTGAATTGGGCCTCGTATTTCTATTTTTTATTAAAAAAAACTACGCAACTCTATAGTGAAACAATTTTTTTGTGATGTCCTGATATGCCAATTCAACGCCTAGCATGAAAAAAAAAGTTTTTTTGGGGGGCGTGTCAGAGGCCCTTTAAGCCATTTTGAGCTCGATTCGCTCAATTCGGGGCCTCCATAATGAGATGCAGACGACGGAGGAACTTCGCTCCCCTGCTTTCAGGGACGAAAGTTTCTCCCTCTCCAAAGGAACATATGTGTCAAGAGCGTTCCTCCCTTTAGGGAGGACTATAGTGACCTTTTTTCCCAAGAGTGCGGTGCCAAAAGTGAATCTTCACGGCGCTCATCGCCTTTGTGCGTTTGCGATGACAGACTAAACTATACTTCGTCTCATCCTACGATGGACTAAAGGCAGAAGCGACGAACCGCCATATCCAATCACGAGCCACATAGATATTGCGTGGTATTTCGCTTCGATACATGTATCGGTGTCCGCGTCTTGGAGCACTGATGGGAATAAGTGGACAGTGGTTCGGATCGAGCAATGAGTGACTCCACAATTTTACATTGCAAAGAAATCCACGACGTACTGGCTCTTTGCGGTGTCGAAGCTATAAAAATGATGCAGCATTTTTGGATTCGGAGCATTATTCGTCCAAACCTAATCAATGCTAAGCGTGTCGTAGTTTAGCGTGGAACGTGGTTGGACCTGGCAGCCCGTGGCTTTGAACTTTAGTCCATCGTAGGATAAGACGAAGTATAATCACGCAAAATAAAAGCGCCGTCGATACTGCGCCTTTTTTTTTTGCGGGTGATTGGTTTAGCCCATGACAGCAAACCTATGCTGAGAGAAAGTCGTCTGCTTCTTGCACAGGAGTTACGGTGACGTCTGAACGATGCCGAGCTCTCATTGGCTTTGAGTGAAAAGATAGTGGATAGACCTCAATAGACCAGCACGCGGCCCTGACGTCACGCAGCCGCGGTGGCGCTGTCGACGGCACTGAGCATGTGCAGGCGCTTCACTTCACGCGAATTCGGTTTCTGCGCACGCGCAGTGCCCACACCTGGTGTGGGCAAAAACGGGCTTGTTTGTAAACAGCGTGTCGGTCTTTCATCCTTTTTATTTATCAGCCAATAAGAGCTCGGCGTTTTGACATCATCGCAACCTGTGCAAAGAAGCAGACGAACTTGTGCTCCGCATGAAGACAACGAGCGTTGTGACGATGCACTTTTGGCGCTGCATGATTGCCTCCAACCGATCGCAGGGACGGCTGCTGTCGGACTTAAGGTGAAACTGAGTATATATGTTCTCCAGATGTGTCTAAAGAAACGTGACAATTCAACCCCCCCCCCCCCTCCCCCGTATCAGCCACGGCATCGAATTACTCTGCGGACCAAACAAGAAATGCAGCAGTTCTGATGGTGCGCGCGAACATATAAAATACATGGAAGGTCACCCAACCAAAGCAAAACCTTATTGGATGATCATTTTTGTCTTAAATTATAAATTCCACATTGCTGCGTTTAAGTGACGAGATGAAACTATTTTTTTTTATGGTACTCCATCCGCGTCCTCTTTCAGCGCCATATCTATTACATACCATGTTGCAAAGCAATGCTAATAATTATGTCTTAAGAGGTAAAGCTAAATATTGGCATAGAAACCCTTTTCCTGAACATGTGTATACTCTTTCTTTTTTCTTATTTTTTTTTGTCGGTGGTTTAGTTTTATATGCGCAACGAAAATAAAAACGTTCCTGAAGAAAATTACATTTACTCCATTAGAAGTAAGTGCCATCTTCGGTGTATGTCACTAAATGTTCAGTCTGGGAGTGAACAAACTACATTCAGGACGAATCTACTTTGCAATTACTTCTTTTTTTTTGGTGACAAGAGTATCAGATTGGGCGCTGGGTTGTACCCGCTCGCCTCGCTCATTTCAAGCTGGTGGCGACTACACTAGCTCCGTTCGATTTACCTGCACCTCCTGAACGCGAACATTCGACTGAGATCAGTCTGGTTGGAAGGAATGCATAAAAATGGGGGACGTTTAATCAAGACCTAATTGGGAACCCTACGTTTCGATGCCGACTGGGCTCTTCTTCAGGGGTGACTTTGGCAATAGCCTTAGAGGAGCAGTGTTTTCGTTTTTGCATTCTTTTACGATGGTGCATTTCTCTTTGATTTGGTCATGTCTCGAAGCCCGTGGACCTCATTGCCCATCGCATGAACAAAGGTCATCAGCACCTGCATCCACAGAGAGGTACGCCGTCCCTGCCAACCACGCGCATCAGCGTTAACTGTATGCAAGGAACTATAGTCACTGCCAGGAACAAGTGAAGCGCTGTCACGTGTTTTGGCTACAGAGAGGATCCAGACGGCCCACAAGCCAGTATCGAAACTTGGACGGCTTTTGCCACTACCAAACGATCGTCCCTTTAAAGAGAGAGCACAAGGTGTCGTTTAGAGGATTTCATGCGCGGATTGTCCAGCCACGTACATCGGCGAAACCAAGAGCTTTTTGGAGAGGATCCGTTAACACCAAAACGACGTTCGCGAGTTCCACCACGAGCGCAGCGTGATTGCTGAACACTGCGACGTCGGAGACCACCGCATTGACTTTAAGAACACCCGAATTCTTGACTTTGAAACCAACCACCGTCACCGACTTTTCTTGGAGTCGGGGCACATACGAGCTAAGCCAGAAAACATATATAGATATCTCGACACTTCACCACCCGCGTACGTCCACGGGTTTCGGGACATGACCAACTAAAAAAGAAATGCACCACGCTAAATGAAGACAAAAACAAAAACGCATTCCTCAAAGGCCACCGCCATAGTCACCCCTGAAGAGGCGTGTAAGCAGCGAAACGTAGGGTTCCCAATTAGGGCTTGGTTGGATGTCCCCCATTCTTAACCTGCACCTCCTGCACAAGTGAAGAAAAACGTAGGGCAGTGTACTTCCGTTATCTGTATTGAGACACGACCGGAAGTACACCGCCCTTCACTTTTCTGCACCGGTCAAGGAGGTGCAGAGAAATCGAACAAAGGTTGTATTGCTTTATACTACCAATGTTAACGACATCTTGCAACAAAATGCTGAAGAAGGCATCTATGGGGAATCATCGAAGCAAATATCGTGGAAAGAAATATTCCTTATGGTTAGAACTGCCGCTAAAACAATCTCAGCACGTTGCTGGTTGTTGCGAAAGTCTGCAATTTATTGGCGAATTCGAGTGGTCAATCGCCGGCGAGCTCACGCCGGCGGCACAGGCAACCAAAACCGCGCCATCGGCGCACAACGTGACCCTCGCCACCCGAACACAAAGCGCCTGCAACTGACGTTTTCGTTTGCCTAGGTCGCGCGTGAACTTTGTTAACTTCTTCTACGATTATTGTAAGATACAATAGGCACGCTGTAGGCATCAGCAACACATACTCGGACTCTGAGATGTGGGTAAACAAATTTTAATATATTTTGTTTGGATTCCCGAAAAACGGTTGCCATCTAACAAGAATCCCAGAAGGCTCACCAGCGTCGCTGTTTATATTCTATTTTCTTGTTATTTCCTTTTTTTCTGAAATCCTCAGCATTTTTATTTAACCCAGCCTTTAAAATAGTAAGGCACGTTCAAGTGTCGAGCTGCAGCCCTATCAATACATTTTTTTACAGCGGTGTAACATCACGCTGTGTCCCATAGCAAACTTATCTTGCGCAAGCTTCATTTAAAATATTTTATCTTGATCTAAAAAAGACGAAGAAGACTGGTTCGAATCGTTTCCTGGCATTCCTGCGGCCTTGTCCTGATTGTACTGGAATGTAATTGGTCTCATCTCTTCTCTTCTTTGATTTCACCAGCGGTTGGAGAACTCTACTCACATCCGTGAGCAAAGTTTTGCTCAATTTCGAGCCCTTTTTCACCTTTTTTGAGCCTTTTGTTGAACCTCCCGCGCTAAGCCTACTGGTCCAGCGCGGCAAGGAATAGGGCACGGTGACGGTAGTGCCGCCGGCCCATCGGACCCACGACGCAGCTTTAACTCCCGGACATGACGACGCCTCTGGTTGCGCCACCGCGGCTGCAGTTGCTGCAGGCTACTCAGGATCATGCTGCTGTCACTTCGTGCGAAACCTCTCCCCCTCCCTCGCAAGAGATGGACGAGGACGCGGAGGCCTTCGGCCCGTCCAATAATGCAAAACGTTTTCGTTCGTCCGACGATAGCCTTAAAGACGCAGACACGAGTCTCCAGGCTTCATGGGCTTCGCGAGAGCCGGACGCCACTGACTTGGAGGAACTTTGGGAAAAGGCTACAACGAGAATCCAGCGCCGAGCGCAACTCAAGGCATCGGGCCAACCCCTACCCACCACAAGCCGCAAGGAACGTGTAACTCTCGGCACCCATGTAATCAAGATACAGCCCACAGAACGATGCGACGTATTGGGCTTAGACCCAGAAGAGCTGAAGACCGTTTTCAGCTCCTTCGCCGGTGACCTCAAGTTACTCAAACATCAGATACTGAGGGTGAGCAAACTCTCTAATACCATCGTCGTTACCACGTGCGACTCCACGCAGGCCACGCGTCTCCTCCGTATGGGTGTGTTACCTTTGCGATCGAGACCACCTCTCCCGGTGCGTACGCAGCAGGTTCCCACGGACGGCATCTCCCGGGGAGTAATTCATGGCTGCAAACCCAAAGAACGCACGGCTAAGCTTCTGGAGGCGCTGTACGCCGACGAAGTGGATGTCCTGACGGGCCGGCCTATGGGCTCCAAAGGTACAGTCCTCATTCACTTTGCATCCCCGCATCCGCCACGCGAAGTTATGTATTGGAGCTTCCCGAGAAGGGTGGAATGCTACGAACAGCGATCTCTCGTGTGCCCGCGCTGTCACCGCCCGGGACATAAAGCCACCAGCTGCCCGATTAACCAGCCGGTCTGCAGCAACTGCGGAAAACAACACGAGCAACCCCCGGAAGCCTGCCCGAATGGCGAGGCCAAGTACTGCGGTCACTGTAAACAGGATGGACACGTGGCTACCGATCCCTCTTGTCCCGCTCGAGCTCAATTCGCTCAGCGCGCAATACAAAGGGAAGGAGCCAAACAAGAAAGAATGGCGATCCAAGCAACCCTCTGGCACCACTAACTCACGTCCCGGTTCCAAGGGTACTAACTCCCAGCTGCGCGGGTCGAGCAAGGTTCAGATCCAGGATCCGCTCCACTCCTACGCCGATATAACTGCGAGAGGTCTCAAGGGCGGTCGCAGCCCAAATGCACGCCAGATGCTTGAGACACTCCAGGTCGAGCAAGACCGCGATCAAGCCGATTTCGATAGCACCATGAAACGGTTGGAACAACTGAAAGAAATTCAGCGTACAATGGAACAAGTCAAGTGCAAACACAATCAACGGCAGAAATCACGAGCAGGTCGGCTCCGGGCGCTGCACCTTGAAATTGAGGAAGAAGAGAGATTGGAGCACGAGCTCCTCGAGAGAAGCAAGCGACGCCAGTCCCTTTCACCTGGGCGGTATCGCACACCATCTGGAAATACTTCATCCACACGACAGCAGGCAAGAAAGCAATCCCAAGTACCTGCACCCCAGCACCAGGCAGCAACCCAGAACTCTAACGAGCCGCCGGTACGGATACAACAACTCATACAGCAGCAACAGCAGCAGGCACAGCAAATGAAACAAATACAGCAGATGCAGCAGCAAATACAATTGTAGCAACAACAAACGCAGCAGTTCCTCCAACAGGTGACTCAAATGGTCACACAACAGGTTGCTCAGATGTTCTCTCCCACACTTAGCCAACATGGACCCAGCCTGCACCAGCCGCAACCAATCTCCACCGAACAGCAGCTTGGCGCACCCACCGCCTGAGCGTCCTCCCGACCTCCTGCAGTGGAACTGCCGCTCGCTACGTCAGAGCGCAACGGAGCTCGTCAAGCTCTTCCGCTTAACCGGAAGGCCGGCGGCGTTTCTGCTGCAGGAGACACGGGGAACGAGTCCGGGTATCTCGGGCTTCAACGGATACTTCCAACCAACGATTGAACACGGACTAAGAGGCGGATCAAGTGACACATCTCAGACCATTGAAGCACAGCTGCGGTGTTTGTGCGCAAGGGCCTCCCACAGGCACAAATAGACACTACGGCCTACTGTAACCCGTTCCAGGAGGTGGTGGCGGTCCGCCGCACGCTTGGACGTCACCGGGTCATCTTAACCTCCTACTACGCGAGACCGGAGTCAAGCTGTTCCAGGCGCGGCCACGCTGGCCGAGCCGGCTTCCAATGGCTGATCGACCTCCGGCAGCGCTAACCCCCTGACCGCCTGCTCGTGGCGGGCGATTTTAACGCGCACCACCCGGACTGGGGGTACTCGACTGCTAACGCCAGGTGCGCCCGGCTAAAGGAGGCAGCGGAGTTGGCGCACCTCACTCTGGCCAACGACCTCGACTACCCAACGCGCCACGGACTGCACGAGGGACAGCGAGACACCACCCCGAACCTGACCTGGGCGGACTCCCGACTGGTGACCGACTGGCGGTGCGGACCTGACCCTATGGGGTCCGACCACTATCCCATCTGGCTGGAGCTCTCAACCGGCGGCAAAGCAGGGCGCAGACGCTTAACTCAGGCTATCGACTGGGACGCCTTTCGGAAGGCGGTGGCCACGTGCGAAGACGCGGTTCCCGTAACCGCAATATTACTAAGGGCAGCGCAAGCGGCCACGCGAAACCTGGAGGTGGAAGACCAAGACCCGGTTCCCGACAAACATCTAATCAACCTGTGTGAGGCACGCAAGCGGCTCCACAAGATATATGTTAACAACGGCAAATGATTCAAGGACCTAGTGCGTTTGCGCAACAAGACGGCACAGGCACGTAGATATGCAAAACGCCTGGCTCGCTCGAGGTGGCTTGGCAACTGCGCGACGTTTGACGAACGAACTGGCACCCGCAAGCTGTCGCGCGCCCACAGAGCCTTGACCGGCAAGACCAAGGCGCCCAACACTGCTCGCAACATCCAGCTAGCCACCGAGCAAACTCCGGAGCAGTTTGAGGAAGCAGCCGCCAAGGCCTTTTTCCCGCAACCTGCCAACGATCCGGACCTGTGCCTCTACGAACTGCAACCGCCGAGCGACACAGAACAAGACGCCCCGTTCACGATTCAAGAATTGACACTGGCCTTGGACTCTATCAACGAGCGCAGCGCACCGGGCAAGGATGGAATCACGTGGTGCATGCTGCGCAACCTGGACGAGCCGGAGAAACGAAAGCTCCTGAAAGAGCTTAAAGGGATACTGAACCAAAGAATTTAGCGTCCATAATAAGTGGCGCACGTTCAAAGGGATACTGAACCAAGGACGCAGGTAGCAGTAGAACCACAGAAACATAAATATTGCGCTAGAAAACGCAAGATAACATATTTTAAAGTGAATTAAACGATAATCAAAAACCACCTGGTAGTTGGTTATGAAGCTTCAATGGAATGTCGTGACGACAACATGCCTCTGCAAGCAGCGCCACAGCGGTATGTCCACTCACTGGTATAGATTGCCTAGGCCTGAACGCAATACCGAGGCGTCTTGGTGGAAAGAGCCAAAACGAAGTGAGCCACCGTGGTTTCAGCTCTCGTGCGACGCGCAAACGCGTGCGCATGGCTCGTTGACGCTTCGGTTGTTCCCAGGCTTGGTGCGCGTGTCTGTCCTGAAGAAGTTGACGATGCGGAAGGATCATACAAATACGGCTCCAAGCCGAATCGCTTTAAAGGGGTACGGAAACGAAATTTTAGCGCCGATATTTTTGCATAAATATGGGCTAGGGACAGGCACCACCTTCTTCTGGGAGCGCCCCAAGTGAGAAACCTAGTCAGAAACATGTGAACGCTAGCCACCAAATATCATACCGAAGAAGAAGAAGTTACCCCTGGGAACTCAATAGTATAATTCATGAGGGTAGATGAAAAAGAAGAATTCCAGTAAAGAGTATAATTCATGAGGGTAGATCACTCTCCCATCGCCATTGCTGGGTACTAACGGTTATTTCTACTTACCGGTTCCCTCGAGCTACTACTTTTGCGGCGTGAAACTAACACGGTGAACCGAACGCTCGTGGCACATAAAATACTGGTATGGTCGCGAACGACGTTATGGGCAAGCTAGAACGTACAGTCCTCGGATATTACTACTAGGCGAGATCGTCACACGTTGACGCCATCAAGCGGCAACGCTCGCAACTACGGTACCCTTGGCAGTGCAGGAACTATTGACGTCACCGGCGCGATACGCATTGCGCTTCTCGCTGGCCGACTTTCAAGCGAAAGGAAGAGAGCTCGCGCTCACGTCATTTCGTTTCCGTACCCCTTTAAAGGGCCTCTGACACGCCAAAAAAAAATTTTTTTTTCATGCTAAACGTTGCAATGGCATATCAGGACATTACAAAAAAATTGTTTCACTATACAGTTGCGTAGTTTTTTTATAAAAAAATAGAAATACGAGGCCCAATTCAAAGTTCCCGCCGTGCACTGTGACGTAACAGTGTACCGCAAGGTGTCGGGGCGGTCAGAAGGGAGGCATCGCCGGAAGTCACGTGAGTTGTATCCCTCCTCGTGCTTACCGCGAGCGCGTGTAATATTTTTTTAATATTTTTGTTATTCTCCGCACCTCCACGAGCGATCCAAGCAGACAAGGTTTCTTTTATTTGCTTTTCATCGCTTAATGTTGCTGTAAAGGTAGAAGAAGCGGAGTCAGTGAATGGACCTCTTGGCGAATATGTGCTGCCACCTAGACACGCGAATCGGTTCGAGACTAGGTGACTGGAAAACAACGCGCGCCCAAGGCCTCTCCCACCCGTTCCACACCCAAAACGTCAGCTACATCCTGTTCACCCATTGAGGCGATGTGACCTAGATACGGCTCCCCCAAGCTCACCTTTGTCCCCATCGTGCGTAATCTTCCGCCCCGAGGTCGACACAACGAAGCCGCTCAAAGGCGAGAAATGCAAGATGGCGGATTGTTTGGAACTAGATACTCTCGAACCCAGGCGCATGAAATACTCCGCGCATGCGCACCGCGTATTTCTACAAAAGGTCCATTGACGTGATCAACTACAATGCCTAGAAGGTGCTGTGTGAGGGACTGTCCCGGTATTTCAGCAACTGAAGAAGAGATCACACTGCATGCATTTCTGAGAGACATACATCGGCCGCATGAGCACCCAGTAAACAAGTTCTACTCATGCTCTAGACAAAATGCGTACTTTGTGCTCGACGTTTACTTGTACTTGGTACACTCACCAGTTAGTATTCTTTAGACGGCAGGCATCTACAGCCTGGAGAGTATCTGATGATTCAACGACCTCGGTGTCTCAACCTTCAGCAATGCGATCGGGCGTGTCGTATGCTAGCAATCCTAATTTCTGCGAGCGTTCTAAATTTTTTTTTTCAAAACTTGATAGCTTGTTTTGCGCCCAGTATAGCCCTGTATTATCGGACTGACGGCATGCACTCGTACACTGGCTTGTACTCGCAACGCGTTCATCATTGACCTCCATCACGTCGATCCACTGACTCTTCGTCCTCAAATTTTACAGCACGCAAACTAACCAACGGTTCAGGGATAAAGAGCTAGTGGAACTGAAACTTCGTTTCTACGATCGCTCGTACGAAGAGCAGAATAATAAAAAGAAAAAAAGTCTTAGGCACGGTCGCGGAGAGCACGAGGAGTGAAACTCACGCGACTTCCGGTTAACCCACTTTTAGTGACGTAGCTCGATGCCTCCTTTCTGACCGCCCCGACACCTTGCGGTACACTGTTACGTCACAGTGCACGGCGGGAACTTTGAATTCGGCCTCGTATTTCTATTTTTTATAACAAAACTACGCAACTCTATAGTGAAACAATTTTTTTGTAATGTCCTGATATGCCATTGCAACGTTTAGCGTGAAAAAAAAAATATATTTTTTTTTTTGGCGTGTCAGAGGCCCTTTAACGACATTTGGGCATCAGGAGTACTACCGGCCGACTGGAAACATTCAGTGGTGTACCCTATTCCGAAACCAGGAAAGAGTCCGGATCAAATACAGAATCTCCGACCAATTTCACTTACGTCCACGCTATGCAAGCTACTCGAGCGGATGGTCCTTACGCGACTAACTTATGTCTTGGAAGAAGCCAGGGACGACCCTCACTACGACGCTGCGCAGACTGGTTTTCGCCCCGGACTGTGCACCCACGACAGCCTCCACCTCCTCCAAACCTTTGCGGGTAAGAGGCGCCGAGGAACCAAAGGTACCCGGGCTCCTGGTGGCAGTGGATCTCCGGAAAGCTTTTGACACCGTTGAGCATTCGGCAGTGATCGAGGCACTCGAAGAGAGCGGCGCAGGCACCCGCATAATCAATTTCGTTAAAAGTTTCCTCAAGAATCGTACCTTTGAGATCAGCTCGGGCGCCCAGCAACCCCGTATGTTCCAGAATTTCCGTGGAGTACCTCAAGAAAGGAGCCATCCTTTCACCGACCCTTTTCAACTTGGTCATGAGCAAAATAGCAAGAGTGTTGCGCGCCGTCCCACACCTTCAGCACACAACTTATGCGGACGACATCACCCTTTGGGTAGACCCCCGTAACACAAAGCTCGACACTAAAGAAACGGTCGTCACCATGCAGACGGCCCTAGATGCGATTGACCAGTGCCTGCAAACTACGGGCATGCAACCTTCCCCAGAGAAGACAGCCTTCCTCATCGTCGGCGGTCTTGAGCACAACAGAGCTCAAGTACACCTGACCCTGTCCGGCCAGCCCATTCAGCGCTCTCCCGAACGTTGGATTCGCATATTGAGAGTCCCACTGCACGAACAAGGAGGAGCGCAAGAGTGGATCAAGCAACTCAAACCCAAGTGGCGACAACAGCTCCAACTCATTAAGAGAATGGGCAACCGCCTCGGTGGCGCGGGCACGCGCACCATCCGCTTGCTCACTCAAGCAGTCCTGACCTCAAAAGCCTGCTATGGAGCCACATGTTTCATCCTGACCAAGGCGCAGCACAAGCAGCTGGAAATATTGCATCGTGAATGCCTGCGTGCAATCACGGGTCTCCCAAGACAGACTAAGACGGAAGAGTTGTATCGGTACTCGAACCTTCCGACTCTACAAGCCATCATTGAGACCCGCGTTGCCGGCCATCAGCGGCGCCGGACATCAACTTGAGCCGGTCAACGTCTTCTGGAATTACAGGGTTGGAGGCCTCCCGTAGGAGAGGCCCCGCCTCCGAAGAGCATACCACCATGGGAGGACACTATGGTCAGAAACCCCAAGCCGCTCACTCGCAAACAACACCGCGAAGAACATTCGGAAGAAAGAGCTGCACTCGCTGCGCGGGCAGACCTCGTGGAGCACGCGGTCTTCACAGACGCCGCGTGGTGCCAAGAGACGAAGCGGGCCACACTCGCCTACGCTACTGGCCAGGATCGATACGCTCAGACACTTCAATATGACAGCGAACCTAGCACGAGCCGCCTCGAACTTGATGCAATACACCTGGCACTATCTCGAATAAGAGAGACATTCGACCCAGTGGACATACCTACCCGTGTAACCATCTTCACGGATTGTAGGGAAGCCCTCGCCCGCCTGGGGAAAACTCCTCGCGAAGGGACGCTCTGCCAGCGAATCAAGAGTCTGTGCTCGTATTTGAAACACACCAAAGGTATTGAGGTGAGGGTGGACTGGGTCCCGGGACACGCGGGCGGCATCGGTAACGAGGCCGCACACGCGTGGGCGAGCGAGCACAGGGAAGACCGCTCCAACCCAGGGATCTTCGTCCCCTTCGCGCCGCCAGACGCAGACCCCCTAGAGAAGAAATCTGCGGCCCGACAAGAGGATCAGCGTCGGCTGCGAGACCAAACACCGTACAACCCGGCACCGTTACCCAAGGGTTTACCCAGAGGGGCACAAGTGTTAATACAAGGCCCGCACCGGAGCTGCGCTCACCGAAGACATACTCGCTCGGTGGCGTAACTACAAACCACGGAGGGGCCGCCCACCCGACCAAGCGCCATCGGAAGGGTCCGAGCCCGCTGCACTTGTCGTCTGCACTACGTGCACCGCCGGCGTAAGCCCGACGGTCCGACACCTCCTCTGGGATTGTGCCGGCTTGAGAGACAAAAGAGCCGAACACCTGGGGCATCACATCGACACTTTAGAGGCCTGAATCACACCGGTTAACGAGGCACGGGCCAGGGAGACGCTACTCTCCCTATGGGAGTTCGCGCGCTCGACAGGAGTGCACCGCCGAATGTAAACTTTTCCTACCTATGTTCCCCTTCCCCCAATGAGGCCATGGCGCCACCCTTTTGAAAATAAAGTTAATCATCATCATCATCTTGATCTCCGTTGTTCTTGCTGTCTTTTCTCGGACAGCAAAGGGGGGATCGGTGGCCGAGTGGGATAAAGCGCACACCCAGCTCGACGCGCGTGGAGCGAAAGCTCGCGCTGCCGAACCCAGGGATCCTGGGTTCGAGCCCCGCCCCTGCCCGTTTCGATCTGGATGAGCATCGTACCGGCGTGCGGTCGTGTATCACTACTGCGTGGTGCACGTTAAAGACCCCAGGCTGGCGGTTGTACCGCACTGGCTAAATTGCTCATCTACAGCTGAGACACCAGACGCCCACCGAGGCAGACTAACTTCCGGCTGTATAAACATACACACAACAATTTGCTTTGCTTTGGACAACAAAGGGGTGTCTGTCTCAATGGCTTCGTTTTCTACTTGAACCCGCTATCGGCGAGCATTGTTTTGCTTGGTTCCCTTTCCCGATTCGGATATGACGAGACCGGACACAGTCTTGCAGACAAGCTGCCCGACCTCTTGAAGCTCGGGCAAAAATTGTGCCGGTAAATTGCCGGCACACGCCTGAGAAGCGCCACCCGAACGGCGCGCACTCGCCAGCCTTTGACCACGCGAACGCCCTGAACGGAGATAGGGCAAAATATTTTGCCGGGAAATGACCACTCGATTTCGCCATATGAGCACTGCCCATGATTATACCGATGTCAATGCGGCTTCCTTAGTCTCGCCCTTGATAAAATAGCGAAATTTGCGTAATTATTGGAGGGATCGGTGGCTGAGTATGTTAACATACCACACTTAGGAGCCCATAGAGCAAAAGGTCGCACTGCAGAGTGAACCCAGTGGTTATTCAATTCAATTCAATTCCTCTTTATTGACTCCAGTTTGGAGAAGGAAACAGGGAAAAAAGCTACATTGCGTAGCTTGACATCATAAGTTCAATCCCCTGCCCGTCTCGATCTGGTTGGGCATCGTACCAAAGTGCGGTTGTGTATCAGTAGTCCGTGATGCACTTTAAAGACCCCAGGCTACCAGGGGTACAGCACTCGTTAAATTTTTAGTCTACAACGTTCAACAGTATACACAAGCATGGCACGTCAAGATCACAAAGTCTATGCATCTAACAGCTCATTTTTTACACATAATTTATTTTAGAGATACGGAACCTTATTCGAACATGTACGTATTCGCAATTCGTGCTTCAAACATGTTTCATCATACATGTGTACTCGCACATTGTTGCGTTCGAGTGCGTTCGAATACGTTCCGGGGTGTTAGGTCCCGACACGACCGCGATTCACCCGAACATGCGTGCTTCGTGTAAAATGAATAGTTTGGCGAGTGGCACATACAGCGAGGATGTCTCGGTGACTCGTGGAACACGGGAAAACGCATAGTCACACTCAATTAAGCCTGTCAATGAGCCTTTAAGTAGGACGCATAAATGTTACTTCGCACAACCACGTGATCCACTTCATTGTACTATATAGAACAGTTCATTTGCACGTGACGGTGGTAGTGACGAGCCGCAAAAGAAGACTCATGCGGCTCGTGCGAGCTCCAGTGCCGCGCGTGCGAGCGCGAGGAAAGGAGATCAAAAATAAAGAGAAATGAAGACGTTCTGCATAGAATCTTGAAAGTTGACGTGTCTTTCCTGATCTCGGAGCCCATTTCTCTTGACGACCACAAGGAATCATCACATATGGCGCCCGAACGGGGACCCGGGTCTTCAAGAAATTCACGTTAACAACCTACGTGGGGACGGCGCTCACTTCGCCACCAACCACTGTCGCCTGGACGGCCAAAGTTTCAAGGTAACTCCAAGATGGCGGAACGTTCCATCGAAGCTTTCCGTAGGCTGGATGACGACGCCAAGGACGCCGCATACCAGTCAGTCGTCAGCGACACGGAGATCCTGAAAGCCGAGGTGGATCAGCTACGCCTACAGCTAGCAGAGCTCAAGAACGCGACCTCTGCACAACCGATTGACCGACTGGAGGACAAATCGCGCCCTTGCGACCACCAACAGATAGCTACAGGCAACAGAGAATTTGATCTGCGGACTGGGGGGCTATGTTGCGCTTTTTGGACTCCCAGGAGACTAGGGAGAGGGAAGTGACGTCAACAACGCAGCAAATGCAGATTGGATGTTGATTTTGTTTTCTTCTGTCAACATCCAATCTGCGTTTCTCTAGTCGTTGACGTCACTTCCCTCTTTCAAGTCTCCTGGGAGTCCAATAAGCGCAACATAGCACCCCTGCTGGCACCTGTCGTGGATCGTCTTGATCAGCTCGAGGCAACGATGAGTACTTCATCGGCAGAATCGCTGTGCAGCGCGATCTCTATCGAGGACGTTTCCGAGAGCAAGTCCGCCAAGAAAAAGAAACCCAAGGCACCAAAAAAAAAGCTCCTGTTCATCTGAGTCAGCCGCAGATACTGCAGTCGCACCAGACCGGCCGACAAATTCGCTGACCAACGTGGCTGTCAGCTCGGTTCCTCAGCTAGACAAGGACATTATCGCCTGGTTTCACCAGATGGATTTTTGGTTCCAGACGTTTAAAGTCGCACCAAGTGAGGCCATCCCATTGATTGTATTCAAGCTACCATAGAAGGACTTCATGTTGGTGAGGTACCACCTGAAGACAACCAAGGTAACGACGTGGAAGCAAATGGAGACCGCTTTCCGTCGTCGTTACAACCTGGACAACGAAGTTGCAGCAAAACAGAAGATGTTGGGCGCAAGTCAGCGTTCGGGAGAGTCCTGCACAGACTTCGCCTTCCGCAAACTGGAGCTCATCGACGAATGCAACTACCCAGAGACGGAGGCGGAGAAATGCAGGGTTATCCTGGCAACACTGTCTGACAAACCACGAAAGCACTACTTCGACAGACTCTTTGCTTCGTTGGATGAGTTGCTGGAATCATTCCTGCGCTTCGACCAGGTAGTCTTCAGCCAACCAAAGACACCGGCATTGACTGTAGCTGCAGAGCCAGTTCAAGCTGCGCAGGTGACCAAGAAAGCGCCCTCCTTCCCGCTCTCGAAGCAAGACCGGTCGCCGCCTCGTCAGAACGCGGACGACGGCCATTGTCAGCAGCCTCTTTCTCCACGCGGGAAGCAAAAGAAGCAGCACCTGTCGCCTAAACGCACATCAAAATCTTCGCAGGATTTTCGGCGTTCTTCGTTTCGACACCCGGAAGTTCGTCCGCTGCAGGAGTTTCACACCAGAATTTTTGGAGTGGCAACAGCGCTTTGCGTCCACTGCAGCACCGACGCAGGGAAACGACCAGTGCCTCTGACGCCTGCAAGAGGTCCTCAGTAGTTCGGTGCATCCCATGTGGCGCAGCAATAGGCACAAAAACAATTCAGGTTCAACTTAAAAGGGCCATGAAACGAATTTTGGGCTGGGATAAATGATTTTAAATTGGGACTTTACTAATCGCATATCGTTTAGTTGGCCAAAAAAAAAGAGGGCAGAAAGTGAAAAGCCAGCTTTTCGGTACGAACATTTGAAAATATAGCGGACTATTTTGTACCTTCTTTCCTTCGAAAGCTCTCCGCCTTTTCACTATAATACATCCGCGGTTCCCAAAGCGCGTCAGCGGTGCCAACCTGACGTCAGCCGAGCCCAGCTCACGCATTGGACACGAGAACCGCGTCACTCAGATGTATGCGCTCGTCAACAATAAATCCGTCGACAAATATTCGGATTCGTGTTCGTGGCCAATGATTGCCCTGACGGAACTTATCGTCACTGGAAAATTACAAGTTCTATGGTGTGCATAAAAAGCACGGTGAAAGCTTTACTTCGTTTCACCTTTTGTTGTACCGCAGCGAAGGCTAGAAGCGCGAGCTCATAGCGTTGGCAGCCGCTCTTAAGTCACGAGAGCTTGTGCCGCCGAGATGTGCCCCAGAGCAAGGAGCTCGCGCTTGTAGCCTTTCCTGCGGTACATCATAAGGTGAAACAGAGTATAGGGAGTATTCACTGGCGGCCATAGCTGTGTGCGCGAATGCTGAGCGCGTGCTGACGGCGAGCTTCCACAGTTCTTTTGCAACGTGCATTTCGCACCATCAAGAGTGCCGGTCTTAGCAGCCTATTGATGTGAGCTCGTTCCGAGCATGCGCTCTAAACAGCACCCACAAATATGGCGTCCAGTGAATACTCCCAATAGGAGTCATCGCACCGGTGCCAAAGAATGTCACGGCGACGTGATTTCACAATTCGCATTTGAGGTGAGGATTAAAGCTAAGGAGAAAGAAGTAGGAAAATCGTTTCATGACCCCTTTAATGGACAGCCTCTGACAGCTTTCTTGGATTCGGGGGCAATGAGAAGTCTCATCAAAGTTTCCATCGCCGACCAGTTGCACCTTCTGATTCAACCTTCTTCCATCCGTCTCCATGGTGCAAGTGGTCAATCCCTCACGAACCTCGGCAAAGCGACTGCCACAGTGACAGCTGACGGACAGACGCTGAACCAGGCATTCATCGTGGTCCCACATCTGGAGGAAGAAAAATTACTCCTTGGTGACGATTTCCCGACAGCGTGCAAGGCCATGATCGATTGGGGTGCAAATAGCATCTCGATTCCTCTGCCTTCGACATGTCATAAGGTCATCTTGGTGACGGAGCAGCTGATACCTCCGCGGTCCTGAAAGCTTGTTCAAGCACGCCTGAAGAATCCTGTGCGAGGACAATCAACGAAGATAGAGGTGAGCGGCAGAAAATTGCTCTACGACCGCCACTGCCTTCTACTTGAACCCATGGTTATGGATAAGACCGAGAGCAAGTTCTACGTACTCCTGGCCTACCCGTCATCTCGACCAGTGGCTTTACCCTCTGACGCTACTGTCGGAGTCGCTAGGGGGGTCACAAGTGTCGAAGACATCGAGCTTAGCGACGACGAAACTGCGTCCATCTTAAGTTTGCTTAAGCCTGCCTTCGCCGGAGGACCTGGATCGCCCAAATGCTTTGGAAATCGTCGGCCCTCAACATCAACAGCTATCGGTTGAGGGTGTCACGTTCAACATTGGTTCAACGCTGGCACCTGAAGAGCTTCCAAAAAGTTCAAGAGCTTCTTTCGAAAAACATGGCTTGCTTCGCGCTAACCAGCACTGGCGTTGGAAACTGTCGGCTTGAGCAGCACTCCATCCCGACAGGTAATGCGAAACCTATCTCCCAGAGACCACGTCGACTGTCGCCGGCGCAGCGTGATCTCGTCAAGGCGATGATAAAGAATCTCATCGACGCCAAGATTGTGCAACCATCGCGCAGTCCGTGGGCATCCCCCTTGGTTTTAGTCACGAAAAAGGACGGCTCAACACGAATGTGCGTTGACTACAGAAGAATCAACGCGGTCACTGATGACACTGTCTACCCCTTTCCGCGAATTGAAGCGCCTCTACCCGATGATTGAACTTTAGGAATTTATAGTGTGTGCACTTGTTTATAGCGTCCCTTCTCATTTAGCATATTGTATGTACACATTAACTCGCGTGCATATCTCAGAGCGCGGTATTTGTTTAATGTTGTTTTATTTTTGTCTCATGAAAGCGCACTGTCGGGTCGACAGTTTCTAAAACCCCGGCATGTGACGAGCCGCAAAAGACGACTCGTGCGGCTCGTGCGAGCTCCGGTGCCGCGCGTGCGAGCGCGAGGAAAGGAGGTAAAAAAATAAAGAGAAAAGAAGTAGTTCTGCATGGAATCTCGGAGGTTGACGTGTCTTTCCTGAGCTCGGAGCCCATTCCTCTTGACGACCACAACGAATCGTCACAGTGGTAATCTAAGTTTCGTTAGTTATTGCGGTTAAGTCCAGCAATCGCGGCTAAGGGCAACTGCGGTTCAGACTGCTCGTGAAAACGTGTTATTAAATTACCTTTAAAAGAGGCCAGTCAACGCGCGATCCCGACTGCGTGTGTCACTCGGCATTTGTCCGTGTCGCCGATTTGCCCGAGGCTTTCAATCCGAAGGGTTTTGAAATGTCCGTGGAGCCGACTACACATCGCTTACGATCCGATGAGGCCAATCAAGCGGCAACAAAGGGGCATCGTCACGGCGCCTGCTGTCCTTGTGGATTTGTCATCACCGGCAAAACCAATTACGAAAAAAAAAGCGGAGGATTGTGACACCTTTACTGCGCCTGATTGCCACTGATTGGTTTAGTCGGTGATAGTAAACGTACAGAGCGCGACACTGTTAGCGCGAACAAGCGATCGCCGGTTTTTTCAGTTTTTCTCTTTGAAACCAAGAGATGTCATCCAAGTTATTATTGCTACGGAAAGAGCTCGTTTAGTTCTATAATGTAAGCGATAAACGTTCGTGCTCGCTAATACTATATAAAAGTAAAATGCGAAAATGCGCCGATGTCGTGTTCGCGCTAACAGTGTCGTGATGTGTACAAAGACGAGGAGCATCATGGTGGTGTATAATACTTTTGGCGCTCTGATTGATTGACTTTATTCGATTGTAGCGTCGCGAGCTGGAAGTCTGACTTATTGTGAAACGGAGTATAGTTCAGATCAGGCCTCGATTCCCTTCGTTTCGTTTATTCCGACAACTCTTCCGCTTACTTTGTCTGTCATTCATCGAGTTCCGAAAGACCTTGATCGCGCACGGGCCTGTCATACTGAAATCGCGGTTAATCGTTCCCATATGTATTTCCATAATCGAATCGCACACCGCGCTTCGTTATCAGCGACACGGCACGGACCCGCGAGAACCCGACGAATTAGCGAAAGCAATCTCACACCAGCTCACGACGAGGCAACTGCTCAATGCCCGATACCGCACGCACGCACGTTACGTGACGCCATCAGCAGCACGGGGTTAGGCGACCCCCAAACCGCCAACGCGACGAGATCCGAACTCGATAAAATTCTGCGGCGTGCTTCAGTTTTGTTTTCTTGTTGCTGTTTGCTTTCCCGCGCACTTCAACGACGAACCCGCAGAAAAAGGAGACTAGGTCAGAGTTGTGTAAAGCCGTGATTAACGTGTCCAATTAGTGGCCTCTCGTTCTCAGAATGCCTGGGAGATAACCTTCTGGAGGCCACCGGCACGTGCGGTCCTAACGGATATCAAACCTCTGGCGTCGAGTGGCGAGAATAATTAAGGCTGAACGGATTGCTCGAAACACTGTATGCAAATCAACAAAATTGTTTAACCGCAATTCTTTTTTTTAGGCATTGATTTTTGTTGTTAGTTGTATTGCGATGCATGTCGTGCACTTTTCGTTCAGGGAGGTCACCCCATGAGTTCTGAGCACAGTCCGCTGAAGGTGGCTTGCCTCGATGAGATTGTGATAAATACGGGTATAGGAAAAACGGACTATACAACAGTTACAAAAAAAAAAAGAAGAAACATGGTAGGTTGAGAAATTTTTTGATTGCAAGATGCTATTCGTTAAGACTTGCATCCGGCCGCAATTATTTTTATCTTAAGCGAAGAATATTGAAGTTTTATTTTTTAACTTGCCGGAAGCAGACACACCGTCATTTTCGGTAGATTAAACATGTGTTCGTGTACCACTCGTAAGAGCAATGCACACAAGAAGTGTAACATCATGATCTCACATAGAGTCTATTTAGACTTCCGTGTAAAGTTACGTAGGGCATTAAAATAGAGCAGGACGCTTTAAAATATACATTAAACGGCTCTGAAGCAAAAACAAAAAAGCTTTGCAAAGTCACACTTGCTCCTCTATGCCAATCGCTGCACCACGCAAATCGGGATGCGGTGCATGGACTTCCTTAACACGCGCGCTCCTGGGTGGCATCGTTGAAAATCCAGATGCCATCCTGCAATTTCGTTCTGCTGTGCATCTTTAACCTCCTTTTTCAGGGGCTGGGACCCATCATTAATGGGCGGAGTCAATCGTGTCTATATCCTTAACCCTTTGGCAACACGTTCGACAGTCCCAAGCCGCCAATCATAGACAGGAAGATACTGCCTATTACCGGGGAAACATCCCCCCTCCCCTCTAGAGACCTGAGAACCGGTATCCTATTTTGTGATGCTAATTGTGAAAATAATATTGGCTGCTTTATAGTACAGCATTTTCTAAGAGACTACAAATAAAGATTGTTTTATTGTGTCTAACTTGCAGCGTAAAGATACTGCGCTGCAAGTTAGACACGCGTAAGAAGAGCGTAAAAATGACTTACAAGACATTTTTTTTTTTTTAATTTGACAACACCGGATTCGCTCTTATGGAGCGAATCCGGTGTTGTCTGTGCAGCGCAAACGGCAGCTAAATTTTCATTGGCTGTGACGCGTCATATCAGATGCATCGTCACGGAAGCCGTGGAGCCGACGGATGTGCCGCGCCTGCGCAGTGGGGTAGCGGGATGTCACCGCCGCAGCGCCGTGTGAAAAAGAAAGACGAGGCGCGCTGCTTGTAGGAAGGCGCTGCGTAAGCAGTTTTAAATGTATCTGCAGAATATTTTTGTCTCGGGAACATATGTTAAGGTAGAGCTTCAGACATATATTATGAGGGAACATAATAAAAATAGATTAAGAATAACAAAAAAAAACCAAGACTGCGGGTAAAAACGACACAACACTAAAATGTCTCTTTTTGAGACATTTAATACCCCTGTTACACGGGCACACTTAACCGCGGTTAACTCAGCTTTAACTGCTGTAACGTGGGAGCACAGATACCGCACTATACTCTCGGACAGCTATTTCAAAAGAAGTGAAGAGAGCGCGTGCACTGCTTTGATGGGTGCTCAAGATGCTCAGGCGCATGTTCGCCCATAGCTTTGACTGCATAGCCGCAGAATGTTCTCGGCAAGTATTGTGCGCTAACTGTGGCTTAGCGTAACTGCAGTTAAGTGTGCCCGTGTAACAAGGGTATTAGTGTATGTGTGGTTTCTACCCCCCAGTCTCGGGGTTTTCGTCATGTGTATATGTCACCAACACGTTTGCGCCCTTACATGCAGTTCAAATATAGATTCCTATACCTCAAACATTGCATCAGTGTGTCTGCAGTGAGCTCGGTGCGCTAATGTGTCTCATAAATGAGTGAGTCAATATTTAGGGGGTGAGTTCAGGAGCTTTATTTGCACTCGTGATTCTCTCAGAGAAACTTCCTTCTGAGTATAAAAGGTTTAATTAAAATTATATTTCAAGCTTAGTAGTACCTGTAGTAGAGTAAGCATTTCTTGAAAACAACGAGGTCAACCAGCTCTTTGCACCTGGTCGCTACGCTCGGAAAGTAATGAGAGACAGAAAGAAAAAAAAAATATAAGAGTGTGGGGACAAAAGACATAAAACAGAAACGGGGAAATATAGATGAAGAATTTATCAGAAACTAAAAAGGCCAAACGCGCGAACACTCGCGCACCAACATAGAAGTGTTTTGTTTCCAAGCGTCATCTCACTTTGCAGCGCACTGAAGTGTCTTAAAGTGACCGTTGCAAATGTATCTTCTTTATTACATATAAAAAAATATCCGTACATTATGTCAAAGTCTGTCTTTGATATAGTCTGCGTACGATTCATCCCCCAAATAAACATGTCCGAGTAGAAAATTTCACAGCACAATGTGTCAAAAGCGGACTAATTCAGACTTTGCTGAGAGTTTACTTACAGATTAAGTTTTGAACGTGGCACTGAGATTAGCATAACGGCAAATTATTTCTCTCAAAAAGTTGACTAAAACCTTCGGTCTTATACGGACTATGGTTATTATCCCCGCTCCTCGCTGGCCTCAGAAGGATATACGTTCACATTACATGCATTATCGTGTACTTGTGTTTATTATTTCGGAAATGCTGCAGTGAGCCCCCTAATTCGAATAAATATATCAAGTGTAGTTGTTTTTGTTCAACTCAAGCACTTACAAACCGACCACCTTTCCACTAGCGACTGGGTTTATTCGCGCACAATTATGGCCAGACTTAGAGTGAACATGTCCGTTATAGAGGAATTTGTTAAAGTTTTAAATAAATACGC
Organism: Ixodes persulcatus; assembly: GCA_013358835.2. NCBI lineage: Eukaryota > Metazoa > Arthropoda > Arachnida > Ixodida > Ixodidae > Ixodes > Ixodes persulcatus. The sequence goes on along the minus strand of JABSTQ010009362.1, from coordinate 492,495 downwards.
AAAAATATATACCCCTATCATTTGGTTAATTTATAATTTATCAATTTTACAGGTATTTTGGTACCAAATATTATGATCTTGAAGCGATTATTACAACCGATCCAAAAAAAAAGTTCGGTACTGCAAGTGCCTTTCAAGTGTTCTTGTTTGTTTACGATAAGTTCTAGATTACCATGAAGGAAATAGCGCAAAATTAAGCTCACTCACACTAAATATACACGCACACCGAAAGAAAGATCACTCACGTCGTGCTAACTTACAACTCTGTTTGTATTTTCGTCTTCATTTTTCTTTTCCCCATATGAAAATTGATTATATCTCACTTCCTTGTCTTCTGTGTCAAACATATGGCAATGTCTATCACACAAATTACCCTCGAGTGTCAAGATATACCTCTTTTTCAGTAAGCGTAAAAGACTGAACACAAGTATCACTCATTTTCATGATGTTACCTGCCTCAATGGTCTCACATGTTAATTGGTGATAGTTCTTTCCAATTACGGTGCTATTCCTACATGATTCTTTCTTTCCAATTACGGTGCTATTTCCTACATGATGAGTACTCAACTTGTCCAAGCACCCATCCTAAGAAGTTCTAGATTACCCTACTTTTGACAACAAAAAGCATAATTGACGTAGTGATGCAATTTTAAGTAAAGCTGATTTCATTTTGTTTACTGTAAGTGTGTTTTATAACACTATTTCCTCGGATTTTTTTTTTATTTATTTAATAAGACATGAAGTTAGAAAGTAACAAAGTGCTAACATTACACAGTCACTTTAACTATTCTTGGAAGCAGATACTGATAATCAAGAATCAAATATTAACACAAAATTCCTGAGACGTAGTTTGAATGGCTAAATCGAAATTGCTTCGCATTCATGCCTGTAGATATGTTTTAGACAGTAGAACGGAACATCCAATGAATGTGCTTCATTTGTCACCTAGTGAAAGCTGTAAAAGGTTGCATGCTAAGATCATGTAGAGGCTGCCAACAGTTAAACAATTTTCAAATCAAAGAAAGCCACCTTGCGTTTTTAAACTTGTTGCTGGCAGGACAGCACCCATGTCTATTATCTGCAATCAAGAGAATGCGTATAGTAGACAGTACGCGTAACCTAATTGATCCGTGTACCCGATAGCCTGGGGTAAATGATCACCCGTCTCAATAGTTAACGTCTCAAACCACGGCATTGAGTAGTGGCTTCGGAATTGGGGCAGTCCTGGATGGCTGCTTTCAAGGGTCATAGTGAAAGCGCAGGGGGCGGGCTTGTCGGCTCTGGTCGTGTAATTATATGGGAGGCTCTGAGCGAAGGTCAAACAGCGGAGTACGGCAGGCTTTTGAGGACTCTACGGCGCGCGCCATGTCACGGATCGGTGGAGCGATGAAGATGAGTGCTTGCTTTTAAGACCATTGTTCAGGCGGCGTTCCTCTTCGCGAGCTTGAGGAGGCTTCCAGCTCTCTTTAGTGTGCCGTTAGCTGACCAGGAAAGCCTAATCACCCCGTACGTCACACTGCGTCTGTCATTCGAGGACGTTACCTGCAGACGGTTTTTCCTTCTGTGATCAAAAGCATTTGCGCAGATCTGCCGAGTTTTGGAGATTGCGTTTCTTTAAGATTGTTTACTCTGCACCTCTTGTCAAAGCAGCCGGTAAAGGCCTAAACGTTTTGCTTCGCTCACGCTGGTGAACATCGGTTCCACCTCAAGCTGATATTTTGTGTGGCCGGCGTTGACCCAAGTTTTGTCGGTGTAGTATATTATTTTCTGTTTTCGGTGCTTTTTGATTTGGCGGAGGTGATTGCGACGCCGCTGAATAATTTTTGGACACTATCAGGTGGGCATTCTTTGACCGTTTGCCGTACCTAAAGCCGACCAAGACAGGTCGCTGTCTTGGTCACCGTATTTCAACAGCTTCGCGACCCTCTTTCTCTGGTAGAACCCGTGCGAAATTCTTCTAAGCACGCCGAGGTCAAAGTCGTCAAGCTTCTTCTCCCGCTCACCATTCTTTCCACCTTGAAACATGGTCAGTGGAGCCGTAACGTTGCCATTTTTCTTTTACTCGGCCATCCACTTGAATAGAGCCCGTTCACTTCCACTTGTCAACTTCGTCGTTCTCTTAACGACGGGCCTCAGGTTGACTGATTTGCCGCCCTCCTCCAGCGGGGCTCCTAAAAATTCAAAGCGACTTGCTTGGCCTTTTTGTTATCATAAAAAGACTTAGTGCTGCACCGCATCGGTGTCTCGGCAGCTGCAGTTTCTCGGGAACCGAAGCACCTCCTGAAAACTTGTCTCCCCTTTATCTGAATCGAAACCTAGAGCAAATTTTGATTTTCATTATAAACTATATTCAAACATCTTTCGTGACACAACAAACTACCCTTCTTAGAATAGCATTATTTCGCTTAACCTCTCCTAATATTCGTTGTGTGACTGTTTGTATAATATCTTTCCTGCGTGATATTACATCGAGCAAAACCATAATTCCCCACCGAATGATTCAGATGAAAAAAGGAAAGCGGTTTACTATTAGACAACTTCAAATCATTTTGGAAGCATGCACCAAGGAAAACACGTCGCGCACCACAGAAGTATATTATGGTGCGCTCCACTTAGCGTGCGTGCACTCGGCCATACGTTTTTCAGGGCTTATTCATAACGAACAGCGGCGCATGATTTTCAGGTGCTTATTCCTATTTTGAAAATATCGCTGTGTTTCGGTGATCTGTTTCGGACGGACGTTGAAAATGGTAATTATATGTAAAAAGCAAAAATGAAAAACCAAAAGTGTTGGTCAAAGGGGGAGGATGTTGACTAAAGCAGTTCTAGATGGAGCAAAGAGTTCCAGAAATCTTTTTTTTATTTTGTATTTTTGACTTCAACGGCTGTTTATCGTTGGTATCTCGGTTTTAACCTTGTGTATCTTTGACACCAACGTATGTATATTGGTGTTTTTAGGCTAAAATTGCGAAATCTACGGCCTAGTTAAATGTTTACAAAGCGACAGTTGAAGCAGCGACTCAAAGGCGGCGGATCAATTTGGGCCCGCGCGTTACCATCGCAATCAGGTTCCGTTTGCCTGAGTCCAGCTGCAGCAAAATCGTCTGCGGTCGAGAGTCTGACCTTCGGAGAAGGGAAACGATGAGTGCAACCAAACAAATACCTCGCATACTCACGAATGATCCACCTTACGAACAGACTTTACATTTTTGGTTAGCAACAGGATAAAACATAGAACAAGCTGCAAATACCAAGATAACTATACTATGTAGAAAACAAATAAATCAATTCATTTCTGAAGAACAAGACCTATAAGACAGACAACAAAGGAATCACATAAACGTCAGAGAAGCAAGGCATTTCCAGGAACTACTTAGTAGCAAAACTGCCAAGGGCGGTGTGCTACTAATAATTTTGTTAGCTAGGAGATATTTTTGTGCTTTCAAATTGGGTTTTGTTTGTGAGGGTTTTCGGCATCATCATCATCTGGTCAAAAGAGTGTTGAGTTCCCCGATTGAATAAGAAAGTTAATCTAGATCCACGCATACCAGAGCGGACCCCGAATGGTTACTCCACTGCAGGGATGGCAAATTACTTGCGAAAATGTATCAATACACATATTCGAAATACTTCGACAGGAATTATTTGATTACAAATGCTAATGCACCTTTAATAAAGGAAATACAAAAAACAAATAGAATTGTATTTTTTCATCTTCAAATATTTTTTCCAATACATTTACCCCAATTTAAGAAACAAAACAAAAAAGTATTTTGTTTATCTCCCGTCAGAAATATATTTGAAATGGAATAAGCAGGTAAACAACATAAAGGAAGACTATGCATGTTTGGTATACTATAAGTACAGTAAAAGCTGAATTAATTACGGAGGTTTAATAAAAATATCCAATTCCACGTAGGCAACAAATGTTCTGTTTTAATAGCATGTCGTTAATGCGAATACTTGTAATGCGTGCAAAAGCACCCCAACCAAAAAAGCCATAATTCTACCCCACCCGTGGACACATACGCACCAATTGATGTGCACTCTTCTCAAACCGCAGCAAGCCTTATGCTCTTGACATATGACTGACATCGCGAAGAGTGCCCAAAATAGACCTTTTTCAAAAGTCCGTGCCATCGCCCGTCTGCCATTGCCCGATCGCCTACGCTGAGCCACGGCCGGACTAGAAGCGCGCGCTCTCTTTCTCTTCTTACGGCCTTTGCAGTTGGGGCCATCGCCACCTCCCGCCGCAATTCGCGGGGGGCGCTGTCACCTCACCCCTGGTAGAGTTCCTGTACAGACCGGCAGGCGGCCCTGACGTCACGCAGCTGCGGTGGCGCTGTTGACGGCACTGCGCAGACACAGACGCTTCACTTTGCGCGGATTCGGTTTCTGCGCACGCGCAGTGCCCACACCACGGTGTGGGCAAAGAGGGCTTGTTTGTAAACAGCGTGTCAGTCTATAGGCTCCCTACGGGAGCCAGAGTTGCGCGTTTGATTCCACGTGCCGCGTGCCGCCCTCGCCGCTATTCGCCGAGATCCGATCACGTGAGGAGCCGTATCAAGTGTCGTGCAGCAAAGTAGACGTTCACGCGCCCCGGCTTACGTTCCCCGGCTTTTGAGCGCCCCGCGCGCCTCGACGCGCGGCGCTGCTATTCGCCGAATTCAGTCGCGTGAGGAGCTGAATCCACATGCCATGCATGAACGCGCAACTCTGGCTCCCGTAGGGAGCCTATACAGGAACTCTAAGTGGGGTGAGGTGGTTGCGCCCCTGGCGGCAAGCAAGTGAACTACAAACGGAGAAAAAATGACATTGACTCCCGGGGATTGCAAAGGCCGTAAGAAGAGAAAGAGAGCGCGCGCTTCCAGTCCGGGCGTGGCTGAGCAAGCATTGGACACAAGGACTGTGCCAGCGTTCGGCATGAGCACGCCTCAGCTCGTGTTGAAAATGAGTAAATGAGTGCTGCGCCAGCTTACTCGGATCCATTCACGTGCTTTGTGACCATGGATGGATGGATGATATTGGCTATGCGCTTGGTAACGGGCGGAAGCTTGCGCCACCTAGACTGAGAAAATACTTTTTTACCCCACCCAAGAAATGGCGATCATCAATGTTGCCCGATGGACTTTTGAAAAGGGTCAATGGCGTTTGATTACAATCGCACCTGAAATACCCAATTATCTCAGTTTAAATTTAACCGACAAACACGTTTCATCGTATGTAATTTAATACGAAATTAAAATACTCAAAGGAATTTTAAAGCCGGATTTAAAATGCTCGTGTCTGATATACTCTCCATCCCTACTCTACAAAACTGAAGTGCTGTATCGGTGAACTTCAAGGGATACTTACGTGCTGAGCGTATAATACGCATGGATGTAGTTGAAATAGCGCGATTCTCAGTGGCTTTAGAGTACGCCACCTGGAATTTCAATGAGTGGATTTAGCAGCGATGTCGGAACATGAAAATGCTGCCAGATTTGGTATTTAACAAATTATCAAACAAAAAGTGCCGAAAAAATACGGGGACACAAATGAAGGGAAACAGGGCAGGGCGCACTCTCAACTGAAGTTTATTGCAAATTCACACTTATATAGCCACAAAAACCCTTTTTACCCTATCTGCTTAGCCCGCGTTTCAAAAGTTCAAACTTACGTTACGGGTCCTTGAAATATCCACCCAAATGTAGTGTCTAAAGCCATCAGGCTGCAGTTGCTTTCACAATGTCGTACCCGCTCACTGGCGACTTTCCGGATTTGGTCCGACTCAATGAGCAGGCTTATGCCTTGTTCAGTAGGAACGCCGGGGAAGAGATGTTAGTCAGCGATCCAGTCTTCTTCCTCAATGCTGCAGACAAACTCATGGTTTTCAGGTACCTGAACAATGTTCTCCCATATAAATGGGATTTCTACCGCTTCAACAATGCATTCATCGTTGTCGTACTGACTACGCAGCTTAACTTGAACTAGCCTTCGTTGTTGCGGCAGTGAAGTAGAACTTCCAAAGGTGTTCAAGCGTAGTCTGGTCTCTCCTAGCACCCCCAGCTTCCGAGAAACGTCTTCTCGTATAAACGTTCACTGGCTCCCACCGTCAAATATGGCACGTGCGTAGACAGTATTCCATCCTCAACCACCCAGGTTCGAAAGGTCTGAAGTAGGACGTCATCGTCTAGCGAAAACCCAGTGCTACCAGCGCCGGCGCTTTTAACGCTAGTCGTGATGGTTTGTTTTTCACTATTGTTCGCTGGAAGCTTCCAGGTTGGATCGCACGTAGATGTTGAGTGTCGCCCGGCACAGGAAGTGCAAGACAATTTCCTGTGACAGTCCTTAGACCTATTTCGTCTTAGGGTGCACCGGAAACATCGCATCTTTCCTGAACGTTTCTTGTTCTTCTATAGAGAGATCTCTATTTTTTCTTGGTGGACGGTCATCGCTGACACCAGATTTTTCTCTACTCTCGATCTCGATTAGCAGATATTCGAGCAACCGCTGCAAAGCTCCCTCCGCCCTTCTGCTGATGAGTTGAACGTCCTCAGATCGAGGTGTTGGTCTGGCGGACAGCTCAGCAGTTCTGGAAGTACCTAAGATTGACTCCAGCTCTTCTGCTTGTTATGTGGTTGGAGCTGAATGTGCAGCCACGTCTTCCTCGTACGGATGTACGGTCTTCCTTCCGGAGTGGCCAGCCCGTTGGTAGAAATCCACCACAATTTCAGATGGAAGAGCCATGATGACAATATCCATCAGCATGGTCGAGTAGCTGTCTGAGCTGACACCAAGTCCATGAAGACCACGGATGTGGGTTTGCACCTGACCGTAAAGTGTCCTCAAACCCTAGGTTTCGTTTGAGTAGGTGACACTTGGAAGCGTTCGTAGCTTTGTAAGATGGTCTTACTGGATTCGCCTGTAGTCTCCGAAGTGTCTAGCTAATATTTCGTTTGCGTCATTGTAGCACGCATCCGTCACTTAGAGACCAGCGATTGATGCCCTGGCGGGTCCACTAACCAGCGTCTTTAAGTATTGAAGCTTCTCGCCGCTTGATAGCTCTTCGTTTTCGTGAACGGCACGCTTGAATTGTCACCAAAATGGCTGCCACTCAGCAAGCTCGCCCTTAAAGGAATGAAGCTGCAACTTCGATAGTTTAACACCTCTCCGTCTTCGTTCTTCGCTACTTGAGGCAATTTCCGATGTTGATGGTCGTGCTGGTTCACCAGAATGCAGTTGCACTGCTCGACTCTGAAGCATGCTCAAGGTGTGGGTCGTTTCTTCCTCGTACTCAATTAGCGACTAGTATTCGTTGTCCAGAACCGCAATGAAGGGCTCGAGCTCGGTGTTCAGCTCATTGAGTTCTTCATAATTTACTTCAAACTTTTTTGCTCTGGCCTCAATTTGAATTACAGCCAGTGTGTTGAGAATAGTGGCGGCCTCTTTGACAGTTTGGGTCTTTTGTGCTCTGCGAGCAGTCCTTTTCGTTCGCACTCTTTTCATGTTTGAATAAATTCAGAGGTTGGTAAGCTTCGGGTTATAGAGTTGCTTACTTGTTACGATGTCGATCCAAATTTCATTCAAGGTTAGTCCATGGCGTTCACTCGTTCACTGCTCAGCAACTGACTTCGTTTCGTTGAAGGCCGCTCCTGGCTTGAAATCCCGAGTTTCGGCACCATTCAGTTGTTGCGTTAATTGAACGTCAAGGATTGATTTGAATAATAAAGGATGTGTTTAATATCTACATGGCGAAGTTAATCGATGGGTGTCGGTCTTCGCAGTCGTTCCGTACTTCTTTTTCTTCGATCCCCATCGCGCCACAACCTTTCTCCGTCTTCCTCGTTTTCGTTAACCGCCTATTTTCACAAGAACTGTGCGGCTGTTTCTCGTGAGGAGGAGTCGAAATTACAATTCACAACATGGCATTCACGACAGTCTTCCACCTTTGCCGCGATGCTGTCATGTAGACGATCCCACCAAACGTGGCCCCGCGCTACAGTCTTCATCTTCTCTATTCCGGGATGGCTCTCGTGTAGCAAGTTGAGCACTTGCTCTTGTATTTTCAGTGGAATTATTACTCTTGATCCCCAGAGTAAACAATCTTCTTGAACGCTAAGTTTTGTCAATTTTGTTCGAAACGGCGACCACTGCGGTCCTCCTGGGAAATCGCTTCCGGACCAGAGCGCTTGTCTTATTCGTGACAATGCTGGGTCAGTCCCAGTGTGCTGTGCAATGACTGCAGCCGAGAGATCAGCAGGGTATGCCCGCCCGTTCCAACTTAAAAACGTCGACTGGTCGTTGAACTTGGAATTTGTCCACTGGCAATGGTAATCGATTCAAAGCATCTGCGTTACCTATGATTGATCCAGGTCGATAGACCAGCTGTAGTTGCACGTTGCTAGTGTAACTGCCCAACGTACTTCTCGGGGTGACCCAGTTTTTGGAATAGCTTTGTTAGAGCCTAGAAGGCAAAGGAGAGGTTTGTGATCAGTTATGTCTTCAAAATGGTTGCCCTAAAGGTAGTGATGGAACTTCGTCACTCCGGAGACTATTGCCAACGCTTCCTTGTCGAGCTGGCTGTAGTGTTTCTCAGCCGACAGGAGGCTTCTGGACGTTCTTCTCCCCTTGAGTTTCGATGGGCGAGAACGGCACCGACTCCATATGGAGATGCGTCGCAGCTGAGGATGATCTCTTTGCTAGGATCGAAGTACTGAATCACTTGGGCAGAAGTCAACAGCTCTTTTCTCTTCTGAAAAGCATTCTCCTCCTCTTGCTGCCATTGCCATGTTGTATTAGCAGCGAGGAGATCGTACAACGGTCGAAGAATTGAGGACTAGTTGGAAAGAAAACGCGGGTAGTAGTTGATGAGCCCAAGGTAACTTTGAAACTGCTTCCAATCAACTGACCGTGGAGCATTTACAAGAAATTCTACCTTTTGTAGTGTTGGTTTCAGTCTTTCTGCTTCAATTACATGACCGAGGTATTCGACTTCAGAGCATGAAGGTGCATTTCTCTAGCTTGAGTTTGAGACCGGCTTCCTCTACACGCTGTAGTACTAGCTCGAGATTCTTCAGATGGTCTTTGTCGTCGAGTCTAGTGACGAGGATGTTGTCAAAGTAAAATACGACGTGTCGCATGTCCTGCAGCGGATTTTTGATCTCTCTCCAGAAAATTGCAGGAGCTGAAGATACCCCAAACGGTAGTCTGGTGTACTAAGAAAAGTCATTTTGGAGTGTCGATTGACACGAGTTTTTGACTTTCGGGCTCGAGCTCCACTTGTTGATATGCGTATTTCAGGTGCAGCTCAGTGAGCTTGACGCCACCCGAAAGTTTTGTCCACATATCCTTCAATCTGGGTATTGGGTACCTCTCCAAAATGGTTGCAGGATTTACAGTTACCTTAAAATCTCCGAAGATCCTTTCGCGCCCGTCGCGTTTTAGAACAGACACGATAGGTGCTGCCCCCTTGGTGTTCTAACAGGACAGACAATTCCACCGCGTTGGAGTCGCTGTAGTTCTTCCACTACCTTGTCCTGCAGCGCAAACGGAATTGCGAGCGGTTTGAAAGACTTGGGAAGTGCTCCCTCTTAAATGGTGATTTTTGCTTTCACGCCTTGGAGCGTACCAAGACCATCAGAAAAGACATTTTCTAGAATTGAGACCAAAGCGGATGCAGAAGTAAGTTCATTGACTTTGACTAAGCTTATTTCAAAGGCGTTGATCCAGTCTCTTCTAAGTAGTGTGGGAGTCTGATAACGGGCAACATACAAAGGTAACGTTGCTTCTTTGTTTAGGAATCGGACGGACACGACGAGTTTTCCTTGAACCTTAGAAAGGTCACCGCGATAACTTCTTAGGACGACGTCAGAAGGCTCGCACATAAGCTCGGGCAATTGGTCTTGAAACGTCCTTTGTTCAATATTGAAGACGCTGACTCTTGTGTCTATTTCCATTCGAAGTGGTTTTCTGCCACTTCCACAGTCGTCATGGAAGGGATTGAAGTTTTGGCAGATTCTAACGACCACAAGTCGTACGTCATTGGTGCTTGACTCGTGGACGGCTGTTCGGAATTGTCAGTGGTGTGAACAGGACGTTTATGGTTATCTTTTTTTTTTCCGTTCAGATTCTTTTCATTCGCCTAGTTGCATCTTGGATTTACACACAGGCGTTGTATTTTGTTTTCAAGTGCTTGCAAAGAGACGCATATTGAGGCCCTTCACAGCGACAGCATGTGATGTTCTTTAAAGGTGTTCGTTCGACTACGTTAAGGGCTTCGGCCGCTACTTGGCATCCCTCTTCTTTCATCAGTAAGCATGAAACGTTCTTCGCGGTTTGAATCGCAAGTAAAAGCTAGATTACGGTCTCGAACGTCAAGTTCGGCTCTTCAAGTAACCGTGTCTTCATTTTGGAGGCAGTGATTCCGCAGTCAAATCTGTCGCGAAGCATGTCGTTCAAGAAGCCTCCGTAGTCACAATGTTCGGTGAGTTTCTTGAGTGCGGCAATAAAGTCGCTGACCGATTCTCCCGTGTGTCGACATCAGTGAAGGTTTTTTTTTCTTTTCTTACGATTGCGTCAGGGAACCGATGACTGAGAACGTCGATGGTCTTCGGATGTTGGTGGTCACACAAATGACTGACAAGGCTCCATCAAGGAGAGAAAAATAAAAAGAAACGTCTGTTTACAGTATTCAAATCAAATCGTTTCCAGACTGACGTTCTTCACGACCCTCGAGCGCCTCCTTTTTTTTTCGTTTTTCTTCCCCCCATGTCTCGCACGAGCCACAGCCGCGTCACTCTTCAAAATCATCACTGAACGAAAAGAAATACGAAACCGGAACCCTGCGTTTGTCGCGCCTTTTGATTTATGATAGTCGTTTACGTTGACCTTCACACCTCCCCAACAAGTATAATTGTGAGGCCTCAATGTCACAAAATTATCACACAAAACAAAAAGCAAAAAAAACGTCCGTCCGTCATACACTGGTCAATTGCGCTCTGGTGAGGTGACTTTGAATGTGCCCGCCAAGGCTAACATCCCGTTGCTACCAAAACTGCCTTAATACTTGTAGCGTATGGACTGAAACCTGCATCTAAAAAAATCAGCTAAGGCGTATGCGGAACATATGCTCACTCTATGTCAGGCTACTTTCCCAAAGCACGCAACTGTCCGTTCAGTAATACCAAAAAAAAATTCACCAACTTAACATGTACAATCCATTTAAAAAAAGGAACACCAACACTTCGGTTCCCGTATGCGACGAACCAAGAACCATTGCTGACAAATCAATCGCTCCTTTTTCCATCGAAGGTCCTACTTTTGCACACTAGCCTACACCCCGTTTTTGCTTCGCCTCACTCCAACTGTTTAAGTTGTCCTTGGACTTAAATGTCGGCTCGAAGTCGCAGTCTTGAAGATCTGGCAAGATTTTCGCGTCAGACTTGATGCCGGCCCCAAACGTGGACGATGAGCCGTGCCTCCATCTCGAGTCTCGTTCGGTCGTTCTGGGCTTGTCATTGCCTCCTCCAGGTTTCATGCCCGCACTTGAGCTATGGGTTCGCGGCTGCTTGAAATGGGGGTTCTGGAGTTTTCCCCCTCTCAGCCTCAATGACAGCTTCCTATCTTGGAAGTGGCGCTCGTCGCGCTTCCATTGACGCTCTTTGCAGGAAGCGTCGTCGCCAGATCTCACAGCGCTAATTCGGCGTTGCCTCTTCCTCTTGGGTCTCGGTCGCTTGCTTACGACGGCATCCCAGGCCTGAGATCCGCCATGCCGTGAACACGACGATGCCTTCGGGTGCCCCTGCGTCGGGTCCGCCTTGTCCCTCCTGGGATCCTTCGTTTCACCATAGGGTCCCTTGTTCTCGCAGTCGTTGCCGGTTAGAGTGTGCTCTTGGGCCTCCGGCGACGGTCCCCTTGGCTTGATCTTGGAGCCGCCTGGACGCTGGCCGCAGCGCTATGAGTAGTTGGTTGACTCCTTTTTTTTTTTATTTCCCGGCGCTGCTCTCTATAAGCTCGCAGGATATTCGCGACGTTAACTCCCTGGTCTCGCCGTCGTCCTCAGGAATGCAGCCATTGGACGCCTAAATGGCTTCCTCCTCGTCTTTCTCGTCTTCGGATTCCAGATCCATCGGCTCAAAGTTGAGCATCCCGCATCCCGACTTTAGGTTGTCGTAGTCGTCAGGCGTCAGAAGCATGTCTGTGCCGGCCACCAGGCGATCAGTGACGGCACATAAAATTGGCACCTCCCGAAGAATGTACTCAACAAAGCGCGTGGGAAGAGCCATTGGTACATGCCGCAAGAGAGCACTCACACTGTCCCCAAAGGCTCTGGTCAGCGTCACCCTTCCAGACGACCCTTCTATCTCGGGTACAACCCCCTCACGCACTACACTAATCTCCGATCCAGAATCAATATTAGCGTTTACGCTCTTCGAACCGCACTTTACTTCTATTTTACACAACTCAGCGCATCCGCCTTCCCGAGTGAAGGAAAGTGCAGTTGCGTCGCCTTTTGTTGGCGTGGTTGCAGATTAGTGGAAACCCCACCCACCAATTGGTTATTCTTCAAGTCTCGGTCTCGCGCTTATTTACTAGGACAGTCACGGGAAAAATGTCCCATACCCTTGCAATTGAAACATTTCACCCTGGATTGGTTCGACGTTGAGCCCGGCCCTGCCTTATCATGCTCTTTTCCGACAGGACTGGACCCTCTTTTCTTTTCAGACTCGCGGTTTTTCGAATATGCAGGGTTGTTGCGTTGTTTGCATCGTTTTCCCTCTTCAAAACGGTCAGCCAGCGCAGCCACCTCTGCCGGTTTAAGCCATTTTCCAATCTCATTTAGCGTTACATAGGTCTGCATGTCGACGGGCAAGGAATATCTAATGCGGTCGGATACCATTATGCTAGCAAGTCCTCAAGAGAGTCGATCGAGCGACTTCGAGCATAATACTCAAAACAGCTCTTGGCCCGTGTCGCAAACTGAGCCCAGGATTCTTTCTCCATTCTAGTGGCTTTGAGAAAAAGCCTCATGTACTCAGCCGGCGACAGTTTGAGTTCCAAGAGAACTCGCTCCTTAACCGCACCATAATCACTCCCTTCGCCGACAGGTAGCCTATTCACCAGCGCCCGCATGTGCTCTGTAAAATAAGGTCGCACGAGCGAGCCCCTCAGGCGCTCATGCACCTCATATGTCGCAAAGACATTTTCGACACCGTCGAACCAGCTTGGTACGAGCAGTTCGGACGACGGCATTTGTGCCAACACACCCTTCATAAGCCTGGAAAAGCTAAGCACCTCCTCCATCAGGTTGAGTTCTGCGCCGCCTCCACTGGTTCCGGGTCTGTCTTCCTCACGAACTCGCTCTAGTTCAAGCTCTAGACGCACTAGCCATTCTTTTTCTCAACGTGGATGGCTATCGAAGCCCATCGCCATGTACCGCAGATGGGCACCAGGGACAACTCCGTGCAGCTACGCGAGAAGTACTCGATCCTCCGAGAAAGATAGCTGGTAAAGAAACTGGTGTGAGCGTGCGTGCGTGAGCTGCCAGCGATTCCACGCGACTCCTGCGAGCTCCCCAACGGGACCCTTGCACCCGGATAGGACAACTCGAGCAAACCCGTTTAAAGTAGCGGGCACAGACTTTGTGGGGCCCCTGTACGTTTTGGGCGAACGACTTCACGAACAAACCTTATGTGGTGTTTTTTACATGTGCGGTCACCGGAGCGGTTTCTTTAGAGTTGGTGACAGACATGTCGACAAAGCTTTATGTGTGCTTCTTGCAGATTTATGTCGCGGAGAGGGTTATGCCGCGTCATTTATTCGGATAACGCTTTGACATTTAACGGGCCTCGAAGGAGCTAACTGAACTGTGGAAGACACTCCGACACCCTGATGTGATCCATCTTCTGCCAATGCTGGCACAAAGTGGCGGTTTATCGTTGAACGAGTGCGCTGGTGGGGAGTGATTTATGAGCGGCTGCTCTCGGTGAAAGTGTCATTGACGAAAGTAATCGTGAGGAAACGTCAGGGCGCGGAGGGAGTTTCCATGGTTCTCGCCGAAATTGAAGCGGCGGTGAACCGAATTTGCGGCCACTAAACTTTGTCTGCAACGATATTGGAGAGGGCGACCCCCTCACGTCGGCAAGATTTCGCATTGGTAGACGGCTGACTGCGCTGTCGGCGGTGGGTACGGAGCCGCTCCCTTCGACCACGGAGATATTTCGCAGTCTCTGGCAACAACTAAAATTACTTTTAAATTTATTTTGTGGGACTTGGGAAGCGGATACCTCTGACAACTGAGGTGTGCTTACGCGAATCACCAAAATCAGTACCCTCCGCCCCGAGTGGGCCAGTTGGTACCTTTGAAAGATGAAACTTCCACGATTGCTTTGGAAGCTTGGCAAGGTTGAGAGGATTTTTCATGGCCGTGACGCAAGGGTACGTTTACGAGAGGTTCGCGTGCATTGCGGTACTCTTCTGTGAAGGCCAATGCAACTTATCTACCCTCTAGAAATTACTGAACTTTAGAATGGAGGTGTTTATAACCCATTCGGTCGAACTTCACCTTGGGCTGAAACCACTGTGGTTGGAACTTCACCTTAAGGCGAACGTCGGCACACCGTGCGGACGTTGCTCGCGCCCATCGGCACAAGCGGAGAGCCCGTGCCGCGAACCCCGGCTCGCGTTTTGAACGCCACTCGCGTCCCGAACGCCGGCCAGCGCATTCCGAACACCGGAGAAATAAACGATGAGAACAAACGCCAGGACGAACACGATCGGTCGACTTTGAATATCTTTCTTTGCCTTGTATATGTCTTGTAGATATTAAAAAGTTGTTGGTTTATCCGCAGTTATCGAGCGTTGAAAAGGAAGTTAACGAAAGATCGCAACACTGTACTTTGTGTTCCTTGCTCGGGCATCTCGAATGAGCCTTCTGCTAAGACACTTCCTGAGGGTCAGCTTCTTTTATGGGCATGAGGAAAGGCTAATATTAGAAAGACAAGTAGTCTATCGAATGGCTAAGCCCTTATAACATTTAGATTCCCGAAATCGCATGACGCCTTATGTTGACTGCCCCCAGAGAAAAAAAAAATTGGGTTA
The DNA here is from genome assembly GCA_013358835.2 of Ixodes persulcatus. Classification (NCBI taxonomy): domain Eukaryota; kingdom Metazoa; phylum Arthropoda; class Arachnida; order Ixodida; family Ixodidae; genus Ixodes; species Ixodes persulcatus. Next base: position 477,414 of record JABSTQ010009362.1, on the reverse strand, counting down.
TGTGCATGTTTATACAGCCTAGATCTTGGTCTGCCTCAACGGGCGACGAGTCTCCCAGCTGTAGATGAGAAATTTAGCCAGTGCAGTACAACCGCTAGCCTGGGGTCTTTAACGTGCATCACGCAGTAGTGATGCACGACCGCACGCCCCCAGAATAATGAACTGAAACTATGCGCGAGTTTCCACAAAGTGGTATGCCAGCTGTGAAATGAAATATAACTTCTTACGGTCTAAATATCCCCTCGACCAACTGAACATGCCACTGACGCTGGCGGTGGAGGACGATACGTTCGTAGGGCTAGAATGTCTCCCTGAATCCGCCGAACCTCCGAGGCCAGTTCGTTCAAGTCGCGAAAGCGACTGCCTCGGAGATACCCTGCGAAAGTCGGGTGCGATTGTCGAATGACTCGCTCTACACGCTCTGTATTGGGCGCTGAGGGTTCTGCCAGCTCAAAGAGCTCTTGCATCGCCCTAACGAACTCCAACAGTGACTCCTGGGTGTTGGGTCCGTCGTTCGAGCTCTCGCCTCATCTTGCGTTCGTAGTCCGCAGGGAGGAATTACTGGCGAAATGCCTTGCGGGACTGCTCGATCGACGACAGCTGGCTTCCGGTTAGACGGAGCCACCGCGCCGCTTGGTCCACCAACGAGATTGGAAAGATGCGTTCCAGTATCTCGTGGTCCGACATTCCCATGGCCTGTTGGTACTTTTGCAGGTCCTCGGGGAAGTCTGTCGCACTCACTCGGTCTCCGTACCCTCGGTATGTCGGGATAGAGATTCTGACCGGTGGCCGTGTCGGCGGCGGGGGCCTAACTGCTGTTTGCAGTGCGCCCGTCAGGCTTTCGATCACCCGAGCTGCGTTTTCTAGCAGGGCGTAATATGCGCCGAGCGTGTTTTCTCTGTGGTGAGAATCGCTCTCAGTGCTGCAGCTCGTAGACGGCGTCAGTGTTATCTCAGTGCGGAGAAGCTAACGGCCAGTCTGAGGTAAAGAGATTGACGCTGTAAGAGGCTGCATTTGCCTGCTGTTGCATCATTGTCTCTTGTCTCGTCGGACCCGTGCTGACTTTGAAAGTCACGGGTGGGCTTGGCTCAGCAATGGAGGCTGGCGCGCTCCGAGAAGGAATGCCTCGGTTGCATTCTGGGCATTGTGAGTCATACCCGTTGGGGAAGCTCGGCTGAAAGCAGGGTCGCCAGGTAGTTTCTAGCTGAAACCGCAAAATGCCAGACGGTGTAGCCCAAAAGTAGCCAAATGCAATAGAGTTATGTAGCCCAAAAGTAGCCATATTCTGCAGTGCCCAAAAAATCGTGCGCTTGAATGTGCGAGCTCAATTCGAAGGCCCTCCGTCTGCATAATAGGGTTTAGGAGCAGCTTGCAAGATCTACGACATCTTGAAATATATTGAATGTTTTATGTCAAAAATAAAAGTACAAAACTTTTCCAGACGCGTTTTTACAGACGTATAGTTATGAGCACTCGCTCGTACTCGGCTTACTTGCCTCATACATGAATTTCGTGTTAAAACGGGCAAAATCTTCTTCAGTAGGGTTGATGTCCCTACAGCACTCGTTCTTCCCAAGGAAATTGCAAACTTTATATAGAGGACGTTTTGAAGAGTTGGAAGGGACACGTTTTTCGTTAGGTCTGACTTCGTGAGGGACATGTGACTGAATACTCTCTCCACGGTGCATTCGACATGGGCAGTGTCGGGAGCGCGATGGCAAGCTCGGATAGCAACGGAAACAGGGCTGCTCCTTGATCGATCTTGGCCATGTTCGGAATATTTGTTGTCCCAAATCTGCTGTCTTTTGTTATGGCTCATCGTGCTTTAAGAAACTTCCATGTTTCGCGGAAAAGCCTCCTTTGTTATATCCGGTACAGCACGTAGTATCGGGCGACATCAAATTCTGCAGGATGTCTTGAGTTGCCTTTAGTATCATTTTTCCTCGGATGAGGTGCCTCCTGTAGGTGGATGGCGGGAAACTCGAGGAAATAAGAGACGCCAGTAGGAAGCACAAAGAGCTTGGGGGCAAAAAATAAGCCACAATACAAAAGCGATGTCGTCGGAGCTGAATCTAGGCCACGGTAGTTCACTTGAGCTTATAGGTTCTGGCAGCACGCCCACGAATCTGCACGCAGAAAATCCCTCGAAATTAGGAATCCAGAAAGGGTGGACTGTCGCTTTGTGTCCATTCTGCAAGTTTCTTTTGTACATCTACTCTAAACCAAGCAAAGAAAAAAGAAAAAAAGTGCCGCGTTAGGATTTGGAATAGCCCAAAAATAGCCACATAGCCAACTGCCAAATTTCGACGCCAAATGCATGACAAAGTAGCCCAATTGGGCAATTAATAGCCCAACCTGGCAACCCTGCTCAAAGGACACTTGCTAATTGTGTCCGTGCGTGGCTGACGTGGCCACAAAGCCGTTGAGGGGTATCGGGTTTTGGGTATTCGCCTCTTCCTCCGTCCACGAAGGTCTTGGCCGGAAATTGGCCTAGTTCGCTATCATTGCGAGAGTGCTGCTTTGTTTGCAGTCGCCGGACAGGCCGCGCGTGGGGCGCCAGATGTGGGTTTCCCCTTTGGGGGTATAACTTAGAAACACAGGAGGTTCCTTCGGTCCGGATAAAGACGTGTTCATTTGACGATAACGCCACACGTTTGCCCAAGAGCCAACACTGTCAGAGATAACGGCGCTGTCTCTTTTGACAGGATCGCCAGTCGGAGTCCGCGCTGCCGCTATTGACAGTATCACGGAGGGGGAGGATCAGATAAAGAAAAGAAGGCTTCGCCGAGCAGAGTCTTCCCCAGCGAGAGTGGCTGCCGTTGGATTTGGGCCGTCTTATATAGCCTGCGAGAATGGACATGCCCGGGGTGGATCGGATGTAGGTTGGCTCCCTGGAGGGGCGGACGCGTCCAAGTCATGGTCCCGAGGGGTGTTCCTTTGGCAAATCACCCGAGAAGGGCGAGGGAGAGCCGTCCGCAAGGGAATACGACTTCCCCTCACTTCCGGGACGTGCCCCCACATGGCGACGCCATACGGCCTGCCTGAGCCAGGCCTAGATAGTGATGCGGGGAACACGTTGTTCCCACACAATATGACCAAGGTAGGTCACTTCGTCGTATCCGAAGAAACACTTCGATGGCTTTAGACGAAGTTGAGCTTTCGATAGGGCATCTAGAACAAGCCCTAGACGATGTTGATGTTCGTCTAAATTGTTTGCGTACATGATTATGTCATCGAGATAGACTAAGGCCATGGTCCACTTCAGACAGCCTGGGATTCTGTCCATGAAACGTTGAAAGGTTGTCAGCGCGTTACGCAACCCGAACGGTAAACACCAAAACTGATACAGACCGTCAGGAGTCACAAAAGCCGACTTTTCTGCGTCATCTGTGTTTGAAGTTTGAAGTTCTTATTTCTTTCGGATCAACCGAAAGGTGAACAGAGACTAAAGGCAGACAATGCCTGACGAAGGTCTCTGTCCCCTTTGCAGTTTGTACATACGGTACACAGTATAATATACTATCGTGCAGCTGTATACATAGCGATTCAAACAATGTCATGGCTTTATATGGAAATTCAACTTGTCAGTACCTCGACATGAGGTCCAAAGTCGTGAAGCAGTGAGATCCATGGAGACGGTCAAGAGCGTCATCAAGTCGGGGTAGGGGGTACATGACAGGTTTTATGATACTGTTCAGCTTCCTGTAATCCACGCACAACCTTGTCGAGCCGTCTTTTTTCTTTACAAGTACGACGGGCGATGACCATGGTGCCAAACGCCTCTTTGAAGCATGTCGTCCACTTAAGAGTTGATCTTCTTTCTTTCAGACATGGATACTCGTCGAGGGTGCTGGTGTATTGGCGCATGGTCGCCGATGTTGATGGTGGGGCGGACTAGCGGTGTACATGCTAACTCATTTTTCGTGATGGCGAAAGATTTGTGAAACTTTTTGAGTAATGTTTGAATGGATGCCTTCTGCATTTCAGATAGATTTGGTCCGAAGTTAAAGCCCGTCCATTGGACATTGTCATCATCGCCTTTGTATTTCTCTCAGCGTGTTAACACAGGTGAGCTTACAACCGTGGCAACCACGGTTTGGGGTGGCACGTCAAAAGCTTCCCCTAAACTTTCGCCTCGTTTGAGGTGAACATCGCTACATTCCAAGTTAATAACAAGAACGTTCAAGGCACCTCGGTGCGAGGAAACAAGACTTCTGGGTGTTGCAAATTCCGCTCCAGGCTGGGTGTACAGAACAGATTCGGCTATGAAATCTCCTGAACGCTGGTGGTCCTGAATTATTGCTGAGACCAATGCAGCTGAAGACTTCGGAACTGTTATGTCCATCACTGCAACGACCAGGAACCTGGATGGTTTACATGTGATCTAACGAGGCAACAAAGAACGCAGAAACTTCACACAGTTTTCAGTAGCTTGTCGTAGGGTATTCGAAAGTGCTCGGACACAATTCGCCACGCAAAGCAGTGCACAGCAGTAGTAGTACGAAAGCACCCAACTTTGTTTAATGTCTTGCTCAGTTTCATCGCAGCAATTCAAAAAGGATGTGCCCGTCGACAGGTTGCAGCGCTTGTGTTCTTGAGGTGTTGAGGGGGCTGCGTAACCGTGTTCAAACGAGACCTGAAGCTCTACTGCTGCAACCTAGTCACACCCGAGAATGGCCCGTGTACTTAAGTTTTCCACAATAAAGAAAGGAAGCGTGATCTTTCTCCCAAGAGCTTCGATGGTCATTTCAGTGCGTCCAACATAGGAAATGGGGTTACTGTTCGCCGACAGCAGTCGAACATCCCCACAGTCAGCCGTTGGTAAAATATCGTTGGCAGCTCTCAACAAATGAGCATCAAGGACGCTCAGGCTCCCGTGTCTATGATGGCTTCGATAGACTCTGCGATTCCATGGAGGTGGACGGAGAGGCGTGGCGTAAGGGATGTAATTGGCGATGCTGTGGCAAGAGGAACTTCGTAGACTACGTGGGACCCTGCGCCGTCGGGCGCGCAGGAGGGTTTTGTTGGTGTCGAAGGGTTGGACTCTGGCATGAGCGGGCAAGGTGACCCGGTCGTCCACAGTTGAAGCAGCAACGCGGTTCAGGCCTACGATGGTTGTGTCGTGGGTTACCAGTGACCGGGGTCCGATTTTCTTGACTGACGGTGGAGGTGGTTGCTCTACTTGCCGCGTCCGTTTCTAATGCGTGACCTAGGGCAGCGCTGAGCGTAGTAGGTCGGGCAAGGCGCACATAGCGCTGGACATCAGCATCTTTGATGGCATCGACGAAAGCTGAAGTACTAATCAGGTGGAGTGTGGCTTCGGTACACCCCGCAAGAACTTTTGTAGCCAATCTCTCGATCGCTAATGCCAGTTCTTGAGCGACTCTGTGTTTTGGCGATATGTTTTGAGTGCTGTTTGATGGAGTTGTTGAAGATGGGCGTCATTAAACCGAGTTTCCAGGGCTTGTAGCAATGGCTCATAAGTGGTTCGGGTTGAGTCCGGTATTACCTCGAAGCAGTCGGCTGCTTTTTCACGTAGCTGGGCGATTAAGGCTGCAGCCTTGTCATCCGAAGTCCACCCGTTGTGTAGGGCCACGGTCTCAAATTGCACAGTGAACGACCTCCAAGAACCAAGGCTGTCGAATGTCGGAGGCTTCAAACGCATACTGTCACAATGCGAGGGATAGGTGCCTACCTGTCTCACAGCCTCGTCGACATGGCGGAGAGGAGTCGGAGACGTCCCCGGATGTCGGAGAAGGTCGCCCGACCTTCCTGGTGGGAGGGCCGGAAGAGCTTGTTCCAAGTGCTGCAGGCGTACTTCTACAGTCGAGAGGTGGTGGTGAACGTCACCGATTTGGTGGTTCACATTCTGCTCCACAGTGGTTATGCAGGCGGCAAGACGATTGTCCAACTGCTCGAGCAGGCCAGCGGCGTCGGCCGAATTCTTCTCGGCCAACCGATTGTAGAGCTGCTGGGTAGCCTGGGCCCAGGGCGGCTCTGCTGTTGGTGTCTGGGAGCGGGGTATTCATGCATAGAGGACCGCTGCCACCATTTGTTGCCTAGCCTCTTCTATCTAGCGTCCGCCTTTCGATCCTGTCCCACGTATCCGTTCTCTTCTTCTACTTTAACCTTTTGCCCGTTACAATATATTTCAATTCAATTTTTATTTTCAAATCAAGTCATACAAAATAAAGAGCTGGCCCACAAAAGCAGCATTCTGATTTTGTGGGCCAGCTCCCACAAAAGCAGCCCACAAAAGCAGCATTCTGCTGTGGGCCGGCTATAGAAGCAGAGAAACCGGACAGCCCTGTCTGAGACCCCTCGTAACGGTCACTTGTTCCGATTTGGCAACATTTAGCTCTGCTGTCACTATGTTGCCCAAATAGATGCACCGGGTGACGTCCAAACACTGCTGTGGCACGCCAAGCTTTTCTAGGTGCCTGACCAGCAGGCTTGTAAAGATTCTTAAAAAATGTACCTGACACAGTTACAGTTACTCATACGAAAAGGTACCTAGGTACGTACCTATGGTACTTGGTTAAAAATGTACCTAGGTAAAGGTACATTTACTTAAAATATACTTTCTTTCTTTTTTCCCAAATTTGTCAGAATATATTGGAAGTAAAGCGTTTTATACTAAGGATACACACAAAAACAAGTTCGATAAATGTGTTTTTTGGTGTCAATGCGAGAAATAAGAAAAAAACGCATTCACATCAGCATTTCAAGACACGTTATCTTTTTCGGTTTCGGTTTGAGATGAAGGAAGCAGATCGCTATTTTTCCTAAACGGAATTCCAAAGCGATTCGATAAATTGATGTCGCTAGAACGGTATCGCTAATCAACCGTTCGCTCGAATGAACACCGCCATTCGCTAAAGTGTCGTTCAATGAGACATCATGGGCGGGCTTTGTTCGCTAAAACGTCGTTCGATCAAATCAGTGTCTCCCAGGGCATACCCAACTCAACGTTAATCGTGGCACATGATAGTCACATGGTAGTGTGTTAATACTTCGACTTATAATTTCTACCATTTTGACCAAGTGAATAGAAAAGTACCTGTAAAAAGTAACTTCACATAGTTACAAGTTACTGGAAAATGTACCTAAGATACAGATACGGATACCGAGAAATGAAAGTACCCAGGTTTGTACCTCAGGTACAACAAAAGTACTTAGATACCGACTTTTAGTTACTTGAACCTAGGTACTTTACAACTCTGCTGACCAGTAGATCATGAGGTACACTGTCACATAGAGCTCTGCACGGGGCCGGGCCAACCCGAAAGCCCGCGCCTGGGCTGGGTAGCACAGATTGTTCCCGGGCCCGGGTTAGGCCCGGTCCGGGTAGCACGGGTTGTTTCCGGGCCCGGGCCGAGCTCGGGCAATGGAGTAGCACACTTTCTAAAACATCAAGAAAGTAATGCTGGGTGATTCCACGAGAGATCGAACCTGCAGGTCCATTCAACATTTTTATTTTTTCTGGTTTTTTTATATGTGATGTACACACAAATGAATCGCACGAAACTGAACTTTTTTTCTCGAAAACGCATTTTCACTACGAGAAAAAAAATGTTTCAAGATTTCGCGACGGCCCTGCTCTCACCGCGGACTGCATTAGTTGCCACCTTTGCGGTCCTGTGGAAGGCAGGCAAAGAGTGGTAGGCCAAAAATGGTTCCTCTTTCATGTAGAACACCAAAGTTTAAGTCAACTGCATGCAATTATTATGTGATTTATAAATTAAAAAAAAATTATAAAAAATTTATAACTTTAGACCAGGAGCAACAAATACACCAACTTTCAGGCCTTCTACCTCAATATGTATGGCATTAGCGACTTTGAAAACTATACATAATATAGGCCAGGGCATCTAAATTATACCTGCAAAATATGAACTTGCAATAAAAACAGAAACATAGAAAACAATTTTACTGAAAAAACACATTTTCAAAAAAATATCCATATTGAAAAACCAAAATAAAAAAAACCCGGTCTCCATTTTATTAAAACTCTGGGGTACATCTTTCCTTAGGCCAGGCAAAAAGAATGTACAAAAACATGTTGCATCATTTGCTTAGTACAAAAGTTCTGAGAGGTCAAAGTGGCGGTTGAGAAGCGTCTTGACTCCGGCGTTTTTCGCTTCACCCCGCTGCTGGTATCTTTTTTTTTTCTTTCTTTTTTTAGAAAAAGTAAGTTTTTTTTTGGCCACAAATAAAAATTTATGTGTTGTAGTTTGCTGTAATAAAAAGCATCTTTTCAGATTTTTTTTTTTTATTTTCTTTTCTTGTGGTTGTTTACGGGCACTCATGAAAGTTCACACTCCTTAATCGCGCTTGTACTTCGCATGTCTCGTTTATTAAAATTGTTGGGACTAAAATAACGACGCCTCGGGTACAAGGCTACGGGGCGCTTATGTTACGGCGAAGCCAAGGAGGAGGTTCATTTACGTTTGCCATGCGGTTCGCGGTCGCTGTCAGGAGCTAGTAAGATATTCGAGCTCCCGTTTGCAGCGGGGCAAACGTACACATCCCCCTTGGCTCCGCTGTAACATAAGCGCCCCGTACCTTTGTACCCGAGGCGTCGTGCCTTTATTCTCTAGAGTTCTAATAAACGAAACCCGAGTAGACTTCCGCCTAACTCCTGCACGAACAGTTGTCCATGCGCTTCCTTCCTTACATCTAAAAACGTAACAACGACCTAAATATGACGACTTGTCAAAGCCCCCCCTTGAAGAATATTTGGAGAATCCACAATTCTGGGCGCATCAAGGTGAATTACTGCGACAGTTCAGCTAGACTCTTCGAATGCGGGGTGGCAGAGTTGGTGTCGGCTCGTCAGTGATGTCATCTGGACGTTTGTGTGTGTATGCCAGTGTTGTACGGAACGGCGTTCCAAGGACCGGCGTTCCTGGAACGCGTTCCTTTTAGGAGGGACGAAGGAACGCCGCCGTTACATTTGGCAACGGTGGAACTGAAACGGGAACTTGTTACATTTTTAGTGGAACGAAAAAAGGAACGGCGTTCCTTTTTTTTGTGAGGTGTAGTAATTTTTAATTTATTTCTAAGAGGGAAATTCTAAAATGTATAAAAATTTAAAGCCGTTTACAACTCCCTGTAACGCCGAATCAGAGCGCAGCTCTTGAGGAGGAGGTGGGAACGGTACTGGGGGGGGGGGGGGGGGGTCACGTGACCTCGGGGGGGGGGGGGGGGGGGGGGCAATGGACCTTTTCCGAGAAGCGTTCTGCGCACGCGCGAGCACTCGATGCCAAGCGGCGGAAGTCAGCACTAGAAATCGAGGAAATTCGGAAGGAGGCTGTGTATCAGCGAGTAGTACCAGACTTGTACACGTTACTGAAAAATAGTAAGGAATTACAGTTACAATTACTCAAGGCTAAATTGTAATTTATTACAATTACAATTACTCTCCCATAAAAGTAAGTGACCGTTACACCAAAAAGTAATCCGTTACTTTCGTGGCGTTACTTTCAACAATATTGTCTACAATTAAGAAACAAAAGGAAGAGGGTTATTCAAGTTCTTATTGTTGCAACCTGTTCCAATTAATGCCCTTGAGTATTTTGAGCAACAGCTGACTCTCAAAAGTCTCGTCAGACATTTTGCACTATTTCTTACTGAAGATGTCGACTGTTACGCTGAACACCCTTTTAACTGAGGCACTGTATGGGAGTGGCATATTATTCCTCACGAAAGCTTTATGCTCTGCATTCAGCTTCTTCAGCGAAGCAATGGAAGTACTATTTACTTCGAAGATAGAGCAAAGCTTCGTCGTAGCAGCCGTTGCCTGATATTCGAGAGTTTTAGTAGATCGTTCCGATACCTCCATACCCCCGATAACGTTATGATGAATGCGCATGTGCGGCGGCGGAGTATCGGGTATCGTTATCGGAGTCATCGGACCAATCTATCTACTGAAATTCTACATTGTCAAAATCGCGAAGCTGTAGAAGTCACCATACATCTGGCCAAAACTAGAATAAGAATTAATTTATGTCCATCTTAGTATACCGGCATTTACTGCCAGACAATAGCAAAACAAAGTTTTAACAGTAAGGTATTTTTGATATTCTTCTTCCTTTGGTTCTGAACAGGTCGAGCCTCGGTTGAGACGTTGGTGAATAAAAAAAAGGTTTCCAGTATATAAATATAAGTAATCGAAAGAAAAAAAAAGGACACTCATAAGAACAATTAATTAGAACGTCGGTTAAAACAAGGAAATGTAAACGTACGTTTGCCGTGTGTACCTTTCTTGATGTCGCTCAAAAATGCACGGAGCACGAACCGAATGCAGTTTACTCCGGTGTTCGGGCAGCGATGGGCAGAAAACTAAGTAAGCCGCGCTATGGCCCCACTCACGAGTTTCACTCTCTCCTCAAGCCCAGAATATCAAGTCTAGGTCAGCCACCTATATGTTTTATTTGTAAAAATATCCGCTTGAGATGAGATGCTTCCTGCTAGGGTAAAAACAGGGAGAAGAAAAAAAGGAAGACTATTACCATTTTCGAAGTGCTCGCAAAAAGCTGACTCACAAAAATGGTGACTGAGATGCAGATAACATGGCTGAAATTCACAAATAAAGTGGGCCAACCCTAGAAGTTGGACTACAAAAGAGTAAGTAGCTCTTAAAACAGGGTCAAATAAGGTAAAAGAAGCAGAAAAAAATGCATCCTGTTTTCTAAGAGAAGATGATAAGGGTGCAGCAACGAACGAGGATGCTTGTGGCAATAACACCTTCACATAGTATCACATCCCTTTTAGTGGATTTTAGGGCAGTCGGAGCGTTGTCTCGTGTTGTGACATTATGAAAATGGTCGTAGTCACTATAACCGAGAAGGACATTGTTAATTCTTGTCTGTGCACTTACCGCCTCGAGCTTCTCGAAGAGGCACACAATCACTTGGTGTCCGCCTCGCCCTGCCTTCGATCGCAAAGAAAAAACAAAGGGACTAAAAAAAAGCGGATATAACTCCCCCCCCCCCCCCTTTTTGTTTTCTTATATTTGTAGAAATGTTCATTTGGAGTTTTTGACATTGTTGTTAGAGTCTAAAAAAAAAAAATAGATTCAGGGGCTTAGTGTTGCAAAAAAAAAAAAGGCTTTGCGGAACTGAAGAGTGCCAAGCCTCCCTTTGCGGTGTCACTGCGCTCGACTTTACCAAAATAAAAACAACCCTTTCTTTAAAGGGGGGGGGGGGGGGGGGGGGGGGTCCTGAAAAAAAAAAATGTAAGGGATTACAAGGAATCCGTTACGTAAAAATGTAAGGGAATTACTTTAAAATTACTCTAGAAAATATGTAATTATTCCGTTACTAAATTACTGATAAATGTAAGGGATTACAAGTAATTTCGTTACTTGTAACGGATTACGTACAAGTCTGAGTAGTACACGTAATTGCAACATATATATAATTGTGTTACACAAAAAAAGAAATTGGACTGAAAGAAAAACATGACGTTTGGGTGGACACCACAGATCCCCCTCTTTAGAGTCGCGTTGGGCACGCGCCGCTGCTCGGAGAGCGAAGAAACTGGTAGCGTAGCTCCCATTATCGATTGGTAGCGCAGGTAGGTCACTTCCTCGATTTTTAGTTCGTGCAGCCACCGCCTGGTGCCGTCGGTATGTGAAAAAGGTCCAATGACGTCATCAGTGACGTCACTGATGACGTCATCGGTGATGATGACGATGCCGATACCTTGGGGGGGGGGGGGGTCACGTGACCCCCGAAGTCACGTGACCCCCCCCTCCCCGAGGTCACCGAAGGTACCCGAGGTCCTCCCGAGGTCCTCCCGAAGGAACCCGAGGTCCTCCCGAGGTCCTCCCGAAAGAACCCGAGGTCCTCCCGAGGTCCTCCCGAAAGAACCCGAGGACCTCCCGAGGTCCTTCCGAAGGAACCCGAAGAAACCCGAGGTCCTCCCGAAGGAACCCGAGGTCCTCCCGAAGGAACCCGAGGTCCTCCCGAGGTCCTCCCGAAGGACCTCGGGTTCCTTCGGGAGGACCTCGGGTTTCTTCGGGAAAATTTACCCATGATGCACCGCGCGGTTATGCCGACGCCGACGCCGACGCCGACGCCGACGGCGACGCCGCTCAAGCCGGAAACAGGCGCCTAAGAGCTGCGCTCTAAAACAATATCACTACGAAGCGCAGGGTCTCGTTAACTTTTTTTTCTAATCTTTGGGTCTATTTTGTGGGGTTCTCGCGTGATAAGTGTGGGGTGCAGGAGTTCTAACGGACATTGATACATTTTTTTCAATGTCCAAAACTGCGGTAAAAAAGAAAATCTTTTAGGCAATGGAAAAGACACAAAAAGAGGAACGTTTGAAGCTCAGCTACTTTCTTTGCTTCCACGAATCCTCATACACCCAGAAACCTAAGGCCGACTACAGCCATCACTGAACTTTCACAAAGAGACCTACAGTTACACCAGAAGAGCAGGTTACCGGACATCGAACGCAACCTTGTATCCCGAACATTGGTCACGTAAAAGATACACACAAATTAACCTTCAACCTTTCTCGCCTCGCCCCCTCGCCCCCCCCCCCTCCCCCCCTCCTTGAAGCTGAGCAACGAATACAACCTTCACAAAGTACTGGCAGTTTTCAAAACTGGCCTTCCAAAATCCCTACCCTCTTCTTCATTTCCTCGTCTTGCGGACAGAAATTTCGAGAAGCAAGTGTTGTTTATCGAGAAGCTAGTGTTATTAAGTTCGGACAAGGGGCTTTGTTAGATTCAAACGTGTGAGGTTGTTGTAAAACGCTCGTGCAAAGTGGGGTAAAAGTACATTTGGCTCGTCTGAATCGCTCACGACAAAGATGAATATGACGCTTCTCAACCGCCACTTTGACCTCTCAGAACTTTTGTATTAAGCAAATGATGCAACATGTTTTTGTACATTCTTTTTGCCTGGCCTAAGGAGAGTTGTGCCCCAGAGTTTTAATAAAATCGAGACCGGGTTTTTTTTTTATTTCGTTTTTTCAATATGGGTATTTTTTCGAAAAAGTGTTTCTTCAAAAAAATTGTTTTTTATGTTTCTGTTTCTATTGCAAGTTCATATTTCGCAGGCATAATTTAGATGCCCTGGCCTATATTATGTATAGTTTTCAAAGTCGCTAATGCCATACATATTGAGGTAGAAGGCCTGAAAGTTAGTGTATTTGTTGCTGCTGGTCTAAAGTTGTGAATTTTTTATAAAATTGTTTAACTCATAAGTCACATAATAATTGCATGCAGTTGACTTAAACTTTGGTGTCCTACATGAAACAGGAACTATTTTTGGCCTACCACTCGTTGCCTGCCTTCCACAGGACCGCAAAGGTGGCAACTAATGCAGTCCGCGGTGAGAGCAGGGCCGTCGCGAAATCTTTAAACATTTTTTTCTCGTAGTGAAAGCGCGTTTTCGAGAAAAAAAGTTAAGTTTCAAGCTATTCATTTGTGTGTACATCACATATAAAAACACCAGAAAAAAAATAAAAATGTTGAGTGGACCTGCAGGTTCGATCTCTCGTGGAATCACCCTGCTAACGCATTGATCGTGTAGATTTGGAAGAAACAAAAAGCCCGAGTGCGAACTGTCGACGACTCACCAAAAGAATATTAGAAATAAAGAAAACCGTCTTGAACTAAGAAATCCCACAAAAAGATATGGAGAACAATCCTGGGGATGCCATCAGCATAATGGGACAGCTGCCAGGAGGCAAGAAAACGAGGGAAATCTTGTCACAGAGGAGATTACGATTGTCTTTCCTTTTTCTTTTTGAACTCTTGAAGAAAGAAAAAAACGCCCTCTGGCTACCAACGATAAGCTGTGTCTTTTATGCTTGTGTAAGCTTTCGAAGTTTCACCACAGGACAGCGATATGGCAGCGTCTTTCATACAAATTAGGTTAAACGAATCAAATTCACCAACACGTTCCCAGGGCGGCTTTGAATTTTAGAAATGAGGCGCATGCCTTAGTCTCTCACAAGGCCGGGCCCGGGCTTCGCCTTTTCAGGCAGGCATCCCATCGGGCCGGGTCGAGGCCGGGCCTGATAAGATAGGCATTCCATCAGGCCGGGTACGGGTCGGGTAAGATTAAAAGACGGAGGGACCGGGCCGGGCTTAAAAACGTTGGCCCGTGTGGTGCTTTACTGTCGTACGCCTTGGCGATGTAAGTGAAGCGACACAATAAAGTTATTTCCTCTTTGCGGGATACTTCAATACACTAGTGAAACTATTTTCTTCTAAACGGCGACCCCTCCGAAAAAAACCCTGGAGCTCCGTTAGCGCCCCATGTGTTCTTGCTCAGGCCACCATTAGTTCTTTCACGGTATGCATGAAAGCTTTGTATGCCGTCAAAGTCACCGTCAGGAAATGATAGTACCGGAGGTGTTGTCGGTTCCCACCCTTCTTAGGTATCAAGATAACATGGCCAATCCGCCAGTCTGGTAGTATACAGGCTCTGTGCCACGGAGGATCGCGCTGAAGATCACCGCGATTTGTTCCCTGGATTCCTTTTTCATGAATTTAAGACAAAAGACCGGTATCCCGTCGCGGCCCTCCGAGGTGAATTCGTTCAAGAGTGCCATTGCCCGCAGAATCGTCATTCAGCCAAAGGCGTCTTCCTGAGAGTGTTCTGTGTGTGGCAGCACCCAATATTCTTGAGACGGTGTGAACTCATTCGAGACAAATATCTTCCTCAGACAGTCAGAGAGGTGGATGCCAACATGTCTAAGTGCCTGCCTTGTAAACTCGTCAACGATGACTGCTTCTTGTTCTCTGCCATCTAACAATCCGAGGTAGCACCAAAACTTCCTTGGTGCGTTTCTTTCCGCTGCACCGAGTATGACGAACACTAGCCAGATCTGCCGTTCTTAATTTTATCCTTTGCTGGGTGAGCTGCTTAGCATGTCGCCTGCTAACATATGCCATTCCTCGTCGTTCTATTGTGCAAGCCCCTTGCGAAGTGCTATACGATGGCACTTGTTGGCCTTCTGACGCGCACGAACGGCTGACTTGACATTGCCATCCCAACATCTTTTTTTTTTTTTTTGTGGCGTCTGCGTTAATATATTTTCGGTGAATTATGTTTGATAAGGTCTTTAAGCACTGTGATGTATTATCTTTATCTCACCACTTGCCTCCTGCTGTCACTTTTTTTCAAAATTCTTCACAACACTCTCTACTGCCCGCTCACTTGAGTACGTTCGCCTGGGGCGTTCTTTCCGCTTAGTTTTTCTGCAATTGTGCTTCCTGAAGTACAGTCTCAAAGGGTTACGATCCCTGCCAATACTGTACTCGCCTTCTTCATCTATCCAAACCCGAGTAATATATTTTCTGATGTGGTGAGACACTAATGCATAGTCAATGCAGGTTTTGCTTCCTGGAGCAGACCATGTGAACTGTCCCTCGCATATTGACCGTAAGTTAACCACCTCAAGTTGAAAATCTTCTGCTAGCTTTATAAGTCGCCGCTCATTACTGTCCTGCCTCCCATCTAATTCCTCCAGATGTCCATTAAAATCCCCCGTGATTAAAATATTCCAATATTTACTGAGGTTTTTACATCCTACGTTGAAGTGTTATCGAAGCTAGGAAGCTTGCAATGGAGACGGGCCAACTGAAGCCCCTTCCTGCCGTTGTCATCCTGTCAGATACTACATAAGAAGCGCGGATGTCGCACTCTGCACGTATGCGAATTCCCCTTCACGTGCACGCCTCTCTGCCTAGTCCCCCGTTTATTGCAAGCCCGAAGGCATATTGCGTAAAGAGGAGAGTCACGAATGCCTTCTATAGAGGAGAGAAACCCGTCGTCGACGACAAAGGATCGTAAATCAAGATTGCGATAACAGGGTCAACGGGACAAGCTATCACCCCATAGACACGCAGCCATCAGAGGCAGCAAGCTGTTTATGCCCGTCGCGGGGAGACTTGACTACCGCCAGCATAAACTCATTCAAACTGGCCATCCATCAGTTGCTCGGCTTGTTCGAAATAAAAAGGCACGGCGTGAGACGCGGTCGTGTGCGTGTTATCCGGCTGCCTTGGGTGTGGCAGCATATACACCCACGGCGTTCTCGCCTCGGTGGCTCCGATCGAACGCGCGAGCTTACGGTTCCGCAGCTGGCGGTTCCGCAGCTGACGAAGGCTAAATGTGAAACACGCGTCATATCATTAAGGTTTAAACTTAAATATTCACGAATGATCACAATTAATATGAAGCATTCGTTGAGGCAATCGTGTTTTCTTTTATTGTTTTCGGGCAGGGTGGAGAACAAACATCGAGAAGATTTGAATCATGATTTTGATCATGACTTAAATCACACCTGTTCTACTGTGGTAATTTAAATCAAAACTTTCCCTCGCAAACAATCTCCAAAATATTTATTTTTCCTCCGAGTTTCTCTCATTTGATGCTATTTGCTTTGTATTTGTATCAAATAATCAACAAGCAAGAAAGATTGTAGAAAGCTGAACACGAGCCAAAAGCAGTGCTCTTCTGATCAAATCGGCAGGTTGAGCCTTCGACCGTCCCCTTCATTCGTCAGTTACTTGGTGTTTGATTCCGCGCATATTATAACGCGAAAGAAAGAAACGACAAATAAAAAGTAATGTCATATTGCGAGCAAATCAAGATGTAAAAGAATGCCATTAAAGCTTCTTTACTCACTAAAAAGTATAACTGATCTATATATAACCAATGAAAAGTTAATTAAAGCGTACTTAAGATGAAACGTAGTTATTCCACCCGCAATGTTTTTAATAATACGACGGATTGGTCAATCAGTCTGCCATGTATAAAAGTACATCTAGTTATAAATAATTACGTGTTCTTACTACGGTGATTTAAATCAAGTTAATTTCATCTTATCAAATTAATCTCATTTTCAAAAAAGGAACTGATTTGTTTAATTATTATTTATTTTTTTTTACTTTGTTTGGGCCCACGGGTGACCGATTGTAGAATTCAGGACGAATATAAAACTTTAGCGCTTGACTAAATCAGACTATTAACGTCACATGTTCTTGAATGTGCCCGACGTTTCGAAGCCGGCTCGACTCCTTGTTCACGGGTGACTGTATGGGGGCCCAAAGGTAGCAATCTCCCTGCTACCTTGCTACCTTTGGGCCAACATACAGTCACCCCTGAACAAGGAGCCGATCCGGCTTCGAAATATCGGGCACATTGAAGAAATCGGTTAGAGTTTACTAAGTACCCTTTCCTATTACTTACCTAACCAGGCGGAGTTTCGCCGAAATGTTTACATTTACGTCACATGTTACAAATAAAATTATTCGTTTTTTTTCTTTGTTGTCAACGAAGTCAAGATATCGAAAGAACATGTACAACAACAATCTTTCCTTCACTAAAGCTTGTGACATACATGCGTCACTTCCCAGAAGCGCCAAATACCAAGAGAAGACAAATGAGGACACGCATATTAATGAGCTAAGTCACATCAATTAGATTGTTCCAGATAACTTTCAACTACAGGACTGAGAACACGCAAATTCAACAAGGCTTGTTCGCTTCACTTCTAAGCAATGTGATTCGCTTTTCATACCGAATCTACGGGGCATTTGCTAGAAGAGCCTCGGCCTTCGGTACAGTGATTTGAAAAGAAACTAGAAAAACAACGCTTTTAATCTTAGACTCAGTAATAAGTAACGTCCTTATTTCTCATTTTAGCGAGACTCGAATTAAGCCGCATAATATTTGTTTGATAACTTGTACCAGAATAGACGTCTTAGCGCAATCATCTGTTAGGTCATAAAACCGCTTTCTTAGAAGAAGGTGACTCCAGCTGTGTATACCATATCAAAACGTGCCCACAAATGGTAATATCTTATTTTCCTTACCAATAGGAATTCCCGCTATACCGTAGTTGGTATTCAGACCAGCTCATGTTATCTATACAAGGAGGCGGACACAGAATAAAACGCGACAAAATATTAAAAAAAGAAAGCGTAATGAACGGAAACACGCATAGTAATCTCAGAAACTTTCCTACTTCTTAAAAGAACGAATGTTGAGAGCTCCTTTTCCAATTGATAGCTCCACAGTCAAACGAATTGTAAGTGTACGGAGATAATTTCTCGAGAATTTGCAGATAAAGAATGACAGACATTTTGCTATTGCCCTATTTCAGTCGTCATTTTTCGTTAACTTATTGTATTTGCTTTCCTTCTTTTTCATGTTTATCTGACTAGTCGCTTGGTTTGAGTCGCTACGCATTTGGTTAATCTTTATGTGCGTGATTAAAAATAAAACCATGGCGGTTTGGCCGTAACTGAAGTTGCTTTCCTTCCGTTCTTGGAGATATTCCAAGACGAGAGTGCTCGATTATTTGGCATGCACGCCTTCAGAGTGGGCGGAATTTTACTTTAAAATGCGCAGTCCTCGAGCTTATCTATCTTTTCTTTTTTTCGTTCACAAGCTGCTGGCCGTAAACCAGTTTAACTAATAACGCGATGTCGTTTGCAGTCCGAACAGAGTTGGTGTTTCTCAATACTGCAGCCTATAAATTATTTCCGAGTATCCTTTCACGAGTCAGTTTCTTAAAGTTGATCCTGATATGGTCACTGAGTGTTTCAGAAACGCAATTGTGGCTAGTCCCGTGAATTTTACCATCACTCCGCAGCCAATGGGGTTACTCCATTAGCCATTAAGAACGCCAATGAACGAATCGCAAAAGAAGAAGTCTGAGGATAATGCTGGCAATTGCTCTAGGCACCCCCAAAAAAAATACAAGAAACGTCATCTGTGACAGCGAGTCTCGATTTTTGTTTTTGTGAGTTGACCGCGTTTATTTAGGCGTTTTTATGGACGTCTTCATTATTTATGAGGTTTTTATTTATTCATTTGATTATTTATGGACACCTTTATTGCCCAGTGGGTATTGAAATCCGGAGTGCTGGAAGGGGAGGGGGGGCTGTAAAAAGATATCAGTAATCCTCAAAAAAAAAAAGTAAGTCACACCAATTGCATTTATTCATAAGAAAAAAAGCTAGCAGTGGAAATTGATATCAATCTATCAAGCACAACATTTCAATCATAAATAATCTGAGCGAAAAATAACTATTTATAGGTCAGCGCGCGTATAAAA
The DNA here is from genome assembly GCA_013358835.2 of Ixodes persulcatus. Classification (NCBI taxonomy): domain Eukaryota; kingdom Metazoa; phylum Arthropoda; class Arachnida; order Ixodida; family Ixodidae; genus Ixodes; species Ixodes persulcatus. The sequence continues at coordinate 458,319 of JABSTQ010009362.1, read as the reverse complement.
GTCTCAGATTTTTTTATTTTATTTTTTATTATTGTGCACTCTACTTGAAACGTAATGATCTTTCAAACTTCATCATTTCGTGTACGAGGGGCTTTGTATTTTAGTCAAGTAACTATAAAAGCGAGCTGTCTTTTTTGTATAGCTAAGGACATTAAGAAATATATCGAAATAACTACATGCTTCAATCCATACACGAAGAAATACCAATGCGGTCGCCAATATTTCCTGAGTTCCAATAGGACCAAAAGGCGATTTACAAAACCAAGGTCATCGGACCCCTCCATCTTTCTTCGGGTTATGTTGCGCTTATCGCCTTCTTGGCCATCAAGATCAACAGACGTTCGGCGCGCCCTTTCTCCTCCATCCCGAGGCGTTCGCGCGAGCGTGGTTAGACGAAATTACCGGGCAGCGATAGGGGAAACGGGCCGATAGCGACCCGGCTACGCGGTAATAATTGGTCACGGGGCTGCTGCTCCCTGCAGGAAGTGGAGCAGCGGAATGTCGGAGACACGCTTGCTTTCTCTTTTTTCCTCTCGCGCGTTCGTTATGCTCCGTTCACCGCTAAGCTGACGGGGCGGTGGAAGCCATCGAACTCGATGGACCAATCAATCCTCTTCCATGTTTGTCACCTGACCCCACTCTCTAGTCATGAGTGCGCGCAGGGAGCGTGATCACGGGGTGAAAACGCAGCGGTTCATTGGTCCAGCGCGCACGCGTAACTTCCACCAACTTCGTCAGCCTCAACGGCGGACGAAATTATTGGAGGCGCGGGAAAACACACAATCCGCCTCCGGAGAGAGACGACGGTCGGTGGTGTCTGAGCGGATACGCGCTCCGATGCTCCTTCCTGTGTTGCCGGACATCCTTTTGATGCGGGCCGGAAACACGAAAAGAGGCAATGGGCCGCTAGATCAACATCGCTCGCAATCTTAAAGCAAGAGTGTGTAAAGAGAATGTCGTCACGTTTGAGTCTGTAGGCTGGCAGGAGGCCTGCTTCGCCGCTGAGAAAATGCGGCCACTGGAGCGTTACTGGGTTGGCGCTCCTTCATCGCAAGTTACGCTATTTAAATTAATTCGAAAGACATTCTAATAAGTAACGTAAACACCGAGGAGCGTTTTGAATACGCAACGTAAAGCGTGCGGCAATATTAGCTGGCCCTGCCGCGTTCGGGCCGGGGCGGCAGAAAAGCGTTGCAGACTGTTCCGGGAATTTTATGCTGTTAAATAAACGTAGGAAATGGCTACCCCATTTTATATAATCGCAGTGAGACAGTCGGTTTTTTTAGCTTAGCATGCCAGAGGCACCCCGTGTAGCAATTTAACTCTTTTAGCTAGCACTAAACTGGACCAACTCCTAGTGCCCCTGACGACAGATGCTCACCCTATCTGTGGAAAGAATTCGTGACGCAACCAAAATGAGGTGATCAAGTACGAGCGTGCAAAGTGTCAGTTTGGTTTAGATTTCGAAAATATAGTCGCAGCGTTCTCCAATTAGGATGTTGGGCTGCCTCGGGCTCCAAGCTCCTACTGAACGACGATACCATCCCGCAAGCGCCACCAAAAATGGTGTAAAGCTGCGTCTGCCACCACCGCGCACGCGCACAGTCCACCCCGAAAAAGGGCCACTGTAATAAAGAAATATGTTCTGGACAGCTCTCAAGGACGACTGGAAACGTGCATATAGGAATGTTTGTTTTAAAGTGTCACGAACATCCCGACAGCGCGACGTCCACATGGAGGATGGTACCAGTCTGCCCAAAAGCATTAATATCACACTCATCTCTGTCACGCAAGGGTCGTAGGCGTGAACGGATCAAGCAACGTGTGCGTAACCTCAACACAAGAAAGCAAACGCTGTACGCAGCTACCGAAGTGCCATCATAACTCTCTTATTTTTCACAGCCCTCGGAGGAAGCAGAGAGAGTAGAAGAGGGCGGAGGTAACACATTCCCCGAGGACCGACCTTCGAAGGACATGCAAGCAGCCGATAATTCGTCAGCGCGAATTATCTCTCTTGACGCCTTAGATTAACAGCTGCCATTTAACGGCCCCCGGACATCGCTTGCGTAAGAACGTTCGCCCGTACAGACGACGCCCGAGGTGGGCCGCAAACCGACGCTTAAAGCGGGCCGCCAAAGAATTAATTGGGTGCAGTGGCCCGAGAGTCCCCCCTTTCTAGCTGAGGCTTCTTTTTTTTTACTTCGGATGCAATTAGCGTTGGCCAGTGAAACGTGCATGACTCAGCACGGAGCATGGCCCCAATCCGCATCCTGAGTTAAGTTTTTGTTAAACTTCGCGCAGACATAAACGTTGAAATACGAGAGCTAGGCCACACAAAAACGATAGGTGACAAAGTTAATGGGCATTTTTATGCGTGTTGAGCCGACACGTGTATATTGAAAGAAACTTTCCCGAGAACAAAACATTTAACGCAATATGCACGTCGTGAGACTCATTGGCGTTGTTCAAAAACATGCTTCTATCTCGGAGTTCACGCGTCTTGAAATCATAGGATGTTTCGAAATCGCTGCGAAGTATATATATCTAGGCGTAAATATAGCGCTTTCTTTTTTTCCGTGGGGCGGTGGGGAGGGGGGGGGGGGGGGGTTGTCGAGTTTTTTTTTTTTTTTTTTTATTGCTAAGCATGAAATATCAATATTAGCTGCTGGAGAAACCCTATAGCCCTCGTCAACCTTACAACGCTCACCATTCATGCGCCTTCTGGAATAAGTACACCAAATTTATTGCGAGTTATTCTGTAGAGCCCGTCTAGTTTAAGCAAACAAATATAAATAACTCCATCTGAGCAAACGAAAAGCTCACTGCGTAGCAAGCATCACGGAGACCTCGCCATCGCTTCCTCGATCGAAGACTCTACTATAAAGCTTGATGGCGAAAGATATTTCTTTCCTCGCGCGTAAATCTCCTAAGCCGGTTTCAGGACAGGTAAAACACCCCATTCCCCTGAACAGTGTTCACTACATGTTTTACGTCACGCTATCGCGGTACATCGCGCTCAGTAATAAACGGGCAAGCGTGCACGGAGATCGTTTTCCTTTACACCAGAATACGGCATGCAGTGTACTCTCAATGGAATCCAATTCAAGTCGCGTCACTTCGCGATCACATGACTATACAGGTTGTTTCGTTCGGCTTTACCGATATGTTTTATAAAAGCGGCAAAAGCCGCATTAATTCGGTCTGTGCAAGGGAGTTAAACGGGGACAGGCAAAAAGCTGGCGGGAAAAAATGTGGATGATAAGGGACGGAAATACCGGGCAGGCACGCTATCGCGCTAGCATATTGCTCCGGCTGCACGATTGGTAACTTTATAGCGCCCCGCCGTGCTTCCTGTGTACTCCAGGTTTTTCTCAAATTGACTGATTTATTTGTTTTCAATGACGCGCAGCAAGTTAAGTATTGTTTTACTGCATTCGCTGAATTAATATGACGATTATCCCCATATCTTAGGATTCTCTGGCCGTATAGCTTATTTGCACAAACCGTATTAATGTGGCCTTTACGGGGTTTTTTTTTTTTTTAATACATCTGTAAGGCCTAAAAATACAACTTGTACTTTTCCACTTGTTTGAGCCGAATTACAGTATTCAGGTTTATGTTGGAACACATTTGCCCACATTTATTTTTTTTTTTTTTTGTAAACCATCCTTGTTTGACCGAAACTCTTATGTTTGCTCAAAACCAAGCATTCAATGATCTCCACGATTTACTTAAACGAAGACTAGTTTTTTACGTTTTAATCATAATGAAAGAAATATTCGTGAGAATAAGCTCACTTGAGAAATTATCACGAGTCGAAAAGTATAAAGAGACCACTGCCTCAAATACGTCCAGACGGTAGCCACTTAAAGTAACCCTGGTTCCAAGCGCGTGCGGTGTGCAGTTATATTTTAGCAGGCATACTGAAAACTGCACACATGCATAATGAGTCAGTACTTTGTTGCGCCGACGTAAGAAAAATCTGCATTTTAGCAACCCGGACCACCTTGGCAGGGCCGCTGGTCCACAAACATATTATTTTGTGGTAACAAATAAGATTTATTGAGCACAGTCAGCGTACACTCATTTTGGTTGTCCAACCACTGGTACCAGACCATTTGTGACTGGCAAAGCCAGCAAAGCGTTTCCTGAAATTGTATTGTCATTCTAAACTTTAATTCGTTCCTTGATATTTTATGCATACCTGGCGTAAAGCAACATTGTCCCGCAAAACCTGAAAATTGGAAAAGAACAACATTAAAACAAACTAGCTGGTACAGGAAAGACCTTCGAACTTTTTAATGCGAAAGCATTATATGCCCCATTACGCGAAAATCCTGCGCCGTCGGTGGCGTGACCGAGCGAAGGTACCAAAAATGGCTGACGGCGCAAAGAGTAAAAGCACGTGAAATATGCTCGGATTGACGTCAAATTTCTCAGGGAGGTTCCTGTGAGCAAAGTAAATTAATGGCTATGAAAAGAATATTGGGTGCATTTTGGTCTGGGTGGGAATCGAAACTGGGCCTCCGGGATGCGAGCACGCTTCCCTGACGCCACGGCGGCTCCACGGTTTTGGCTGACTAAAGCTGTGCCTAGTGCGTGCGTCATTGCACACGTCACGTCGCAGCTAGGTGCTTTCGAATTCCTCCACGTAAACAATCTTAAGTGTCTTTGCCAATTTTTTTTTTTTTGTTATAAATAAAAGCCAGGGTAAACATATTCCGTTTATCAAAGTTAGTAAATTGAGCGTTGCAATTCAAGTGCCTCAGACCTCGTACATGGCAAATATATTTTTGACTATCGCAATTGAATCTCACATTCACTTGCGATTACTAAAATGTTGCCACTATACAAACTAAGGAAAGTTAAAAAGAAACATACAAAAGAAAGAAAAGACAAATAATTACCTTGAGCAGTCATTATCATAGTAAATTACAATAAATCACTAAAACCTTTTCTACATAGTGTCATGGGCAAGGTTAATCGCTTAAGTGGCATGGTTTAGTCGAAAATCCACTTTCTGGTAAAAGATTGTTCCCAGAAACAAGTCGTTATTGACCCTGTTTACTTGTCGATTGACAGTCGCAGATCGCGAATAACATACTAAAAAAGTAAAAAAAAAAAAACCTACATTTATAAATGAAGCAAGCTCCTCATACTAGTCAATTCCGGGCTTACTTAACACGAAAACACCCAAACACAAAATGCTGAGGGTCAACTGGCAGGCGCTGCAAGTTTCCGCAGCGGCTGTTAAATTTAACAGCTTTGTAAGGTCGCTTTTTTGCTGCCACCAGTTTCGCAACCGCTGCCAATAACCTCATAACTGAGATAGCAATCGGTCGGGCATACATTCGCCTAGAACGTATCAGTGTACGAAATTCGTTTCTTCCTTAGCATATCCCGAAGTGGTTGCGGCGTATATATATTTTGCTCACCAACCAGTTTAGGCGTTCGTCCTTTCACCGTCAACGGTCCTATCTCGACGGTAGATCGAGGCACGCGCCGCTCTGCCCCCCTCCCCCCGGTAGGTCGCAAACAAAAACAGAGTGCCCTGCAATACCGAGAACCGCTTTAGCGCAGATTATCGGCAAAGTACCGTAAGCTGCCCTTGTCTGAACGCACGCGCCCGTACCCGGGGAAAATGCCGCTGCAGAATCAACACACGTACCGCGGAAAGCACTAACCTCCAGAAACTTCCTCGAGACTGGAGCAGTAAAGAGTATTTTGCGATCCACGTCTGTGATCACAGCGGGTGGTTTCTGCTCGGTTTCAGAAATGACAGTGCTGGGAGTTATTTTAACAGAGTTGCTGCAACTAAGTTACTTCCTCCGCTAAACGGTGATGTAATCAGTTTCAATAGAGAATGTTTAATCTAGCAACGGAAGAAGTTCCCGTATTGAGGAGGCTAAGTTTCTATTACGTCACCGCAGATGAGCGGAATTCGATGTTTTCTTTGTTATTTTTTATTCGCGGCAATATTGTTTACTGCCTTAAAATAACTGCCTTAAAACGTAAGAAGTGGGTTGTACAAGACAAACTAAATTCCGTTACTCAATACTTGATCAAAAATTAATAAGTGCTTTGCTCGTTACTGAGGCTCGAAAGGAACGAGTTACTGTAACTCAAAAGTAACGCGTCAATTTTTCATTAGTCTAAGACGTCGTTGCTCTGCAAGTTGTGTTTCAAAGCTTGGTCTCATTAACGTTTCCTCGGGGCTCTAGACGAACTGACAGATATGGTGTCTTCGCAAACCAAAGATATGTTTATGGCAATGATTACTTTAAAAATGCTGTTGTTGAGAATCATCCCATGCGTATATATCTTTCCAAATAGCACTCCTAGGCCGCCGCCATGTTGCCGATGATGACGGAGCTGGTGTGACTCTCGCGCCGCCTATCCGTTAGAAATTTTCTGCCACACTCTTGAACTGTTGAAACCTGCTTTGCACGATTCTCCGCCTACCCGCTTTTCTAGTTTTGCATTCCAAGTATTCCGGCCTCTCTCGAAAGTCCCCTCTTTCATTTCCTCATGCATGCTGCGTACCCTTTTTGTGTTATCTTTCACTGTGAGAAATAAGGCTAGTAAGTGAATTACACCCTTACAAAAATGATCAATGAGTTTCAATTGAGTTTCTAATGTGTTCTTATAGAAGACATAAGTCAACTTTCCGAGGGGAGGGCGCCAGGTCAGGATGGTGACGACCGGTGATGGTGTTCACCCGATGGAAGTCCCCCGGGAAGTCGAATAAGAAAAAAGAAAAAAAAATTTAAAAGTTGTTCGACGACGTTGGTTGGTTTACGATGGCCAGTGTGGCCACGTTTATTTCAAAACAAAACGACAACAAGTCAACGGTGATGTACAAAACAAAACTCCCAAAATTACAACCCATACTTTAGTCCCCAGTCTCAAGAGCCGAATCTCCCGAGAATCCTCTCGGCACCCCTTTTCTAGACTCGTAGGGGCCTCCTTTCCCTCCAGAGACGGACCAATCACTTCGAATTTGCCCATTGTCACTTGGTACACCCTTACCCAATGATCAGCGAGCTGTCAACGTAATCCCCCTCCGACACCTCAACGGTCAAAACCGAATTCCTTGTAGGGTCACTACATGCTTTCCTCGCCGCCTGGCTGACGCCACCCAGTTACGTTATTGCGTCGATTAAAAGCGAAGTTTCTACACTATACGGTGAAATACACCGGACACAAGCACACCCTGCTTAAAAGCCACAAGCGCGGACAGAAGTACCGCTGCCCGGCGCCCCAAACCGACACCCGATTCATCTGTTAACGACCGGGGTACCGACTCTTCTCCACCGAGCCCCGCGGCTGCTCGAAGCCCCCGTGCGTGGGGGCGGAAGACGACTCCCCGTTCATGCTCTCCCGCGAGCGTACCCCCTGCTGCGAGTCTGCGAGCAAACGCCCTAAGAATGCCGACACAAACATAGGCAGATAAAAAAACAATGCCGACGCAACTATAGAAAGATCAACTTTTCTAAAACAAATCTTACTTATTGCTAACAAAATCCTTCGTTACTTAACAACATAAGAGACTCAATAGAAACTCATTGATAATTTTTGTAAGGGCATTCAAGCGTTTCTGCTTGACATTCACGGGAACGAAGGAAGGGCTACGTTTACATGTCTGCGACCGTAGCACATCGAATTGAGCAAGCGCATCGAATCCACTTTAACCACGGCGTTTACATAGACTCGTATGATTACAACGTAACCCACGTGACATGCCGGTCGTTTTCGGTTAGCCTAGTTTGCCGGATATTGCGATAGCGGGGAGGACGGGGATTCGGGAAGTCCGCCGGCGACGACGTGGTCTGGTGTCTGGACGGTAGCAAGAGAGAGAGGGGGGGGGGGGCAAAGTTTGAAGGTCATTTTAGCCTTTCGTCCCTTCCTCCGTCTGTCCCATTCCTCATCATTCAGGAAATCGATTCGTTTCACAAGAGTTTACACGAAAATGTCAAACCACCCCTTTCAGACAGATCGGATCGGACACGATTAGATGTGCTTGGCTAGCGAATCAAGGCGTGTACATGGGACGATTCGATAAGCTAACTCGATACGACGCGCTACTGTCGTATCCATGTAAACGCAGCACATGACAACTGTTCTCTCCACTCCCAGTGATTAATGCGCGCTGAGTCCTTCCCAGTCATCGCCAAAGATTCGAGTTGGGTTGGGGAACGAACCAGTCGCGTCCGTTCTTTTGCCTCGCTGCTGGTGTTTGAAGAAAGGAAGCTCTCCCCGAAATGTGCCCCAAAACGAGGTCCTTTTGGAGTCCGTCCGATCGTCAAGATGTGGCTGTCGTCGACACTGTCGTGCCGTATTATTTGAAATCATTCTTCTTTCTTTCTTTCGAATAACGTTGCACTGTATGGTGCGTAGAATATATTGTTCGAATGTTGACACTCGCTAAATTTCATGTCTGAGTCCCTGTCGTGTAGATCGGTAATCACGTTGTTTGTGCGCGTGAAATATACGTGCCTTTCGGCTATGTTTTCTTTAAAACATTCTTGAAAGTTACACGCTCGGTCGATTGATACGGCTAAACGGGCGGCGCCGTTAAAACTCAACGTAAAATTAAACAAACCTCCCAGTCGCATTTGTTTTGTCGTGTGCGTGCCCATCGAAAATAGTTTACTTTTTTTTTTCAGCGTAAGACAGTGCTTTCTTGATGTCCTCGAAGAAATGCATACTCCATGGAATACACACACAAAAAAAATAAGAAAAAAACGGCGGTGAAAAGTGACAATTTAGCCGCCAGCAGCTTCTGAAATTGCGCCTATCAAAATCAACAGTCCGCTCGGCTAGGGTTAGCAGGTGTACCGGTGGGAGACTTTTCTCAAACTAACTGAGTGAGCTCAAAAATAGTTATCTTGTCCCTGGTGCCGAAAGTGTTTCCTAGATACACCAAGACGCGGCGCTGACGTCACGTCGCTGCGGTGGCGCTGCTACTGGCAGGGCGCATGCGCAGAAGCTCCCCTCGACGCGAATCTGGTTTCTGAAAACGCGCAGTGCCAACACCTCGTGCGGGATCGTTTGTAAACAGCGCGTTGGACAATGGGAATAGCGGACGTTGCCAATGATTTGTACGTATACTCACAGTGACCTACTTTTTGAAATGAACAGTTCGTGGCAACGGAATGATATTTGTGCCTCAGCTAAGCGATAGGGACGTCAGTGAAGTCGACACTGCTGTCCAGCAGTGGTGTCCGCCGTGCCCTCTTGGTTTTCATTTTGGTCGTAAATGTAAATGAGTGTTTCTTAGTGAAATAGCGGCAAACCCAGACTCTACTAGCATTGTTCTTTCGCTCTATAGGTGCAAATATCTATAGGAGCAAGGGCGTCGAACTAAGGTGTACTAGCCAAATAATAATAGACCAAAAGAAAAGGCAATGCCAGCATGCAGGCATGCAGGACGACAAAGGAAGCGCGATCTCCGAACCCTTTGTGCCCTAGTTTGACAGACTAAGGGAGTTTGTGGAGTTGGACCTTGTCCTATTTCCAAATATGGTGGCAACCCTCACATTCGAATTTGGAATGTCCTGACTATGCTGGAGAGTAACGAGAAAAGAAGTACATTCTAAGTCAACAAAGATCACCAACGACAAAAAGGAAAATAATATGAATGATTGAATTAAAATCTCTAAAAGAGGACGAAAGGTCAGTTCATAAAACGTTATTGTTTTCTGTTGAAAGAATGCAAAAGAAAAAACTATTTAGAGCAAAGCGGTGTCGACGATTTCAGCAGTAAGCTTGACTATACTTTGTTCATTTCAGTTCAGCGGCGGGCTGCCGCCCCAGGTGCCGCTGACCCTAGCGACCCCACTGATAAAGCATGCTGAATGGAGCCTCTCGACACTTTTGTGCAGGGTAAACATTTTCGAAATCCTTCTTTTCCCTGGTGTGCATGAAGGACGTGCGCGCGATGCAGCGAAAAACGACAGAGCCATTTTGTTGTTGTGCAAACATATTGTGCATACGGGGTTGACGATATCCTTGGAACTGCACTTTTGAAGACGACTGCTCTTCAAGAACGGCGTTGCAGGCCGAAGACTGGAACCGTAGCCTATATGCCCAAAGCCGCCGGCAGAAGCTTCCGAGGGCGTCCAAAGCGCGCACCCGCACCCGGCCGCTTATTTGGAGAGTTTAGGCGAAATGACGCAAAGCAAAGGGAGCCGCACAGGATTGGCTGATTATATAGAGAGTGACGGCCTGATGGAACACCTAGCAACCAAGGTGCAGTGGGGGACAGCGGGGCTAGGGCGTACTTGGGCCGCCAGCTAGGCGCCGCGAAGTAGCGTGTACGGGTGGGCCAAGTGCGTTAATAGGGAGTTTTAGTGAGTCGTTTTTTAAGCCCACGGTTCCGAAATCACAAACGGTGCAGCTGGTCCGTTCCGTGAAACCGTACGTGAAATCTGACATATTTTAGCGAATCGTGAAACTGGCGCAACCGTGTGAACGATGATGATGATTGTGTTTGACCGTGGCGCCATCTTCTAATAAACATGTGAAAAATTCTGCAAAGTATAAATCCGTGGCGGCTCGTGTTTCCGGCGTACGACTGATGTAAACAAGACGGCCGACGTAACATTTGCCGGTCGGAATCTCAAGAACTGCGTAGCTAGATAGAGTAAAAAGTATCTGAACGACCGTGAAGGTATGTGGTGTGTCTCCGTCAACTTGAACTTGAACGATCGCTCACGTTGTGTGCCATTGAACCAAATCATTTCGTCTGCTCGCGGTCGCCACGGCAGCTAGTCTGCCCGCAGATCGCAAAAATTTACTAGCATGCGCAGTTTACAGCATTCACGATCGCTTACCATTATGAGAAGTCCTCCAAATGATTTGGTTCAACCTCTCAAATGAAGCAGACTAACAGAATAGCAAATTGCCGCCCGCTGTGCTAAGCCTAACGCTCGGCTGAGTCGGCGAAGGCACTCGCCAAACCGACCACCACCTTTTTCTTATCAGAGTCGAGAACGGTGCTGGCTGCGTTGCGGTGACGACCCCAGCAACCGGAATGGGAGAAACGAACGAGAAGAGCCTCCCAACGCCCCGAACGACTCGCGCGCGCATGCGCAGTGGCTTCGCCAAAGCGTTTGAGGGCGAACCGTTCGTGTGGAAACGACCTGCTAAAACTTCCTAATATCTTGTAATGAGCCATCCGCAGACTGTCGCCGCAAAGCGTCGTGAAAAGGGGGAGGGGGGGAGCGAAAAGGGGGCGGAGTGAGTTGACACACACCCCAATGATACACCCACCGTCCCCCACTGCGCGGCGCCTAAATTGGCGAAGGCGTACGTCGCTGGCGATCTTCGGTTGCTAGGGGTTACGTCACGGAGTCGCTCCCTTTAACCAGCCATCCCAGTGCGGCCTCCTTTTCTATGCGTCCTATCCCCTAGCCTCTCGAAATATGCACCCCGCTGCCATCTGTTGGCGCTTGCAGAACGTGTTTCCTAGCCAGTTTCCACAGCCAGTGGGCCTGTGGTGCCATCCCGTTGTGATGTTGTGAACTTTGGATACGTGTCCTTCAAACCAGTCCAAGGTCAGCGTACGTACCGGGGCACTAATGCTAACGCATTAAAAAAAAAACTGATTTAGATTAAAAGCAAGTTAAACATATATGTATTATCGGAACAAAATGACGAGTCTTGCAGACTCGAGAAGGCTATGGGACGCGATAAAATAAACAAAATAGCCGAACCAAAAACGAAAGGCAGCATTGTATAAGATATCTTGCCGGGTGATGATAGTATGGCAGGGGATGAAGACGCAAATAAAATAATAATAGAGCTTTATAAATGTAGGTATATTTTTTCTAGGACAGAGAAACCGAATTGACCAACTGATGACTATGAGAATCATCTCGGTTTCTACCTTCAGTCTACCTTCAGCCACCTATTCAAGCTGTTCTGATTAGTAAAGGGTTAAAATATGATTCCGCAGCGGAAGAAAAAGAAATTAAGCCCCAACCTATTAAATAGATTGGAAAGTTAAACTTGTTTGGAAAAATTAATAGTCAACATTATTCCTCTCCGTAAACTTATAAGGGAAAGGGAGATAAAAATACTGACCATTCTAGACCAAAAATATTTTGTCATTATTTTCACAAATATTTCAAATCATCACCAAAAATATTGTGATACGTTGTTTGTTTGTTTTTTGTTTTTTTAAGTCGAAGCAGCCATAAATATTTTCACAGTATGGTTGCCATTAAAATAAGTCGACGGGGGAAGCTCTTTTCGGTATCAAAAAATAAAATATCCCCGAACTTTAAACAAATGTTTTAAATACTCTACGTCATTTTTGCTTAAAAAGCGTTCGACACTGTACAGAACAAAGTAGTATTAAAGAAACTTTGTCAGAAGGAATGGGCACAATTGCCCAGATAAAATAAAGTGCTGTTTGACTGAATAAAATTGGCTGCGACCTTTATCTCCAAAATACTATAATGCATGAAATGCTGTATTTAAGGAGTGATCTTTTTCATTTGTTTAGAAGACGTTAAACAGTCATTTCGGGGGGTGAAGAACCTATATTTTTATCAACTTAGCGTGGAAACTGACTTTGTGCATAGGTCACGTGACATCAATGCAATCCTCAATATAGCGGAGAAGCTGACTTGGTACATTTGTCATGTGGCATCAATTTCACCGCCAAACTTAGCAGGGGAACTGAATTGGTGTATAGATCACATGCTCTCAAACTACGTGACGTAACTTTTCCCTCTAAATTTAGCGCGGGGATCTAAATCGGTGTATAGGTAAGAGATCAATTTCCCCTCCAAATACAGCGGAGAAACTGAATCGGTGTATAGATCTCGTGACGTCAGGTCATCTGACATTCATTTTCTCGCTAAATTTAGCGGGGAAAAGAAATTTAAAGTTTAGGTCACGTGACGTCAATTTCACCGCTAAAATTAGCGGGAACTGCACGGACGAACGGATGAACGGAAGGGTGGACGGATGGAAAAGCAGACGAACTGAAAGGCGAACACAGGAAGAGCGGATCGCCGGACAAACAATCGTGAATGTTGGTTCCGTCAAAAAATTGTTTATGCTTTAATAATAATAATACGACCTTCTTTCAAGGCACTATCAATAAGATAGCCCCTTTAAGGCTAAATTTGCAGCAAGGTGTTTCTCAGGAACCTATTTCAGCTTCTTATTTTTCTGATGTACATAAATTTTGTAACAATGATATACGGTCCTGCGGAAGTAATGATCTATGACAACGCTAACGACTCAAACAAATCGTTCAGCCTTTCCACTCTCGTGAAGAAGGAAGACCAGCAGAGCTGTACTCGATACACTGTGTGCTTCTTCTTCGTCGTCGTCTGTTTTTCGCGCTGTTTCCTACGATGAATTCCCACCAACGCGCCTAACTATCCATTCTTCTATTATAGCTGGAAAGGTTGCCGCCATCCACGAGCGACGGCGGAAACCATACTGGTTGTGTGCTTGTCGCCGTCGCTTATAGATGGCGGTAGTTGTCCAGGTAGGTTTGTGTCGACATACACGGACACGATCCTGGGGAACCTAGCCCTTAAGAGCTCCGCTGTAAAAAAATTAGTGGCACAACAAAATAAACCATAAGAAAGAAAAGCAAGTTGCTATCTCTTGAAGCTGTAAGAATTGCATGACATTTTTAAATTTTCAATTAAACACAAATAAAACAGGAAACATAATTGTATATTAGGAAATAAATAAGGTCATGGTTGCATACACATTAAATTTGAGAACGCAACCCTAAATCAATTAAGCAAGCAAACATATTTGGCGTTTGGTTTTGTAGGAAAAACTGACATGCACGCTAAAGGATGACCTGTATAAATTGAACTACTTGCTTTATGCATAAACCATTGAATTCAATTCTTCATTCGTTATGAAAAATGTATTCCATCCTATGGTATTTCAAATCAAGGTACGCTACTTTGATTTGGCAAAGAATCTTAGACTTCAAAAAACAAAATACCCCCTCATAACCAAAACCCGTGACTGAGATTATTAATACTTATGCGCAAACGTGTGCAACACAAAAACTTAAGGTAAATCATATCGACCGACTCAAACTACTTCAATTAGTTCAAAAGAATGAAGCCTTTCTAACTCCCGAAGAATAACCATGTGCTATGCGGAGTCAAAAACATACCGAGCTTGCAACCTGTAGACATTTTTAATCGCAAGGAACCTGTGACGAGCCGCGAAAGACACTCGTGCGGCTCGTGCGAGCTCCGGGGCCGCGCGTGCGAGCGCGAGAAAAAGGAGATCAAAAAATAAAGAAGAGAGGAAGTTCTGCATGGAATCTCGGAGGTTGACGTGTCTTTCCTGAGCTCGGAGCCCCTTTCTCTTGACGAGCACAACAAATCGTCACATATGGCGCCCGAACGGGGACCCGGGTCTTCAGCAAATTCACGCTGACAACCTATGTGGGGACGGCGCTCACTTCGACCAGGTCTCCACTAACCACTGTCGCTTGGACGGCCAAGGTTTCAAGGTAACTCCAAAATGGCGGAACGTTTCATCGAAGCTTTCCGAAGGCTGGATGACGACGCCAAGGACGCCGCATACCAATCAGTCGTCAGCGGCACGGAGATCCTGAAAGCCGAGGTGGATCAGCTACGCCTACAACTAGCAGAGCTCAAGAACGCGACCTCTGCACAACCGATCGACCAGCTGGAGGACATATCGCGCCCTTGCGACGACGCCACCAACAGACAACTACAGGCAACAGAGAATTTGATCTGCGGACTGCTGGCGCCTGTCGTGGATCGTCTTGATCAGCTCGAGGCAAAGATGAGGAGAACTTCGTCGGCCGAATCGCTGTGCAGCGCAATCTCTATCGAAGACGTTTCCGAGAGCGAGTCCACCAAGAAAAAGAAGCCCAAGGCACCCAAGAAAAAGGCTCCTGCTCAAGCTGAGTCAGCCGCAGATACTGCAGTCACACCAGACCGGCCGACAAAGTCGCTGACCAACGTGGCTGTCAGCTCGGTTCCTCAGCTAGTCAAGGACGTCCTCGCCTGGTTTCACCAGATGGATTTTTAGTTCCAGACGTTTAAAGTCGCACCGAGTGAGGCCATCCCATTGATTGTATCCAAGCTACCATCTAAGGAGTTCGTGTGGGTGAGGTACCACCTGAAGACAACCAAGGTAACGACGTGGGAGCAAATGAAGACCGCTTTCCGTCGTCGTTACAACCTGGACAACGAAGTTACAGCGAAACAGAAGATGTTCGGCGCAAGTCAGCGTTCGGGAGAGTCCTGCACAGACTTCGCCTTCCGCAAACTGGAGCTCATCGATGAGTGCAACTACCCGGAGACGGAGGCGGAGAAATGCAGGGTTATCCAGGCAACACTGTCTGACAAACCACGAAAGCACTACTTCGATAGACGCTTTGCTTCGTTGGATGAGTTGCTGGACTCATTCCTCCGCTTCGACCAGGTAGTCTTCAGCCAACCAAAGACACCGGCATTGACGGTAGCTGCAGAGCCAGCTCAGGCTGCGAAGGTAACCAAGAAAGCGTCCTCCTTCCCGCTCTTGAAGCAGGACCGGTCGCCGCCTCGTCAGAACGCGGACGACGGCCATTTTCAGCAGCCTCTTTCTCCACGCGAGAAGCAAGGGAAGCAGCACGTGTCGCCTCAGCGCCCATCAAAAGCTTCCCAGAATTTTCGGCGTTCTTCGTTTCGTCACCCGGAAGTTCGTCCGCTGTGCCTCAATTGTAAGAAGAGCGGCCACTTCGTCACGCGGTGTCGGCAAAAGCTCACACCAGAATTTTTGGAGTGGCAACAGCGCTTCGAGTCCACTGCAGCACCGACGCAGGGAAACGACAAGCTGATGCCTCTGACGCCTGCGAGAGGTCATCAGTAGTTCGGCGCATCCCATGTGGCGCAGCGGTGGGAACCAAAACAATTCAGGTTCAACTGAACGGACAGCCTCTGACAGCTTTCTTGGATTCGGGGGCAATGAGAAGTCTCATCCACGTTTCCATCGCCGACCAGTTGCACCTTCTGATTCAACCTTCTTCCATCCGTCTCCATGGTGCAAGTGGTCAATCCCTCACGAACCTCGGCGAAGCGACTGCCACAGTGACAGCTGACGGACAGACGCTGAACCAGGCATTCATCGTGGTCCCACATCTGGAGGAAGAAAAGTTGCTCCTTGGTGACGATTTCCTGACAGCGTGCAAGGCCATGATCGATTGGGGTGCAAATAGCTTCTCGATTCCTCCGCCTACGACATGTCATAAGGTCATCTTGGTAACGGAGCAGCTGATACCTCCGCGGTCCCGAAAGCTTGTTCAAGCACGCCTGAAGAATCCTGTCCGAGGGCAATCAACGAAGATAGAGGTGAGCGGCACAAAATTGCTCTACGACCGCCACTGCCTTCTTGTTTAACCCATGGTCATGGATGAGACCGAGAGCACGTTCTACGTACTCCTGGCCAACCCGTCGTCTCGACCAGTGGCTCTACCCTCTGATGCTACTGTCGGAGTCGCTAGGGGGGTCACAAGTGTCGAAGACATCGAGCTTAGCGACGACGAAACTGCGTCTATCTTAAGTTGCTCAAGCCTGCCTTCGCCAGAGGACCTGGATCGCCCGAATGCTTTGGAAATTGTCGGGCCTGAACATCAACCGCTATCGGTTGAGGGTGTCTCGTTCAAAGTTGGTTCAACGCTGGCACCTGAAGAGCTTCAAAAAGTTCAAGAGCTTCTTGCGAAAAACATGGCTTGCTTCGCGCGAACCAACACTGACGTTGGAAACTGTCGGCTTGAGCAGCACTCCATTCCGACAGGTAATGCGAGACCTATCTCCCAGAGACCACGTCGACTGTCGCCGGCGCAGCGTGATCTCTTCAAGGCGATGATTAAGGAAGGATCTCATCGATGCCAAGATTGTGCAACCATCGCACAGTCCGTAGGCACCCCCCTTGGTTTTAGTCACGAAAAAGGACGGATCAACACGAATGTGCGTCGACCACAGAAGGATCAACGCGGTCACTGATAACACTGTCCACCCCTTTCCGCGAATTGAAGCACCTCTACCCGATGACTGAACTTTTGGAATTTAGAGTGTGTGCACTTGTTAATAGGGTGGCTTCTCATTTAGGATTTTGTATGTACATATTTATTCACTCGCGTGCATATTTCAGAGCGCGGTATTTGTTTAATGTTGTTTTGTCTTTGTCTCATGAAAACGCACTGTCGGGTCGACAGTTTCTAAAACCCCGGCATGTGACGAGCCGCGAAAGACACTCGTGCGGCTCGTGCGAGCTCCGGGGCCGCGCGTGCGAGCGCGAGAAAAAGGAGATCAAAAAATAAAGAAGAGAGGAAGTTCTGCATGGAATCTCGGAGGTTGACGCGTCTTTCCTGAGCTCGGAGCCCCTTTCTCTTGACGACCACAACAAATCGTCACAGAACCCAAATTCAGTTTTGTTGCCTCTAATGGCAGTCTAACCGTGCATTTAAGAAATGCAATATTGGTGGCGATCTCATCTGTTTATAAATTGTTAATAATCTGTTTGTTTGTTTTGTTTTTTCCATTATGTATTTATTTTGTACCAGCTTTATTATATATTTAAACGGTGTACGTATCTGATTTCTTATTGTTATACAACGGTTTCTCAACTACTTTACCCTTAAAAGTAATCCTTGTATTATTTTTTTTCCAAAATGTGTATTTTTAGGACTTACTTAATTGTTTGGCTCCTTTAGATATACATACATGTAGATTGGAAACTGCCCACGTTCTTTCTACCTTTTTTCTGTGTATGTATATTGTCAGCTTCGCTTCTCCCTAGAAGTCCGCAGATACAAATAGAAATCCAAAACTTGCATTCTGCAGAAATTTTAGTATTAAGTTGCTGTCCATGCCCTACATTCAGTTTAACTAATGTCAAAACACACCCATATGGTAAATTGAAAGTAATTTGACCTCGGTTATGGCGGTCATGACTCTCCCGATGGTAACCTTGACCTTAATATCTGTTTCCTATTTTTCTCTGTTTTTAGTTTTTTGAAAACAGACTGGCTCGCGTCTGCCGTCGTTCAACCCTTCACTCTTCAGACTTCTGAGCTTCTCACCAGTTTCGAGACTAGGGCGGAGTTTTATCTAGCGGAACATTTTCTGATATCTGCTTCCGAGCCCCAAAAAATTAAAGAAAACTTGGCGAGATGAGCAAGCGTCGCGCTTAGGAAATATGATTGCCAGTTGACTGGAACTTACTTCCATTGATATTCACGGCAACCTTAGTTTGCAAGCGTCATACAATGCTTCCGCTCTCAAGAGCTTTGAACAACAGACAATTATTTGTGCTTTGTTAACCATAAAAGGAAAACCGTCTCTATTTGTCTCCTTTCCCTTTATTTCCTTTGCACACAGGCTAATTTTCTTATGTTGAAAGTCAACACACTCTGAGAGTGATTTACTACAACCACCACTATAGACTGCTAACGCGAAATGTTTGCGCTGGCACTGCATCGGTTGCCCATGGAATTATTAAAAAATTAGTGCCCTAACTAACAAATGTTAACAATTTTGAGGTCAGCGCGTTGGTCTAGTGTAATTTAAAAAAAAAAAGAAACAGAACGACAAAACACGGACAGCACGTAGGTGTTCTGTCCTTCTGTCTTTATTTTTTTTCTCCTGTCTTTAAAATTTAAATTGTAAGAAATCACCAAAAAAAAATTATTAACGAACAGAATGCAAGGGTGCAAGTGAGCTGGTGTACACTGAAGATTGTGAAGCAACCCGAGACTCAGGAAATACAAAAGTTGACAGCAAAAAAAGAAAAGGAGAACGTCTCAGACACAGCTATAGAAGTTTATTGCGGATATAACCTTTTATATCCGCAATCGGGTATATTTTTATCGGGTTGAACAAACTGAAAGAAAAGGAAAGACGCGCTTCCCCACTCAGACAACTCTCGTTTGACACAAGACATCGGACCATTCACAATGGGATCCCCTTTCTTATTATAGCTGATCTAATCGTTACGAATACTGATTTTTAGATGGCAGTGAAGCACTGTTATGTTGCATTTTTCGATGTATCAATGAAAAGCGCTGATTGTATCCGCTGGGTCTCATAGTGGTTCATTGTTTTTAAAGGTCATACTATTTTTTATACAGATTGACCACTTCTGTTTCGAAAATTGTTTCACAATCTGTACACATATGAATAAACTAAGTACACAAAAACCTACTTTTCTTTTCCGTTGTGGCTGACATTTTTCAAACTGGGGAAGTCTAGAAAACATCCGTCGTCGTATCGCAAGTTAGCATGCGCTGAAGAGTTCCTCCGCACGCAGCATATAGCATTGCCAGTGGCGGAAGAAAAACCTGAACTCTTTTAAAATACCGAGCAACACCGCGAACCCACACTTTTTCTTTTTCAACTTTTTTGAAGCTCTCGGCTTCGTTAGTCCTTCGCCGACAGGATACGTCGGACGTGACCTCTGCTAAGTGGCCCCCACCGTTCACTAAGACACTGTCGGGCTGCCTTCTGTCTGCCGCAAAGGATTGTACTTTACTTCCTTCCGTCGATTCCCACTATCTCAGCGGTCTCAGCCGAGATGAGCTCGTCGCGGTGGCCCACATTCGGATTCTCGGGTGGCCCCTAATAACCTCGGTGGCTTCACCTTCTTCAAAAGATTACTTTGTATCCGGCGCAGATCAGCGGTGTACCGCGAAGTGCTACCTGAAAAGACCATGATATATTTCTTTTTCATTTATGCCAACAAGCTTTTATAACGGACAATTATCGCTAATAAAGCGTAGAACAAATATTTCGTTATTAGCAGATTTTAATCCTTTTCTCTAAGTGCATTGATGAATAACGGATTCTTTTCGTGGTCAAGGCCCCTTTTACTCCTGACTTGGAAGTCCCCACCTTTAAAGAAACAAATAAGAAAAGGACCATATCTTGTAAACAGATGCTTTGTCGAGTTCAGCTTTCCAGTTGTTCAGCACAGAAACACGCTGTATACAAGCCCCAGACGGAGCAAAAACTTGCAGCAACATTTCGATCTACCGATCAAACCATCATACGCCAAGTTTAGTTTTATGAGGAGCGCAACTGATCTCCAGTCTCCGCCTTTCTGGCGTGCGCTGCCGTGTCTTTTGAAAGCGTCGCCTCGTCCTCCTTTTCACCACTCCTTTTCTTATTGGTATTGCTTTCGAAAGCTTTTTGGCAGCTGGCCAAGGCCCTTTCGCAGTGCCGTTGGTGCCGTGGCGTCGCCTTGTACCTCTTTCCCTGCCTCTGCTATTTTCTTTCTTGGATATTTATTTCTATACACTGTAAACCCTCATTAAGATAATTGCAGAAGAAATTTTGTTCTTGTTTTTGTTTTTCTCTCATTTGCTCCTACTGATTAAAGAATAAAACAGTTCTTGTTGTTTAAGAAAGTTTTTCGCAGCTGACCAGCTCTGCTACTTTCCACTTTGCCACGCGACGCATTTGCTTCGGACTTGAAAAAATCTGAATTAGCTTCCAAACGCAATCCTGGATTTAAAACCACAGCAGCCAATATCTGTTTTGTTACCCTATAGGATGTACCAGTACACGAGGGAGCCGGCGTGTTATGACGCGTTGACTTCGGGCGCAAATGGTCACCTTATGATGACTATAATAGCTCATTCGGTTCCCCACGGCCAGTTATTACTTCTAGAAGCTCGGAGGGGCTGTAACGCAGTTAAAGAAGCAAAAGTAAGCGCGCAAAGAGCGTTTAGATAGCAACGCCGCTTCACGGCGCTCGACCGGTAGGCATGCCGTAATAATAGCACGGTATTTGACGACGAAAACACGAGCTATTTGCGGAGCACCGCGTTATTCGGCATATCAAAAGGACTCGACGGGTGCTTAATGACAAACGGGCGGTCGCTTCAGCGAATCTCCGGAGACAATACCAGCGCTCGTTAAGACACCCGGACTGTCCTGACGGCGTTCAAAAATTGAAACAAAGAAATTGCAGGAAGCACCGGAGTCGTCGTTTCGCGGTTCTAAACAAGCGTCAAAAGACGCCTAGCACGCATTCCTGCTTTCCACTACCGCTGCAGGGTTACTGACGGTGTCAAACGCCTCGTTCTCTCGTAATACTGCTAAGCGTGTTTTAAAATGTGTTGCCTTTTATTATTAATATATATATATATTTTTTTTTTTAAGTAGGTTATACGCAGCAACACGAAGTCGGTCCGCTTCCGCGCTGGAAGCGGAAATCCCTTTGAGGCGGCCAGAGACGTTTATGAGCTCGTCATTGCTATTATATTGGAGTAGAACACGCGCGGCGGATTGTATGTGCCCCTCGTCGTAGTGACGGAAGCGCGTAAAAAGGGGCTCGCCCTGCAAGTCGCTCGGCCATCCCCGCGGAAAGCGACGCCGAAGCTGACTTTACGAGGCGGCGGTCTTCCGTCCGCCGGCACGGTATTTCCGGGCGACTGTTCTTTAACGCGAAAGCGTCTATGAGGAAGGCCGGAAAGTAAACAGCGAGTCCGTACAAGTTTGCCGGTCCGCGGTTCCCGGTCATTAAAAGGGCCGGGCGCCGGCGCCTTACTCGGTCTTATTCATGAGGTCGCCCGGGATTACGGGAACTGGACTTCCAGCCGAAAGAAAACGGCGGAAAAAATAAAATTAGAAGCCTTTCATTTCGAATCTGTGATAACGCACGAGTAGATGAAGAAAGATTATTGATTATGATTCCTACCCTTGCTACGGATTTTCGTAGTTTGCAGGTGTTTATAGGCTTGTTCCGTATTTTATTATTTTGCTCTTACGTCCCCGCAGCCTCGTTTAACTGTTTACCATACGGTTACTTTCTTTTTTTATGACACTCCACCCTTGAGTTACATTTCTAGCTGACTTTGACGTACAACAAATATAACCTATACGGCGTCGCTTAGTTTTCATTCGCCACCTTTTAGATCCGTCTTTGGTGAGCGCCTTCGCACTCGCATCCGTTCCCCGTTTGTTCGTGTGTGTGGGTGTTTGAGTGTGTGCGCTCAGTGTATGTCTGTGTGCGTGTGTGTGGGTGTTTGAGTGTGTGCGCTCGTGTATGTCTGTGTGCGTGTGTGTATCTGTGCGCGCGTGTCTGCATGTGTGTGTGCGTGTATGAGTGTACGTGTACGTGTGTGTATGTTTGTGTGTGCGTGCGTATATGTGCGCGTGTGCACGCGCGTGTATGCGTGTGTACATATGCGTGTATGTGTCTACGTGTGCGTGCGCGCGTATGCATCTGTGCGCGCGTGTATGTGTGTGCATGTGTTTGTGCATGCGTACATACGTACGTGTATGTACGTGTGTGTGCGAGTGTGTGTGTACATGTGCGTGTGTGCGCGCGTGTGTGTACGTGTGTGCGTGTGTTTGCTCGCATGTGTACGTACGTGCGTGCTTACTTGCGCGCGTGTGTGTGTGCGTTATTAAGGGCACGATAGGTGAATTACGCAGCAATGGGACATCGAGTTCATTTATTTTTTATTGGAAGATCAATATCTTTTATCCTCGCTTCCAACTCATACGGTGTCTATTCAAATCCTGGCCCAGCGACCGGTTGCGATACGGAGCAGAAATTTTGGACCGGTTCGCATATTGCCCGATAAACTAGGTTTCCGCAGTCCATTTGCAGATCACGACGCCCGTCTTTCAATTTCAGGAGGCCTAAACGAGTCGTGACTTCGCTGCTTTTGGAAGAAGGCCATTAATCCCGGAACCACACTTGTTCACACTCGCTTCCGCTTAAGGTTTCTCGCGACAACGATTTGTCTTGGCACACGCTCGCATGTGATCGCAAGAACATAGCTTACACAGGAGACGCGGCTACTCTGCTGGAGTTCATCAATTATTGATTGAATTTTGGACAGTCTTGTTCAAATGTAGATTTATATGCTTTCCTTTAGATAATCGCTAAAAACCGGCTGTTAAATTACTCTGATCGTAGTCACTGATATCTTAAGAAACGGAAGGCGTGGGGTATTTCCCGAGTATCTTATCATCATTCCACAGCCACTCCGATTGCGACGTTAGCCGATAAGACCACCGAAAATACATTCAAGAAGCAAGAAGAGTGAGAATAATGAGTCCCACCCTGCGTTCGTTAGAGTGTCAGGGACTACAATATTAACAGAAACAATGAAGCCTAAGGTCTATTTCTGACCGCTCATATAGTGCGAAGATGAATCTG
The DNA here is from genome assembly GCA_013358835.2 of Ixodes persulcatus. NCBI lineage: Eukaryota > Metazoa > Arthropoda > Arachnida > Ixodida > Ixodidae > Ixodes > Ixodes persulcatus. The sequence goes on along the minus strand of JABSTQ010009362.1, from coordinate 435,138 downwards.
ATTCATTTAAATAAAAGAATGACATCCTAGCATGTCTGTGTGTCCTGTCCTCAAACTGCAGCACAATGAATGAAACTGATGTAGTCAGCGTCCTCAACTTCAGCAAACTGCAAGAGAAACCGGAATTATTCTGATAGAAACGTTGAGAATATGATCTGGTCCGGTTATCACCACTTGATAAAGAGTGTCGATAGTTAACCATTCAAGCCACCAGCCACAGTTGACTATGCACGAGACAAGCAGACATGAGCCAGACTGTCGCGGGAGCGATCTGAGTAGGAGCTACCAATTATACCATTCACGTTTCGAATGAATCGTTACGGCATGGCCGGTCGGTTCAATAAGCATGGGTACTCCACAAAACTACCAATCTATGGTTGAATTATGAAGCGAAGAAAACTACCAACAATGTCGCTCCTCACCCTCAAACACAAGAGAGTCACGCTGGTGGGGTCAGCCCAGCTTAGAAGAATTCTGACCGTGTCATTGCGAGTGAGTGGAAGACATTCCTGGATTTTTTCTTATACTTGGAACCCCACGACGTAGTCTTCGATAGGGGAGAAATTAAATAAAGCATTTATTCATGTACAGTCATGTCTCGTTAATATGGACCCCGTTAACATGGATACCCCGCTATATGGACACCATTTTCGGGGACAAACCGGAAAATACATGCATTCTTGTCTCGTTAATATGGACAACTCACATTATGGACGATTCCTGGGGGAAACGAAGACGTCCATATTAACGAGACATCACTGTATTCACTCATCCATTATACTTGGAGTGGCACGCTTTTCTTTTCCACCGACCTGCGGCCGAGCAACTAAAGGTCACCAGCTGCCGCTTCGCCGAAAAAGTCCTGGGGGTAATAATGGTTCTCGCGGCCTTGTAAGTTTTTTTGGATTTATTTTATAAAAATAAAAAAAAATATTTATAAAATAATAAAAGAAATCCATGACATATTATAGGCAGTTTCATGAAATTAACCTACTCTATCAACAGGACGATGTCTATCGACACTCGCTGTTCGCTGTATACAGACCTAGGCCACAGTATACTGTGGCCTAGGTTGCAGCCTCCACGGGATGATTTTGACGCTCCTTGTCTCTGATGCTCGGCCCTCTAATTTTGCAGATAATCTTAACATACACCTTTCAGCGTACACTTCGAGCATTTTCTTATGAACATCTTTTGTTTCCAGTTCAATGGCCCAGGCCCACACAAAAAGCGCAACTCCGCACTTTTCTTCTCACACACACGGATGCGAGCCACCTTCCATGTTTAATTGACTCCAGTTGTGTAACAGGGGACATACTGTGATATAGCGTTAATTGTTCTGATTTTCGCCCACGGACGCTACTATGTAGCGGCACAAACTGGACTGAATTTTAGTTTGTTTTCAGCCTGTGGGGGTTTGTGTCTTACATATTGACTTCGCATATAGTACGTCTCGGGGTTTCGGCAATCTGCCGTATATTAGCCGCACCGGTGTTTGCTCTACCTCTGGCATTTAAGGCTGCCAAATTGCACATGTGCGGCCTGATTTCTCATTCCTTTTTCTCAGGTTAGAGCAGCCCGCTCTTACTGTAAAAAACACCACGCCAGGTTTTTATAACACACGTGTACAAACCTGGAAATATACTAGCGTTTATGTCCTGTTTTTGTTTTTGCCCTCCGACATCAGGATGAACTGACGACAATCTTCAATGACTGCTAGTCGACTTCAGAGTGAGTTGTTAGGACGCCTAACCAGCACATATGACCTTCACCGAAAACTAAAACGGTAAGCAAAACGTGGTCTTGCTGAATGGTTTTGTACAGTGTCTTGTACATCTTGTCCGATCGTCCACATACTCGAACTACCAATGGCCAAGTCCCACTGGAGTGAAAAACACCAATGTTTATCGTCCAACAAGGCAAATGACTTTTTTGGGCGTCTCACGCAATATTCCCTAGTACCGCTCGTTGACAAACCATTTCCTTCTTACCTAGTTGGTTACAATAAAGCTTAAAAGAAAGATAGACATTTTAACACGACATGTTCGCGAGCATTGCTCGCTGTTTGTTGCTCTGATGGGGCGAGTCCCGAAGACCCAAAATCGGGCGTAAACGACCACCAACGAACAAGCGGTCCCTTTTCATTGAGAACCAACAGCGCCCAAGCGCACTGATCCCGGCTGCCCAGCCCCGTCGAGTTGCTTGCGAAAGCCCGAGGGGCGCACGCAGCGTTCCGGTCAATCCGCGAGAGCGTGAGAGCCCGTCCTGTGTGGTCATTCCCGCCACTGGAGAAATTTCGCCTGCGGCAGTGCACGCCGAGCGCCACGTGCAAGCCGTGACTGCTGCAGGACTGGCGTACGAGTACACGCTCGCTTTTTGACGCGCTTCGCGCGCTCTTCACGGGGCCGCATACCGGAGGAAGAAGCTGGCCTTGTTCGGGGGGCCGATGTGCACTAACGCTGTCACTTGAAACACGATTCTTTTCTTTAAGGCGCAGAAGAAACACGCTATTGTGAGCAATATTAACGGGAATAGCCGGCCAGGCTTCACTCATGTACCTAGTCAGTGTGAAAGCATAAAACACGTTCTTGCTGTATCGCCACATTCGGCGAACCAAACAAAAGAACACTTCGAACAAGGGGTTGTTTAAACAGTACACTTTTTCTGCAGTCACAGCATTTCCTTTACCGGAAAAGCTGTGACTGCTGTCATTGTTTTTTTGTTTGTTTGTTCGTTTTTTGGCAGTGGAAGCTACCCTCCGCTTCCAGCCCTTGGAGCCCACTCATCTCGTGGGTCCGGACAGCCACCCACATTCTCCACTGGCTTTCGTCAAGGCCTCCGCTGATGTTGTCAGTCCCAAACCTCCCGAAAAGAAAAAAAGGGGACGAGACGACACAGAGGAGGCGAGGAAGAAAGCACTGCTCTTTGCGTCGTTGATGTCCTCACTGAAAACGAGCGCGCGCACCGCAACGTTCATTTCTGTTAGGCCTGCACACTTTTTTTGTCATGCGCGGAATTTGCTGTGTCCTGTCTAAACAACCTTAATCCTTTCGAAAAGAGCAGCTCTCTCAGAATTGGCCTACTGCCAAGTTGTTGTCATGAGGGATACCCGACACCATCCAAAGGCCCCGGCTGCGTGGCAGAATAAACAACTCAGCTCCCCCCGAGGGGGACCCACCGAAGAGCGAGAGAGAACTAGTGGCCGGAGTGGAGCGCAAATTTCGTTCGCAGTTAAATTCACGGGGTATCTTCGGTTGCGTGAGAATTCTCGGGTCGGGAGTTTGACTTGAGTGTGGAGTCGTGAAAAAGAGCAAGCCACCAACAAAGGCATTAAAGGGATACGGAAACGAAATGACGTGGCCGCGGGCTCTCTAGCTCTCGCTTCAAAATCGAGCAGCGAAGAGCGCAATGCATATCCCGCTCGTGACGTCAAGGGCCTCTGCACGGCCGAAGGTACTGCAGTTTAGCATTGCCGCTTGGTGGCGTCAACACGTGACAATCTCGGCCGTTGCATCAACCCATCATAGCTTATACAAGCTTGCCCGTGACGTCATTCGCGGCCATGCCGTTATTTTGTGTGCCATGAGCGTTCGGTTCACCGTGTTAGTTTAACAGCGCGAAAATAGGCAAAATGTCACGTGACATGAAGTCACTTTCTCTCCAACCAAAAACCAGCGATTTTATTGTTTTGCAAAATGTCACGTGACATGACGTCGCTTTCGCCAGCTACGCGCCGCTGTGGTAAGGCAAACATGGCGCCCGCAGTCTGAAACGCTTGAAACGCGCTGCCTACGCGGGTGACACAGTAGCGGGTGAGACGCTGCCCAGAGCGAGGCGGTGCAGCTCTATTCGCGTCGGCGACGAGCACAAACCTGGCCACGCACCCCGCACACCGACGACGGTGGCTATACAAGCCCTTGCGCGAGCGCTCCATTTGCGAATCGGTAGCAACCATAGTCGGAGTGTGCGAGACGCTCATTTCTGCGTTCTGAACCTGCCGTTCTTTCCGTGTGTCTGTGCTGTTCTCGTGCTTCCGTGTTGGTGCGCGTATTTAACGTTCGTGCGCTCGAATGGGCGAGCGTATGCCTGGACCACGGTGTAAGCAAATACTTTACGGGGAATACATTCCACACCTCTCAAATACAATAGCCTCGGCCTATGCCCCGGCGCGGACAGGTTTTCTGGGCTTGGCGAGAGCCATCTATGGTGGGGGGGTCTCGGCTATCGGGCAGTAAATTATGATGATGATGATGTTTGTTCTACATACCAAATTTGATGTTGTGGAAATGCTCGAGACACGTGCCGCGGGCCACTTCAAGAAAGAACATGGCGTCTAAAATCTGGCTCAGTGCTGCGCCAAATACTTTGCTGCGCTGTGCCGCCATGATCTTCCCAAGGCTTGCACGTTGCACGTGCCTCGTGCACATGAAGGGGCTTTAGGTGGAATCGAAGACGAGACTGTCGCGGCCGCCGCGAACATCCACGTGCACATGCGCGCGCGTGTACTCAGTTCGGAAACTGCCATAGAGACTGCCCTGAAAAAGTGTCCCCGATCTGTCCTCGCGAACCGAGCTAATGGCGAACACGACGCCGCCATTTCTCCCGCAGCGGCCACTCGAGGAACCGCACGTTACTTCCATTTTGAATATAATCGGCCAGAACAGATACAGTGGAAGAGGTTACAAGGGTGCCACCCCCATCTCCCCAGCGGACGCGCCGCGTCTTAATAACCGAAGTTAAAATGCACCTAGGTCGGGACGTGCTACCTGAAAGCGCCGCTGAGGCATGGTCGTATAAAAACAATATTAAATATGCCGCAAAACCTTGCAAACTAAAGATTTTAAAAACATCACGCGCCCTTCATTTTGTACTAATCTCTAATAAATATCATACAAAAAAAGTATTTTTCGTTTGTTTTTACGCAAAAACATGCTTTATAAAAGCTCAAGGTGACCACAGTACAGACAAATGATAAAGAGTGGCGCTGTTATCGCATTTAGCTCGGTCTCGGTGGACGCCAGCGGCCCAGGTTTCGACGGCGAGTTTCCCAACTGAGTATTCTAGTAACGTTGACTGGTGCGGACCTCCACTCCGTCAGTGCTGGATTCGGCGCTGTAGGTGCTCTGTCTAATGCAAATGAGCGGAGTGGAATGTATTCCCCCTGGTAAATTATTTGGTGTAAGATACACTCTTTAGGTGAGGACACAGCGGGGCTGAACGCGCGGCGCGAGGGATCAGATAGCGTTCGTTCGACGGGCATCCGAAAGGCTGCATCATTCCGCTGCCACCGTGCCCGCGGCTGATAGTGTCGCCGGCGGCCAAACGGCGAAACTGTGTGAGAGCGAAACAAATTAACTCGTTGCCATGACACCCCGGTACACCGTGGTCTTTCTGCACGTGCGACAACCTCGCTGGAGCTCTGCGCGTGTGGTACATGAGGCGGCACGAGCCGTCTTGTACGTGCCCACGGGTCGACGAGTCACCTGCCGGCGCCGCTTGAAACCACAGTGAGAGAGAGAAAGAGAGAGAGAGTGAAGAGCGAACTTTATCGGCACGTCGCGAGGAGCGCGCTGTCCTCACCTGAAGAGTGGCCTGGACGTACACTGCTCCAAGAATGCGCTACACCAGAGGTTTGTTAGGCATATGGCCTAACAAACCTCTGGTGTACTCCAACAGTGAAAAAATTCACTGTTGGAGTATTTCTTGACTTTAAAAAGGCATTCGATTCAATAAAACACGATATCCTGTTTCACAAACTTCCTTTTTATGGAATCCGAGGTGTGGCGCTAAAACTGATTCGTAGCTATCTATCGAATAAAATGCAGTATACTTGTCGAAATGGCTACCGATCAATGCTAATAATTACGTATGGGGTTCCGCAGGGGTCTATTCTGGGACCATTGTTCTTTATTATCTATATAAATGACAATGTAAACATCCCACAAACTCCGGATATAATTTTATATGCGGACGATACGAGCTCGTTCTTTTCTGGTAATCATTTGCGGGACCTTGAAACTGTGGCCAACATGTGGCTAAGGAAGCTGTGTTCCTGGCTGGGATCAAATCAGCTACAGTTAAACGTGAGCAAAACCAAATATGTAATTTTCAAGCCACGAAATAAACTTGATGACTGTAATGTTATCTTAAAGTTCCAAAACAGTGTAATTAAACAAGTCTCCGTTTATAAATTTTTAGGTGTTCTTTTTCAAGAAAACATCATGGACCCCCCATATAAATAAGATTCATAAGAACATCTCTCGATCCATTGGCATCTTATACAAAGTTAGATCTTTGATTTAAAATTGGTTAAAACTGCAATTGTATTACTCTTTAGTGCATTCTCATCTTAATTACTGTTTATTAGTCTGGGGATCGACAACTAGGACAAACCTCGAAAGGCTTTTTATCATGCAAAAAAAGGCAATACGCCGCATAGATAATCTAAATTTCATGGACCATACTGCCCCGTACTTTTTAAAGCAAAATTTGCTTAACGTTAACCAAATATTTGATCTATAACTTTTAATTTACATACGGAACGACATAATTAACGACCAAACGGCTTTTTTTTAGAGATTCCTTTGGAATAATACTCAATATGATTTAAGGCATGAATCCTATAGGATACCTCGGTTAAGAACAATCTATGGAAACCAGAAACTAGAATACATGATACCTCAATTCCTAAACAAACATCCAGATGTTATGGAAATAATACTAATTTGTGTTTCACGTTGCAGCTTCAAATACGATCTAAAAAGGTATCTTCTGTCATGTTGTTCGGAATAACTTGCAACGTCAATTTGTCTTTACATACACTGCGTATAGTATTATGAACAGGTCTATTTTAGCTACTGTATAAAATATGACGTGTAATTTTCATCTTTCTGGAGGTAATGACACCAATGATATTGCACTGCTGTTTCTTGCCGATGTTGTTGTTTTTTTTTTTTTTTGACAATGTTTTGTACTTGTTTTTTTTTTCATTGACTGCTGATGCAGTGTACTGAGGGGACTGGGCCTCGTCAGGCAGAGCTTATCTGCCTTTTGTTCTTTCTCCTTGTCACCCTGTGTCCAAAATAAAACAAACAAACAAAAACAAGCCGGTGGTGATGGGCTGGTGGGGTGCCGGCAAAAGCTGGAAGCTCAGTGACGCGCCAAAGGTAGGCTTAATCAGAATTAACAATGACCTAGTGTGCGGGCTATATATGATCATGTACTAGTCGTACACAACGACAGCCGTTCCCGATCATAACAACAAGTGCCGCCGAATGTATGGGAACCCGGTGAAGCACCTAAACTAATATTTAGCGGGCAAAAATTTTCAGCTGGGTTGTCTCAGCTTGCAAACGACAGTAGCGGTATGCGATAAAAATGCCAATGGTTCCTGGATTGTTTGTATGGGGTCAGTAAAGTGCGCCACGATTTCGAACGCGTACGTTGCATAATTTAGGCATCGTACGCTGTCTTCGGTGTCAGTTCGTACGCTGTCGTACGCTGTCTTCGGTGTCAGCACACCGGCCATCTGTCAAAAGGAGGTCGCTGTGGAATATGGAGTGCATCGCTCCCATTAAAGCATCCCGGCGGATTAACTCTAGTCGTTTGGCGCGACCCTGGAGAACCTGCCAAGCGGCTAGCTTCCATTAACTCGATGTTTGGATTTTTTGTATTTCCGTCGACATTTCGTCGACATTTTGTGCGACATTTTATAGAAAACAAACTACAGGCTTCGCTCCATCGGACAGGGGAATTTAGGTTCCCTTTGGTGCGGCTTCAAAAGCTGATAACGCCGGTTCGCTCCATGGGACAGTTCATGCTTTCGCATTAATAAATGCTGGTTTGTACTCGTTACCCCCATCATTTTCTTGTTTTCGAACTGCTAACCACTGCCCCAAATCGCTGCTTTGAAGCAGGATCAGACGACACGGACGGACCACACTGACCGATCGCATGATCCGTCTCCTTCTCTGCGTTACCTTCCTTCATGTTTGACACTGCGAGACGACGCGGCTGCCAGGTAGACGAGCATGCGCAAAATAGAGCAATTTGTCGTGGCGCGCTGGTCCGCGCTGGACTGTAAACACAGTGGTTCGGGCGTTTCTGGGGGCGACATAGTGGCCGACGACGTCGCATACTGCAGGCGTCACATAGTTGAGTCACCAAGTGCTCAGTCCCTCGGGGCACCGTGTTCTCAGCGTCTCAGCCACGATTGTGTCGACCGTGTAGGCTTCGCGTTTTAAGCGTCTTAGACGGCCGGCCCCATAACCACAGCGGTGCGTAGCTGGCAAACGCAACGTCATGTCACGTGACATTTTGCAAAACAATGAAATCGGTGGTTTCGGTTTGTAGTGGAAGCGACGTTTTGTCACGTGACGTTTCGCAAACGGGGGCGTGGCCTGGCGCTGTGTGGGGATATGAATAGACCCTTCCCGAAAGTCAGTCTACCCACCCTGTGCAGAGCCAAACTAGACGCTTTAATGGCGGCATTACACAGGTTCTCCACACCAGAAAATGTGAACGTCTTCGAAAGCATAGAGCAGAAAGGGGAAAAGGTGTTGGTCCCCTTACGTCACCTTCGACTCACGAAATCGAGGGTGCTTGATTTAGCGGCAATTAAAGCGGCAATATTGGAGCTCATGGGACTGCCACAAGGTGACTCGGACTTTTGAAAAGGGTCTATTGCTTATTCGCGGCCTGGCAAAGGTCCACGCATCCTCAGTTCAAGCTCCTACCTATCGTCTGCTATGAACGACGATCTTGATGGTGTGGAATGCACTTTGCGGAAGCACTCTGGACTTCTTCGCCAAGCTTTCCGATTCCGTTCAAGCCTGAGTTGTCTATACATTTGCGCTATATTCCTGTAAGTGGCGTTGGAGTGGGAGGCATTCAACGCCATAACTACATCGGCCTGCCAATTACCAGGTGTTATCGAGAAATCGTTTTATTTGTTTTAAAATTAGTTTTCGTGCGTTTACGGACGGAAGACTTGGGGCTGACGCAAAGTAGTTTCTGGCTAAACAAAGAAATAAAAGCTAAAATGTCGTTTTCGTGCCTTTTTAATGACTTCGGCCATAACCCTGTGTATAAAAAAAGGACAGTTTTTTTTTTTTTTTTTTTACTATGATAGGAACGTGAGGTTCAGGTGTCGGTCTTTGAACTTTCTATCAAACAGAGAGGATGTGGAGAATGTGGCTACTGCAGACGTAACAAACGACCAGATTGAGTGATTTAGCACCATTATACGGGGAGGGATCCCTTGCTTTTCGAACGAGCAAAATACAGTTGTGTGAAGTAACGGGTCAGGGTTTCGGGGCGCCATCTCGGCAGCCAAACGTCACAGGACAAATTCAATTTGCTTACTTGTTCGCCTTATCTGTGTCTACACCAGATCAAAAGGTACGCCAGTATCTCACACTCAGAGGTTTGCGAGAGAGTGTAACAATGTGATGATGATGATGATGATTATTATGATGATATTCTTTATTGTAGAAGGATGGCGCTATGGCCTCAGTAAGGAAGGGGCTAAGGAAGCACAAGTTCACATTCTGAGGTCGACGCCGGTCGAGCGCGAAAACTTCCATAACGAGAGTAGTGTCTCTTTAGTATGAGCGTCGTTTTTTGGGGTGACCAAATCTTGCAGATTTGGATGCATGGGTTTAGGTACTCGGATTTTTTGTCGCGGTGAAGTCCCATAAGAGGTGCTGAATGGTGGGAAGAACGCCAGCAGAGCACGTAGTGCAAGCTACCGGCGCTTTAGATCCCGGCGTTTGATCTGGTGGGGTTGTAAGTTGTCTGTTCTCGCACCCGACGGCAATCTTCTTGGCGGGCCACAGCTTTCCGTTCGAGGGGGCCTGGGTCCGGCAATGCAAGCGGGACTGAGATTCCCGGGTTGGAGCGGTCTTCCCTGTACTCGCTGTCCCACGTGTAAGAGGCCTCGTTACCGACGCCGCCTGCGTGTCCCGGGACCCAATCCCATCGTATACATCGATATCTTTAGCCGTTAAAAAATCGGAGCACAGGTTTTTGATCCGCTGGCAGAGCATGCCTTCGCGAGGAATCTGTCCTAGGCGTGCGAGGGCCTCCCTGCTGTCCATAAAGATGGTTATACGAGTAAGAACGTCAGCTCGGTCGCAAAGTTCTTGTATGCGAGAGAGCGCTAGGTGTATGGCATCAAGTTCGAGGCGACTCGTGCTGGGCTCTCTGTCATATTGGAGAGTCTGAGCGTAGCAGTTCCGGCCGGTCGCATACGCTAGGGTAGCCCGTTTTGTTTCTTCACACCACACGGCCTTTGTGAAGACCGTGTGCTCCACGAGTCCGTAAGTGCTGCAAGTGCGGCCCTAACTTCAGGGTGGTCTTCAGGCCTCTCCTTGCGAGTGAGCGGTTTGTGTTGTCTCACCATCACGTCTTCCAAGGGTGGTATGCTTCTCAGAAGCATACCATAGAAAGTTCTTATGCAACAAAATAAAAAAAAAACATTCTTACAGTTTACCTAAATGAAATGAGCTATACACACATCTTTATGCGAACAAAAATATTGCGCATGTCACAAATGAGACGGTCGACGTCCCAGTCAGGTCAGCCCTTTCTATTCGTATCTTGTTTTAAAACACGATGCTTTTTTAACGAAACCCCACAATCACAAATTTTTGTCCGTCGTCCGTTCGTCTGTGCATTTGCCGCTAAATTGGTTTTTAGTTCACGTGACGTCAATTGATGTCACCTGACCTGACTTCACGTGACATCTACACTAAATCAGTTTTGTCACTGAATTCCCTGGTTCCTCCTCAATGTACCGGAGAAATCGGTAGGAATAAGGGTTCTTCACTCCCCGAAACGGCGGTTGAATATATTCTAGATATCTTTAAGCGATTGCACCTGAAATGCTGGATTTTATGCATTAAATAAAAAATAGCTGCCAATTTTTTTTTATTGTTAATTTAACAATGAAAGTTTTTAAACTCAGACACTCACAATGCGCACACTTGAACAGTCCAACTTTTGAAGGTGTCCGAGTGTCTATTGTGTGACACGTCTTGGGTCGGAGCTCTATGAGCCTGCCGTTTGTTCAAGTCAGTGAGTTCAAGTTAGGAGGGTGGCCGACTTCAATAGGTTTCACTGCATGCGATGAGAAGAACATCAAATAATTTTCCGACTTTCACCCAACATGGACCTAAATAACTCTCGAATATTCATAGAACCCAGAGCAGGAATTCGTTTTTATTTCAGTGTGGTTACGTTTGCATATATGGGGTGAATGAGCAATCACATCTGTTGTAACGCATTCGTTACGACAGGTAATCTTTTAAAGCTTAAAATGCTTTTTAAGGCTACCCCCAAACACTAAACTTTCGTCCGTCTGTCCGTGCATTTCCCGCTAAATTTAGCGGGGAAATTGATGTCACGTGACTTTTACACGAAATCCGTTCCCCCTCTAATATAGCGGGAAATTCGACCTCACGTCACGGGATCTAAAAAACAATTCAGTTTCCCCGCTAAATTTAGAGGAAAATTTGACATCACATGACCGTTACACCAATTCAGTTCCCTCCCTAAATTTTGCCGGAAAATTGACGTCACGTGAGCTCTGCACAAATTCGATTTCCCCGCAAAATTTAGCGAGAATATTAAAGTCACTTCATCCGACGTCACCTGACCTTTACTTTTTATATACATATATTTATGCCGCGTGACCTACACTATAAAGACCGCATTAAGTTATCTAAACAAATTGAAATAATCACTTTTTGAACACTATTTCATGCGTTATAGATCTTTGAAGGGATCGCTGCTAAGTTTTATTTGTTCTGTAGCCAAAACGGCCGAACGCTGCTCCACGATTGGACACAAAAACGCCGTCTCAAGTTGGCTTACACTCGGTAACCAATAAAAATCAATCTGTCGGTGAATACTCCGCTTCGGATTCGTGACTAATAATTAGACCGGAGAGTGAGATCGTCAAAGTCTAATAATGTCCAGTGCACGGTACATGCATTGTCAACCAGGGCACCTAACCACGATAAAAATTGTCGCCATGACCCGGCTGAATCACACCTGACATATGCCAAGTTTTGGTGCTTGTGCGGAATTGTTTTGTAAAAAAAAAAAAAGCCTTGTGTCATTTATTTACCCTCATGCGAGCTTGTTCAATGCGAAAACACCAATAAATAAATAAAGTAATTACTCACTTAAGCGTAGGCCTCGAGTTGTGTTTCAATACTCGCACTCAATTTTGAAACTTCGCTCTTGATAATTGGCAAGAAAACACAACTTCAAAATGGACCTTTTTCCACTAAGCGACTGCGCATGCGTACACCCTCGCTGTCGCCATTTTCGCAGAACACCGGTACGCGGTGCCCTGTGAAAATGGCGACAGCAACATTGTCAGCATCTAATCTATCTTCGCGCGGATTTAGCCTATTTTGACGCTTTGTTTTTTTAGTATCGGTAGTATGGGGTATAAAAAGCGCTGGCCTACGGATCCACATGTGGCGGGTTCGAATCCCGGCCGAGGTACCCGCAATCTGACGGAGGCTTATTGCGGAGGAGGCGCCGTGTAACCGAGCTTTCGGTTGCACGTCAAAAGATACCCAGGTGGTCCAATTTAATCCTCAGTCCTCCGCTGGGGTGTGCCAGATGCCCGTCGTTGGTTTGGCACGTAAAACCCCCAAATTTGACTTTCACTGAAAACCGATAAAACGGCACGATGCCATTGTGTTTTGACGGGCGGAGGCATGTCGGGCTGCTCTTCGATTGTAGTTCGCAGACAGTTCCCAAGACTGCGCTCGTTACTCGAAAAAGGTTCATTAAGTGACAATATATGCATAGTAAACTGATATACCCCCTGTGTGTACGAATAAACGAAAGAATATTTAGCTTCATTATTTTTAAACCGTGTATTACGCTTTTTGGCAATGTGTAGAATGATACTTATTAGATATTTCTGAAATACTGAATAATTTGTAACATTATAAATATTGCAATAAAACTTTGGTTGGGGCTAGTTGGTACATATCGAGTAAAAGGTTAAATATTGTATATATAACGTTAGACATTCTGACAGGTTGCGCTGAAAACGCGACTGAAAGCACCCATCTAAATATGTTCACTCCTCCGTTTGTTCGAAACGTGAATTGAAAATACCTAAGAACCTGGTCCTTTGTTGGAGTTTCTCTTTCAATGGTTCCTGATAGTCTAAACACTCGCATTTGCTGGGATATTCACCAATAGACATTTCTCATACCAGACTTATAATACTTAAAATTAAAATTAGGCGCTGGGTTCTCATAATACAATGGTCGATGCCAGATATTCAAAGGCAGTTTCAGCGTAAAAAGAACAATCATCAAATTGGTCCCAGCCTAGATTGAATCATTTTGCAACACTCCCTTCCATCGAGCAGGTGACCAAAGTTTACTCCAAGCTATACCGCTACCAAAGATTTCAAATAAACCTTGCTCCATCTCAATTTCGAAGCAAATCCAACTTGGCCATACAAACGCCTGCAGCCCGTTGTTAATAAACAGACCAACTCAGACCTTTAAAACTCGCCGTCTATCCCGACGCGAATCCAACGTCCCCCTACACGTGCACACATCTTCAGGAATACTCTGCCCACGCCATATCCGGGAGCGCCCCCCTCTCTTCCGCGGCTCCGATCCGTTCAAGAGCGCAAGTGTCAACAGAGACAACATCAGCAGCCCTGTCACCGAAACTTTGCTCAGTTTCACTTTACTATGGACCGCAGCGAAGACTACGAGTCATCTAAACCAATCCGGTGTCCTGCGAGTATCACGTGACCTCCGGGGAGGTCGCAGCGACGGGATCACGCGGCGAAAGAAAGACATATGGTTGGTTCACAGGGCACGTGTATCTTCCACCGTACAGCTTAGGAGTGAATGGAGTATAGCTGGGGCCCCGAACCGCAATGACGCTCCACAGCAACACCCTCGGCCACGGCCTCCGTCCACTTGACCCAGTTGGCCCGTGGCGCCCCTCGGACTCACTGGAGGGTCTGACCTACGCAAATTCCGGCTCAGCGCGCCGAGCTGCTTACATTAAGCCGAGACACTGGCGAGGATTGTGGACGTAATTGGCGTTATTAACCTATATATTTGCGGCTTTATCGCGTCAAGCTCACAGGGCCTAGTTCATGCCTGGTTCCTGCGTCGCCTCTAGGTAAAGGTCAGTTTTTAGGACTTGATTTTGATTCATCACTTGGAAGATGATAATACAGTTAATGCGAAAGGTGCAAGCGAGCGGGACAAGAATGACGATAATAATCCCCGGAGAAGGGGAAAAAACTGCACAAAGGACAAACACAAATCTCCGAACATAGCTAGGTGACTGGTGCGCGACCGAATAAATCCGCCTGGGCTTGGCATTGAACCAGGGAGCTCTCCATTTCCAGTGGAGCGCTCTACCAACCGAGCTAACCAGGAGTTAAACGTCAGCAGAGCAAACGGGTTTTAACAGCTGCCGCCAGTCTAAAACCAACAAGGGTGACCGGCCTGCATTTTAAGGTTATGATCATAATACAATTTATGCAAAAGGTGCGAGCGAGCTGGGCAGGAGTGATGATAATAATCCCTGGAGAAGGGAAACAAGTGGGACAAAGGACAAACACAAATCTTCAAACACAGCTAGGTGGCTGGTGCGCGATCGAAAAATTCGCCTGGTCTTATCGAACCAGGGACCTCTCCATTTTTAGTGGAGCGCCCTACCAACTGAGCTACCAGGAGTTAGACGACAGTAGAGCAAACGGGTTTTATCAGCTGCTTGGAAGAAGACATCAAAAAGCTGTGTTACTGCTCTTTTTAAGGTTGATATGGGAAATAGGAGGGGGGGGGGGGGGAGGAAAGAATTTGTTCTTCTCTTTTTTCTTTTTTTTTTTGTGTGTGTGGCCCTGTGTGGGTGTCAAGCGCCATCGATTGCCGCATTTCTTGGTTGTATGCCAACAGCTGTTTAAAGTGTCTTTTCATAATGGATTGCTTTTTTTTAGGTTCTACAGATTTGTTTTAAGAAAGCCATGAAAGCTATGCTAATGGTGTTTGTGCAGGTGAGCTATACAGCCAGGCAGACATAATCAGGGGGCTAATCGCCACAATAAGTCAACTAATTAACTATAGTTTGTTAATTAACTTTTTAACAAGTGAAAATTAACATATGGTTTTATTTAGAAACGGGTGTTGGACAAATAAGGGGACCCTTATATTTGCACAACACCCGTACCCATTGAAACCCTTTAAAAAAATATAGGGGTTTCACGTGAGATACTTCCAGAAGTCTTGCTGGCCACCATGTTGATAAAGTTTCGCCCTATGTCTTTTCATACGCTGAGGCGGTGCTTTCCAACTCGGTCGTGGTTTCTTTTTTTTCTTTTTCTCGCGTCATGATTGATTACGTCTGCCGGAGTAGAGGCGACACAAAGGAGCGTCATCTGGTACTTGATTTTTATGCATACAGGTCTTTATTTAGACTTAAGACTAGCCGGCGATCGAGAAGTCGACCCGTCGGCGGCCATAAGGGTCCCAGACAAGTGCCGCACGGGCGACTCCAAAAGGTTACAAATCGGAGTAAACTTGGATCTATGCAACCGAAAGTTGTGTTTGTGTCCGATCGTGCTTACTGAGTTCTGTCGTCTACGGAGCACCTCGCCGTGCTTAAGCGTTTTTCCAACACCAAGAACGAGGCCGATAACTAAGCGTCTGCGTGTACACATAAGGCGAAAGTTACGCACGCTGTTCATTAACATGGTGGAACGTTGAATACCGGAAAAGAAACGGCGTTTCGTGGAATCACCCTGTACCTTCGATGCCTTGTGTAATTAGGTTTCAAGAGGAATTAGGTTTCAGAATCAGGTGTGGCCATTCATAGCTCACTTTACCTCGTCACCTGAGAAAGACCTGTGATCAGATTCTCAAAAATCACACTTCACACTTGTTTTGGGGGTGAAATAGGATGAAAACAAACAAACGTGTAAAGCAATATCTTATTATGCTTGGCAAAATCACCAGGTACCCAATTGAGTACTGCAGGTTTCAGCGTTTATAAAAATTCATAGAACAGTTCCTATTTCAAGAAAAAAAACTTCGTACTTTACGCAGCAAATCCTGGACTTCCCGGACATCCTTGGTTCCTGCCCTTCACTTGTGATTTAAGTGAGACGTGCTATGCGAAGTGGTCTTTACGGTCAAGCCTGACAGCCTCTGGTGGCAAAGTCGAAATGCGTTGTCGCTCGGGCGTCGTAGAGCGCTTCGATGCTTCTTTGTTGCCTTCAGCGCCGTTCACACATTTACGACCGAGAGAGACCAGACCAGTTTTTAAGCCTCTTACGACGTCTTAGGACCAGCTCCGCAGCAGACGTCGCAAGACGTCACAAGAGGCTTAAAAACCGGTCTCGTCTCTCTCGGTCTTACTCGGTCGCAAGAGTGTGAACGGGCCTTTCAGCATCACAAGCATTATCTTGCCTGCCTTGCTAAAGACACTTGCTTCCTGCTCACATTTCACTGATGACATGATAGCAGCTTTTGATAAAGAATAGGTTATTCTGCAATTTGGAGCTTGAAATCAAGAATGTCAAAGACTTCGTTCTTTGGCACCCCATGTTGAGCGCAGTGTCGCTTGTACTCAACCCACTCATTGCACACAGAAAAATCTAGGAAGCGTGCATAGACTGGGACGGTCCACTCCTTTGTCCGAATCTTTGTAGGGTAGTAGGATAGGAAGCGGTCTATCGGGTCAACACCGCCCATGTTCATGTCGTGCGCGTTGATTGCTACAGGCTGCGCTTCGTCAATCTTAGCTTAACCAGATATTGTGAAGTCTATTTCATTATCCGAGCCGTCAATGTTACTTGTGTTGAAGAGCTGAGCATTCTTGTCGCCTGATAAGTATATCTTTGAAATCGAAAAATTACTCAGATCTAACATTTCAACCGGAAACACGGATCGATAAAAAAAAAAAAAAGACGAAGAAAACAACAACTCCGGTTACTATGGAACATCTTCACCAGCTCGCCTGTGTTTTCACCCTTCTACTCAAATCGGCAGACATTTTACGTGCTAATAGTCGGTTTTAGCATAGCATTGCCGTGCAAACCGGCATTGAAACCCTGAGCTCGCTCTGCGATTTCCAAGCATGCTCTTCAGCGCGCACGAGAAGCCATACCGTGACTATGGTACCCAGTGTTAACGCTCTGGTAATTAAGCTGCCTAGTGCCTGGAATACTCGAATGGGTACTTTTAAAGAAATTTGCCACTTAAACGCAAAATAACGTTACTAACAGGTTTTTCGCGTATCCCTTGATCTCAATAACTCACGCTTTCTCTAGAGTTACTCAAACATGTGTGTGCTATTAATAGTTAAGACAATAAAAACAAAAACTTACGCCTTGGCCCGAGCCCGCTCAATCCCCTGGAAGTCGTCATTTTTTTAAGTGCACGTCCTGCGAGCACTGTGATACGTGCGGTGCCACTCTTGGAGGACATGGAAACCAAACCATATTTAAAGTGGTACTCTCGGTTTTATCGCTGAAACTGTTATGTAAACCTGGTTTCAGAATTTTAGACGGAAGTACTCAAATGGGTACTTGGGGCCTGAGTAGGTTGAATAACACTATAAGCTAACCTCCCTCGCGAGTCTGGCTATAGAATAAGTCTTCGCTTTACTTACACGCCGCGGTTGTCTCCGTCCTACATTTGAAACTTTAAAAACTTCCCAATGTTGCTAGATGACCTCCCAAATAGGCTCCAGATGCATCCACCAGGTGCACATTGAAAGATCGTTTAATTAGCTTTAAAATTAGTTTTATTGTGCCTTTCAACGAAAAACTGGTCTCTTTGAGGTTATGCTGTAACATGCAACACATTAAAACTAAAAAATGGGCGCTGGAATTTGTTTCCGTACCCCTTTAAGACAGACGATGATCATGCACCGAATCAAAACACCAAATATTTCCACGTCCGTACGTGCATTGCACTGCATTATCGTCTTGACTTTGACAGCACCTATTTATGTTTCAAGTTAGACGCCAAAAACATCGAGGACACAAGAAGAGGTGCAGACTGAAAGAGGCATACTTTCAACTAAGCTTTATTTTGAAAGAAAAAGAAAACACAAACGCGAACACAGGCTTAGGTGCACACGCGCATGGGAAATGTTTGGCATTCACCATGCAGGTAAAAAAGTGGCGAAAACTAGCACGTATTGCTATGTAACGCGTTCATTTCTAAGATATGAATATCCCTTATTGTCAGGGATAACGAGGGGGCACTGATACAGACATGGGTGCCATGGGATCTTATATTTTTTTCATCTTCATAATCATAACCTATTTATGTTATGAAGAAGCCACTAACAATACTACTCGACGCTATTACTGTACAGAATGGCCATAAGGTTATTGAATAGGAATGGCACAAAGCTATTCGGATTCGGCTATTTCCGGACCCGTCTAGTCCGTCAGACTCGCTAAAGGCGTTATGCCGGAACACAAAGAACAAGTTTTAAAAACGGTGTTCTTTGTATGTGAACCACTTCCCGCTTCCTTGCGGGGAGATCATTGCCTTTGGTTTTCCTCGGCCACACTCTCTCGCCACCCGTGAGCTCATCTTCTCCTTGTCCGTAATAGACGAGAGTGGGGTTCGCGTGACGTTAAAAAATGACATCACATCCGGTTCTTTGGCGCCGGCTGCACTGGGCAGATCGGGGTCAGCGCGCTCGCTCGTGCATTTTACGCTTCATTTTCCCTGGACGCCAGGCTTACGTACACGGGAGCACGACGAGTTAGAAGAGATGTTTCCTATTACGTTCTGTGTTTTTCTTGGGGGTAACGAAGGATGTACACGTGGAGTGAGTTTCTTACAGTGCTTAGTTTTTGAACAAGTAACAAGGAAATGAACGCTCTTTTAATCTGAGAAACGTGTGTACGACACTTGTTTGTAGTTCCAATAAAACCCAACTTATCGACGTGCCACACCGTAGCAACGACGGCCAAGCCAAAGTAAAAACTTTTTGAGTAATGACGCGTTCTTCTATACGCTTTTATACCATTTTAAATTGATGAATTGAACCAGACAATTTTTACAGCAATATCATTTTTAGAAGAAAAGTTTCGCTTTGCAAGTTGGATGGCGCTCACATCTTATGGGTTAGTAGCGACTAATTAGTAACCTATTCAGGGAGTGCATATTACGGGTAGAGACACTGTCACAATGGAAACATGCTCGTTCGGTCATTCAAGCGGTTGCGGCAATAGTGTACGCGTAACCAGTCAGGCCGCAATTCTAACAAGTTGGTCGGTTTTCAGGAGTTCGCCATGCGGTGGAGCAGTGGTTCTCAAATAGGGGTCCGCGGACCCTTTGGGATCCGTGAAGGCATTCTTGGGGTCCGCGAAGCCTTGCCTCATCCGTCAAGCCCGGCAATAAAAGTTGTCTTTTTTCAGGTCGAGAAAAAATGTTTAAGTTTTCGGGCGAGTTTTCTCGTGTAGATGTAAATATAAGAGGTCTACTGCACACTAGACCTTAGCTATATCAATTTATTAAATCAATATTATATTTAACCTATACCTTTCTCTTTCCCTCACCGCAAACGGGGTCCTCCATCATCTCCGCCGATCCACAAGGGGTCCGCGAAACACCGATGGTTGAGAACCACTGCGGTGGAGTATTGACGACGGGGTGTGACCTGAACACTTGCGCCGTAGCTGGAGGATCACAGGCCGATCATTCGGGGATCTGATTCTATCGCTCAAGTACTGCTCAAAATCGTGGACACGAAGAACCGCACAGCTTTTTCTTTTTCTGCCTGACAATACTTTGAATAACAGTGACAGATACCGCGTGCTAAACAAAAGGCCGGGAAACACTTTCAGTGGGCATCATCGCTTCCTACACTCGGCGGACATACTAGTTTTTATTGTCGTTAAGTTAGTATCAGTGTCTTTGTAAAGTGATGTGACCGCTCTGTTGAACAACCGGTTGAATTTGTGCTCATATTTAAAAAAACCGGAGACGACGGACGAAGAAGGGGACAAACACAAAACGTCTCAAACTTTGAGACGTTTTGTGTTTGTCCACGTCTTCGTGCGTCGTCTCCAGTTTTTTAAATATGTGTAACATCAACCAGCTCGCCTGTTTACTTACTCTTTCTTCAACAAATTTGTTACCCTTCGGCTATTTGCTGCCTCGAGCCGGCGGCACTCCCTCAGGACCTCGGCGACCTTAGAGAAATAGTTGAAAACGATCAGCTGAAAAGCATCATCTCTGCTTTGCTTTGAGTACGTGCTCAACCCGTTTAGGTTCGGGCGATTTAGGGTTAGTTTTCCAGCGCAGAGATATATCATAACATGTCAATTGTATGTAAGTCTCATACGACTCTTTAGATGTCTGGACCCGGGAACTCAGCTTTTCCTTGACCGAGAGCTTGCGTCCGGTAGGACGTTCGAACATGTCTTGGAGTTTGGTTTTGCAGAGGTTCCATAAATTAAATTATTTCTCGTGGATTTGAAACCCCTTCCGTATAGTATATGGCTCAACTAGATTATCATGTTTTCGTACATGATGGTAAAATCCTAGCGGTTTTGAACACTTAACTTCTCGTAGAGGTCAATCCAGTGTTCGACTTCATAAAGTTTTGTACGGGAAAAAAGACCAGCATTACATGGCTCTTCAATGACCAAAGGAGACGGCGGTAGACGTATAGCGCCTTCGGGTGGTGTGCCAAAATTTAGGCTACATCAATTGAAGGTGGGAGACGTATGCTTCGGATGCCTGGGTCAGGGGTCGATCAACCCAACAATGTGACGATAAAAAGATTTTTATTCAAAGTGTGCACCACAAAAAAATCTAGTGTTTCTTTGTGATATACGCATTGTTGCTTGTTCAGTTTCTGTTAAATGTAGCGCCAGCTGTTTGAACCAGATGCCAATGTTTCATAACGAACCGCTATGTTATTTAAACTTTATGAGCGATTTTGGGGGAAATTTTCAATGGTTGAATGGTGGTCGACAAAGCACACAAATACGTGGGTCCGAATGGCGTAAACTGCCAAGAACGTGCCTCATTTTTGTATTAAAGGTTAAAAAAGATCAGTCATAACTTGTGAGCAAGATAAAGCCATGGGTCTGAAAGTTTGGCGACGCGTTCGGCGATGCGTACTTTATTTGTAGGCTAAAAAGACAATAACATTTCTGGGGGTACGCTGTATATATACAGCGTGCTTCCCTATTTATACATTGTCACGCGGGTCACCACGCGAGCGCGTGCGTGGCCGCATGGCTACCGCGCTTGGCTGTCGCGCGGAGGCTCCAGGTTCGATTCCAGGGAGGGGAGGGTCCTTTTTTTTTATTCTTTTAACTTGGCGTTCTCGTAAGTTCGAGAATATTGTCGTCTGATCGAGTTACGAATGCTCTACGTGCCAAAAGTTCGACGCCAAATGTTCCAGAAACCCACACGAGTACAAAAGGTGCTCCGCGTGGCGAGACGGAGTCAGTCTCGCCCTAGCGCTCGATCCTCCGCCACACCTTCGACGCCTGCGACGCTACCCCTTTGTATTTTTGTTTTCGGCACAAGTTTGCCAAATTAAACGTTTAGTTTCCGCTCATTCGCCGCCTCATCATCTGTCATTCGGGACAGTATATGATACATAAATGAATGATGGTTTCAATCTAGATAATCAAATTTTGGTTCCAAGCTTTATAGATAAGGTCGTCCCCCTTTTCTTTTATCTCCAACCCCCTCCTTCGCCCTTCTGTGTGTACGTAATAATACCTGTTATCAGTCCAACCACACGCTCAACTCAACGAAGGACTCGTAAGGGCGCAGATAAAAATATAGTACAGTTGCTCGATTTTAAAATAATATCACGAGAGCGTCGACCGGCGGACCTGTCAGCGCCATGTCCCGGAGCGCTGCAGTTTTTGTAAACTTGTAAACGGCAGTGGTCGCAGCGTTGTGCACACGCACTCAGTCTTGCTGATGATTCCACAGCTCTCCCGTGACATTATTTACAAAATTGCGAAGCTGTACACGTTCCGGCACAAATGACTAATACTCTACCTAAATATAAAGCTCAGCGGCGTGTGCAGCTACTGAGAGGAGTATAATAGGGCCGCTATAAAAAAAAAAAAAAAAAAAAAAAAAAAAAAAAACCTTCGTTTCAGCTTTGGTCCGAGCGCGGCCGATGTTATGAGCCGAAGGGCCAATCAAACAGCGAAAGAGGCACACGTCATGGCTTGCTCTCTGCAGTTGATAGGACCAGCCGGTATTCGCTGTCTCTCTGTGCGCGCTCCTCCGCCGGCTAGTCCTATCAAGCGCAGAGAGCACGCCATGACGCTGCGCGTTTTGCGCTCTTTGATTGGCCCTTTGGCTCATAACATCGGCCGCGCTCAGACCTAAGGTGAAACAAAGTATAGTGAACTTCTGATGAGGTATAAGTAAGTATAGTTTTGAAATTATGCTTACGCGTACGCTGACGAGGCTATATTTCTGCATCAAAACATGAATTTGGGCAAGTTGGGCCGTACTGATTAAAATGTTAAAAAGCGCAAACGACACGAGAACAATGAAGACACAGAGACGCGTGTTGTGCGTGTTTTGTCAAACGCCAGTTCAATGTTTACACATCCCCAGCCCCCCGTGCGATCTCCACAGCCTAGCACGCGCGAGTTCGTCGATCCGGAAAGCGAACAGATCGCGCGTAGCGTACAAAATGGCACCGACCAAAAGCCCCTTTGAAATGATATATTAATAATTTAAACGGAGTCATCTGGCCGCCGCCATTTCTCTGCTCGTGCCAGCAAGTACGTACATTTCCTAGCCTACCAAAAGATGCCTTCAAACCAATGCTGCACATGGAGCAACATGCATATGGCGCAGTACCCTTAATCGTGTATATTCCCATTTTCCGATGAAGAGAGAGGACGCTACGCTATGGATTTGAATACATCGGCACTGTATAGATAATAGCGAGCATTGCAAGCTTTCGAGCAAGCTCGTAAAAACATGTGCCTACTCTTACGAGCGCACACATCACGGCGGACAGCTGCTCCGCGTGAAATCGTGTATCGTGACTTGCTTTCTTATGATCGAGGGCGTGTTTGGGAATACGTGGCACAGAGAGAGTAGACTGGCGCAACACTGGTGCACGAAATTACAAAACAAAAGGACCTTACGAGCCAGCTGCTAGCTATAGAGAACAATTCCACACGTCGGAAGTCGTAGGGTAGCAGCCGATACAGAGAAGCAAGGTCCTTCACGTGCAAACCGCCGGAAATGAGATACCGCTGACGAGGAAAAGCAGTCAGACAAGGCTCGCTTCGCTGGTATATACGGGTTCCTTCAACCCAGTTCTTTGTCAGGGCGGACGGAGTACTTATTCAAAGGGCCGTGCATCCCAAGCGATGGAAGGGCGTTCAGATATAAGGAGGCGTATCACAGAAGCAATTGTTCGCAGCCGGCAGTTTTACAAATAAATTAATGTTGAAATCGGTCACGCTAGAATTTGACTAGTTTTAAAAGATTGACACAGACCGATTGAAAACAAACAGGTGTAAGAAACGATGCCACAACTCTTTTGTGGTTATCAAACTATTGCCACTGTAGTATTGGCGATTTTGAGCGCGTGTTTCTAAAATCCCATTTCTAATATCGCGTTTCAATCGACCGACGCGATAACCATTTTTATTCATTCATCAACGAGCGAACGAATTTTCCTGTACAGGTTTGAGCTTTAACGCTACACCCACTACACTCGCTTTACCCTCAAGAGCTACAGTAAAACACGCTCGAGGGGGATCGGTGGCAGAGTGGGCTAGCGCACACCAGCTCGGAGCACGTGGAGCGAAAGCTCGCGCTGCAGAAACCAGAGATCTTTGGTTCTGCAGCGGCCGGTGCGGACTATCTACAGATGCCTGATCGGACGTCGGATCGGACGGTTTCGTCGTACATGTGTTTCGCGCGTCGCGTACACGCAGGCGCTGCACGCCGGCTGTTGAAACCGGCACCGCGAAGCATGTTGCAGGGTGGCACCTCTCGCTCGCTCCGGCCCATGGACATTTTGGGGTCGGGTGTACAAAAATGTATTACGTATTTTCCCTTAAAAACTACCGTCCACCCCTGTGCTGTCGGTTTGTCTTTTCGTGCCACGCCGTAGCATTTGTACGCTTTGTAAAAATTATGAAATTGTCAAGAATGGGTATGTGCACGACACATTTATGGCAGCCGCGTTAGCGTCAATGTGGCCAGATTTCTCACTTTATAACTTGAAAGCTACAGAAAGATTGCATTACGTTTTCGCAGACTTTGTTAGTGCATATTATAAACGTTAATATATAGGAGATTTTAAAGAATATTAAAGATGGCCTTTTTTTTTAAATCATTTTCAATATAATGCATATTTGTTTAAATGCCCCTGTTTGAACAATCCTTGTAAATTTCTCCCGCGGTAACCAGGACACCAATATTTAATGCAACGATGACCTATATACGAGGTAACACATTGGCAAATTCGGAAGACCTTAGCTTTTATTGGTAAGGAAAAAGAAAAAAACTAATCCAGAGCGAGTTTGCGCAATGTGCCGTATTTGCGATTTTGTTTCTCAAAATAACGGCCCTAATACTCGGTGATTAATAATTTATGTCAATCCTTATTATGCCTAATTTTTCAGTAAATATTTCTAGACCCATAGCCAGATCAGTATTTTGTGGGATGCCACCCCAAATGCCAACATCGCGCGATACGCAAAACGCGCACGTGTCTGAAAGGGTGCTTTATTTTTTATTTTTCGCAAATACAATTTTTTTTTTAAGCAAGGATTGGTTTTTGTTTTTCTGGGCACCGGGGGGGGGGGGGGGGGGCGGAAACCAGCAAAATATTTTTTCATAAAAAAAATTAAAAATGGTCGCCGGACATGGTTGCTCAATATTATCTGAAAACGCCCAACTGTTTCAAAATTTGGAGTTGTATTTAACTATTTTGAAACGTCTCTAGATAATATTGTAATTACCTTTGTAGTTTTTGGTGACAGAACAACCCAGTGATGTTCTTGTGGTTTCAAATATAAAATATAACTGATACAAAGTCCAAAACAATACCTATTGTAAAAAAAAATGAAAAAGCTTAGACAGACAACAATCCCTTACATTAAAGGGGCACTTAAGTGTTTTTTTTGAAATCCTCGTTTTATTGCCATAACTCAATCTACGAGCTCTAAGCATCCTAAAAAAAGCACGGAATTACATTCATGCGCTGCCGATTTAAGTATTGAGAAAGTGATCAAAGATCCCGACACTTACCGTTGGCGCAGAACGACAGATTGCGCTACCGAAGTTTGCTGAATATGATCGAACGACGCACGGCGCTTGCCAGCCACTCGCGGGCACACCCTCTTGTAACTGAGCACAGTCAACTGCCAATGAAATTCTCAAATAAAACGATACCCTCTATAGCAATGATTACAAAAGCATACCCATATAACCAATTACACTACATAAAATTAACTATTTGATTAATTATTTGATGTAAAAGATAGAGAGAGCTCAAAAATTCATATATAGTGTACTACCAATAAAGTTATGACACTTTAACTGGTAACCTGAAGAAGTAGTAGGAATACGTGATAAAGCATTATGCGAGCTTAGCAAATATATTTTTGTTTCTTTTGTTTTTAACGCAAAGCATAGCACGTATTGCTTCGTAATCTGTCCCCATATAACTGTAGGGTAGATTTCGCCGAGGGAAAAGAGCCCACAATGAAAAGTTATAGCTGCTATCAGTTTGCACATTAGCTAAATAGTACAAATTGTAAATTGTTCTATTTACCTATTTTCCGGGCTGTAGTCTGCGCACTATACATGTTTAAAAGTTGAAATTTCAGGCGGTGCGGAGTATCTAGGCGTGCGGAATATACAGAAGTTTTCTTTGTCAAGATTGTTCATTACGACCAGTCGTGGCAAATTTTGTGAATGAAATAGTGTGTTAATGATGATTTGTGTATAATACGAGCCTCTTTGTGAGCTAAGAAAGCAGACATTTTGTTAAGGCATGCCGTGTGTGAGAAGATGTTCGTGTCGACTAAGCACCAGGTGCTGACTATGCACGGCAGGCGGACTATGCAACGGGTGCGGACACTCTAAGCAAGAACTTTTACTTTCGACCCCAAATTTGCCTCTGCGGACTATATACCGAGTGCGGACTATAGCCCGGAAAATACGGTATTCATTTCATTAATTTGTACGAGTGTTTTGTATGGTGATCCTTGCAGCCGCTACTTCGATGGAAAAATTAGTAGCTCTATCTCGTTCTGTCGATCAAGTCCTTATATACAGAATTAAAATATATAACAAACAGCGAGTTCGCACCACGATTTTTGTTTGCGCGCCTTGATTAATCCCTCGACGTCAAGCGTTGCATGACGCCACGCACGTGGTCACTCGACGTCTGGTGGGAAGTCGAAATATTAAGTCACGTCACGTGGCTCAATGTCACGTGACACCGTAACGTAACGCTACATGGGCACGTGACGTCACGTCGTGAAGACCTGGTATCACGTGACGTCGCGTGCCATGAATGATCGAGTAAGGTCATGGTGTCAAGTTCAGTTATGGGTGACGTCAAGGGACCTGAAATCACGCGACATGGTCACAAGACGTGACGTCACTCCGCACCTTGACACCCCACGTTCCTAGATCCTGTAGCATTTTTGGCACCCTCACACGTCACGTGGCACGACTGCCGGCCGTGAGCATCGTGACGTCATGCCGGCACGTGACCTGACGTCGCGAAAAGTAAGGTCACGTAATGTGCCACGCACGCCGCAGACGATCGCGAAGTCTGAGTACTTAGCTTTCGTTCGGATGCAGTTCTGCTTTGCGAGACTCCCAGCCGCTCGAATGAATATATTAAAATTCGTTTCTTTTTTTTCTTTTTTTCTTTTTCTTAAGCGTTTAGCGTTTAGTTTCTCGGTTGTCAACCAATCGAGAGATGTGTTGAGGTTGCATCGTATGATCATTAGTCCAAATATGGGATCTAAACTTCCCGCACTCGCGGTCACGTGTTCCTGTGATGACGACACAGCTAACGCGCGAAAAACGTCACCGCAGGCGTCTTGCCAACTGGCGCTGAAACAGACCCGTCGCTTTGCTGTTGCCGGGACTACGAAGCGATAAAACTGGGCTTCCGCAACTCTTGACTATATGGAGTAGTGCGGCAGCTGCACTTGATGAGTTACGCAACAGACAGAATGAAAACTTAGATATTGCATCGGCGATATTGTCTCGCTCTTCCGTCTTCCTCGTTAGTATAGTGGTCAGTATCCCCGCCTGTCACGCGGGAGACCGGGGTTCGATTCCCCGACGGGGAGACATTTTTGTACTTGATTATAACCAGTTTTTTTTTTTTTTTTTTTTAGTTTGTTTTGCGTTAATTAAGCGACGGCGACCGAGTTACAATCAGTATCTTAACCAATAATCGGATTGGTTGCAAAAAATCCACTTGCCCCTCCCATCATAAAAAAAAAAACACTCTCGATTATGCAAATTTGTTTGTTTGTTTTTTAGAAAATTTTGAATACTTTTCGGAGGGCACACGACTTGTACGATATCGAACATCAAACAATATTAACCATGTTGAATTAACCTGAGACTGGGGTAGAGAAGAAACATCAAAACGTTTTGATGTTTTTTTTCTCTACCCCAGTCTCAGGTCAATTCAACTGGTTAATAACTTAATATTCACTAGCTCGGCGATACCCTTACAATTTTTTCTATGCTCAAACAATGTTATCTTGATATTGTTTTCCTAGCGCTCTTGTCTTCCTCGTTAGTATAGTGGTCAGTATCCCCGCCTGTCACGCGGGAGACCGGGGTTCGATTCCCCGACGGGGAGACATTTTTGTATTTATTTATAAACCTGTTTTTTTTTACTTTTTAGTTTGTTTTGCGCAAAAAGCGACGCCGATTAAGTTACAATCAGTATTTCAAGCCGTCATCAGATTGATCGCAAAAAATCCACTTGCCCCTCCCATCATAAAAAAAAAAAACACTCTCGATTATGCAAATTTGTTTGTTTTTTAGAAAATTTTTGAATACTTTTCGGAGGGCACACGACTTGTACGATATCGAACATCAAACAATATTAACCATGTTGAATTAACCTGAGACTGGGGTAGAGAAGAAACATCAAAACGTTTTGATGTTTTTGTTCTCTACCCCAGTCTCAGGTCAATAGACTTCTTCCAAAACCGACGCGCCCCATCGCGGCGAAATACCACGCAGTGCACTCTGGGAACTAGTTGGCCCCTCAGTTTCGGTTTCGATTGAGCAGCTTCATTTCATGCTATCACGCCGTGACCGAATGCGCCGCTTGAGTTTTCGATTATCTGAGTTTTCACAAATGTACAATACACTCATTCTCGAGCGATACAAAACGAAGACAGGGGAACTTTCCTTGGTTCCCGAAACACCGGATGCGTGCGTATGCAAACGTAGTAAGACGTTGCTTAGTCACCTTATCCACGGGTGCATCTTTGAGCTCAATTTCAAAAATCCCGTCTAGTACCAGTGAACTACAAATGAAATTTGGTCGCCTTGAGCCTTAGACGTATTTTGTTTCCAAACGTCCGCTTCTTGTTACTTCATTGGGCGAAAGGCAAGTCGCATCCTCACAGGAGTATCGAAGTTGAGCCCAGCGTTGACGCATGAGCGTTTAAGGAAACTCAATAAATACGACCTCGCTACTGCACAAAAGTTACTATGATGTCTTCCTCGTATCATCATATATCGCCCACTCAAATTTTATGCTGATAGGAGATTAGGTTTTCGCAAACGCTGAGATCAGCTAGCTACGACGGAGGCTCTAACCAAAACATCCCCTACACCTCGTTAAGCCTTTTTGGACGAGCTTTTACTGACGCCCAAGATCTGTGTCTGAACGGTGGGTCTGAAATTATCTCGGCATACTCGGTCAGGAAGAAATCAAACGCAGAACAAATATTACGGCCATTAGCAACCGTCAAATGCGCTTTGAATAATTTCGTTCGTTTGGCACACCGCATAGGGGTTCACTCCCGTCCAGCACACTTCCGGCGAACGGTGCGGCATTCTTCACACAAGTGCTCGACTTTTGCTTTCTTAAAACGGTTTGTATGTGCGAATGTGCCTATATGATTGCAGGATAACTTTATGTGCATACGCGATGTTGAATATTAGTGGAATGCAAGCGGGTGGGGACTTAGCTTCGTGCAGTGCTGTGGGTCAGTACAGATAAGAGATAAGAAGTGTGTTCAAATTGAGCTTTTCAATGGCGCCTCCGAGTTTCACTACACGTACTCAGGCGTATTAAGAAAAACAGTAATTGCAAAAAAATTATATTTCGTCTATGGACGCGCAAAACAAACAAACTTCCTTACCAGGTGCGAGCTCGATGTATGCGAACTTATTGGTCGTTAGAGCTTGTTGACTCGTACACAAGCAAGATATCCGAGCTATGCAGCGTCGAGATTCCCAGCACTGGCTCGTTCACATATATCTCGAAACGCTAACAAAAAGGCTCAATCGTGTACAAAAAATACACCAAGCATGTGTTAAGACAATCTATACGTCTCGGGCTTGTGCTATAGCTTCGAGGTCTGGCCATTTAGGTTAGTTTAGAGACCAAAAAAGATGCTCTCGGGACCAGAAAATGTGAGATAACGGCCGTTAGTAGTCCACGCTCTCTGTATAATCTCTTGTCGACGTGTCGATCGAAACCGAAACCATGCCACTCTCCTCCCTGGCCAACTAGTTCCCAGAGTGCAACGCGCGCCGTGTTGCATGCAGGGGTTTATGGAAGTAGTCCATTCAACATGGTTAATATTCACTAGCTCGGCGATACCCTTACAATTTTTTCTATGCTCAAACAATGTTATCTTGATATTGTTTTCCTAGCGCTCTTGTCTTCCTCGTTAGTATAGTGGTCAGTATCCCCGCCTGTCACGCGGGAGACCGGGGTTCGATTCCCCGACGGGGAGACATTTTTTGTATTTATTTATAAACCAGTTTTTTTTTTTTACTTTTTAGTTTGTTTTGCGCAAAAAGCGACGGCGATTAAGTTACAATCAGTATTTCAAGCAGTCATCGGATTGGTTGCAAAAAATCCACTTGCCCCTTCCCATAAAAAAAAAATAAAATAAAATAAACGCTCGCAATTCTGCGTGTTTTTTTTTTAGAAAAATTTGGAATTGTCGTTAGAGGGCACACGACTTGTATGAAATCGGACATTAAACAATATTATCTGGATATTGTTTTCCTGCCGATATCGTCTTCCTCGTTATAGTCGGTTGCAAGCTAAGAAAAAACCGGAAATGCCTCTCAGAGGAAAATGTATTCCTACGCCGAGAAACGCCAGCCAATCGTTTTCATGACGTCACGATTCCGTAAACCAATCGCGATCCTTTTGAAAAAAAAAAAAAAAAAGCTCAACATGGCTGCTGGCCTTAGCAACGCGACACTAGTCTCTCGTGACAATTATTCTGCTTTTTTGCACCGTGTTTTACGCACCGCTGGCCGCTGTTCAAAACCCGACCTCGCTTGTGCTTCTTGAAGAACCACTTTGGTGTCGCCGTTAAGGCTGCACCAGGCTGTTTCGTCCAATAAGAATCAGGGGAATCGCTTTCCGATGTCACCTCAGTGGGATCCATGACGGAAGACAAAGAGAGCGGGGCGCGGTGGTGGTGTCGATGACTTTGGAGGGTGCCGATTTGTCGAACCCGAAAAGTATAATTATTCTTGTTTTCTATTCATACAACAAAATAAAGGCACACATTTCGTGCGCAAAGCCCACAAAACTAAGTAAATCACTAAATATTTATTATTTGCAAGAACTATAAGTGCTTTGTTATTTATAATTTTGGCGAGAGAAAGGTTGGTTTCGTTTTCGCCGCTTTCCCTCAATCGAAGGCGCTGGAAGACGGTATGTTAGACAGTATCTTGGACAGAAAATGAATTGGGAAGACGGTACATTGGACATACTTTCTTTCTTTACTAAACAGCTACTTCGTTGACAAAAACGTATTCTAACTTATTTAAACGTCCTGAATGAATTAAATAAATATTCTAGTAGTTTAAGACACGTTTACTGGAGGAAGAAAAAGCAACGTTGCTAGCGAACTACTTTCTTGACGGCGGAGGCACTTCAGATGGGCGCAATGCGCTCATCTGATTATCTCAACAGCGGCGGCGATCTCAAAGGAGCCGTCAAACCTAGTAGCGCGCGGTCCCCTCATCTCCGCGGCAATATAGACGACGTTTAGGGCTACATTACCGCGGGTCGGTTCGATTAATTACCTCCGTCGGTGCCAATGATCGTCTACCTTGTCTCACTCTCTCGAATATAGCGGAAGAGAAGACACACGTACCAGAGTAAGGGTCCAAGAGCATTTATTAACATACTCTTCTAAATGAACTACAATGTCCCCATCCAAAATGCCCCCCGCGCCGGCAAGGTAAGAAGAGGTCCTTACCTGCCAGACGCGGGGTTCCGGAGAGCCAAGATGGGGGAAGCATCGGAGAAGTCGCCGACACACGTCCTATCTCTTTCGCGGTCACCGGGCGAGTCCCTTTCCCGAAAGCGGGAAAACAAGAGGCGAAACCTCCTCGCTTGTCAGCAGTGATTCGCATCCGAGCGGGGGGACGGAAAGAGGTCCCTCCGGGAGAGAGTGAGAGGAGGGCCCCCCCAAGCCAGGTGGCCCTCCGCCTCACGAACAGGTTGGAGCTCACGGCGAAGTCGGCCGAGCGTTCCGACCCGCGGCAGTTATCACAGCCATCGGGGAAGGGAGATCACATGAATCCCCACAATAGATATCTCGTTTATATACTGGTGAGATCGCGTTTAACTCAAATTCTGCTTGCGTCATTCCTTCATTCAGGCTGCACTGGTCAGTGGGGAAAAAAAAGTACGTCTTGCTGACTTCCGACCCAAATTATGATAGACATTAGCAACAAGAGATGACCGGGTTTAAAAGTTTGGACACTTTGCGTCATCTTCTTTACGATTTGCATATTCTCTTTCTTTATCTTTTGCCAGGGAAATCGTTAAGTTCAGGGTTTTTTGACGGGGATGGCGGAGCACAAAAAGAAACACTTGGACTGGGTCAACCCAACTTCAGTGCTGCCTGACGGCTGAACGGAGTCGTGGGTGATCCCAATCCCCAAACACCGGAAAGCTACATACCCAAGTGGAAAACTAACGACTCATATCACTTACGCCTAGCGTTTGCGAGATAAGAAACAAAAGGGGGAAGAAACTACGAAAAAATCTAACTTTTATTATTATTATTTTATTTTAAGGCCTCGCAGGTTTGTTTTAAAATGCCGTGAAAACTACACTACTGCGGTCTGTGCGGGTGACGTATACATCCAGGGGGACATAATATGGGGGCTAATCGTCACGTTAACTAAAACTCGTTAAATTGTTCTTTACTGGAGAAAATAAACATATGGCTCCAATTAGAAACTTGCTCAGCGTCAACGAAAATTACTAAATTAGTAAAATTTTGAAAATTTTGCGGCGCCTGGGACGTGCGGGGGTACGCTAGAGATACCACTCATGAAACGGGCGCAGCACTGCTGGTGCGAAAACATACCCGAGAGGTTTTTCCGTCTCCTATCTACCATCCCCGTTTTTGCACCGCCAGCATTGTGCCCGTTGCACAAGCGGTAACTTTACGCCGCCACCGCGCTTCTCACGCGCCCCAAATCTTTCTAAAGTTTAATTATTTTGTGGTTTTAGATGACGCTTGGAAAGTTTCAACATTTGAACCCTATGTTTATTTTCAATAATTGAAAAGTTAATTAACATATTTGAGCAAATTCTCGTACTTATTGTAATGATTAGCTCAAACATAATGTCCCCGTCGTACAAGTGGCCTGCACAAACCGCATTAGTGCTGCTTTTGCGGCTTTTTTTTTTTTAAGACAAATCAGTAAAGCCTTAAAGAATACAGTGTAGAATAAGGTGGCGCACTGACTTCAAGAAACAGGACAAAGGCATAATGTTCCAATAGTGTTCTCTGCTCCATTAAAATTACCTTTGTGGTAAAATTGATAGAGGACAGAAAATGATCAGGCATGTGAGACGGACCACAGGAAGAAAAATAAGTTTGTAAAATGCCAGGTTGGTGTTGTGTAAAGTCAGGTATGGACGCGTGGAAATGTATACAGGGTTCTTTACCTGAATTCGAACGTATTTATTGATGAAAATCCGTGAAACGTACGCTAGCTAATGCGGTCTGTTGTGAAAATAAAAGTTTCTTACACATTAGAATTTTGCTGAGCGTCATCTAATGGTACGTTTACACCTGAGAAGAAATCCGCTGCCGCGGGAGCGGATCCGCTCCCGGCGGCGGCGGCGACGAGCGGGTTGCGTTTACATCTATTTCCTTCGAGCAGCGGCGGCGGCGCCGGCTGCGGCAGCGGTTCCCGTAACATCTCGCCAAATATGACGAGAAGGCGCGAGAGTTCCCGCCTCGGCTCTCTCTCCCGGGCGTTACTGCTCCCGGAACTACGCGTGCTCATGACGTGGCAGCGTCGCGCTGCGCAAGAATGTCACTTCCGGTCAGCGAAACGCCTCGTTCGGCGGCAGAAATAGGTCCTGGACCTAAATGTCTCTCCGCCGCGTTTTCCGCCCAGCGTTTCGCCCCAGCGGCAAAAGCTGGGCGGATTCGCTAGCGGATCCGCAAGTGTAAACGTACCATAAAGCCGCAAATTCTGATCATTTTAGAAGACTTTGAAGCACGTTGGAACTGCGGGGGTACGCTAAAGTAACAACTCGTGAAACACCTGCAAAGCTGCTGGTGCGAAAAGGCTAATGATAAAATTTTCGTCCAAGTTTTCCACCGCGAGCCTCGCGCTTGTTAGCACCTAACCTCCAAATTCAGTTGCAAACGTTCTAACGTTCAATTAATCAACTCTATATATTAGAAAGCCGAAAAACCAAGGACAAAAGTTTGACCACTCAAACTCGTTTGCTTGTCCTTTTTTTTTCCGAAGTAGTGGGCGAACATTTGGAACAAAGATGGGTTGACAATTTCAACAATGAGTCCAAAGAAACGCTATCATATTTATAAGAAACAAAAATGCGTTATCCCTTCCTTTTTTTTTCAGAAAGTAGCCAGTTCGTTCCTTCGTTTTCTTCGTTACAGAAGGTCTCAAAAAGTTAGATCCGGTACAGCCATAGTAATCTAGCTCATGGCGCGTTACAAGTGCTTTAGACGAGCGTCTACTGTTCCCGTATACGGTTCGACCTCGGTGAACGTTGTTTCACACCCTATATCGTCCCATGCGTTGCTTCCTTCGATAGGCGGCGGGCATTGAATTGGCCGGCGGTCGCGTGTTCGCGGAAGGCCCGGTAGCAACGAGTGATATCCCCCGTCCTTGATCCCTTTCCAAGTCGATTGTCGGCTCACACCGGTTCCTTGTGCAGCTACCGGCGGTGACCATTCGCTGGGGACACGGAACCCTGTTCTTGACCCGCTCCTCGGTGGTTTTTCTGCTTAAGAAAAGGTTATATCGTGCGTGCGCGTACCTGACTCCAAGTCTGCCGCCACTTCTACAGCATTACCAAGTGGCGTGTCAGTGGCGTACTGTAGCGTTCAATGTGAGCTGAAAAAAACCTATTCGTGCCTTTTTGGCGTACCTGCCAGTTTTTGAGAGAGCTTAGTAGGAAATAAATGAGGAGTTGAGGACTCAGATTTCGGACTCTTATAAATTGGGAAATAAAAGGCTTGTGGGGACAGTCGAAGCAGAAAAAGTCAGGATTAGGTGTTTCAGGTAATATTGGTTTCGATATTTTCTAATGACCTTGCACTATTGGCACTAGGCTCGAGATTATTGTTTTACGACGGTAGCTGTTAGTGCCCCTTCCCGGTAAAAATATGCTCATGTACAAAAACAAACCCCATCCTACAGCACAAGCGCTGCTCACCCTTTCTACCCCCCTTTCAACATACACACACACACACACACACAAACACACACACACACACACACACACACACACACACACACACACACACACACACACACCCCGCTGGCAGCCGCCGTTGCGAAATACCCACGTGGTGGTCACGATGCGCGGACACGCTCTCTCACCTCCCCACCGCCGCCGCCCAGGTTCCCTTTTCCTGTGGTCTAAGCGCCTCCACAGAACAGGCGCGGTCAAGGGAGCCCCCGTTCTGAAAGAGCGTTTTAGCAAAAAGATATTATGTATCTGTGTCCTTCTTCAACACGTGCAACATCTCGCACAATCGCTCAACCAAAGCACACATCTCCTGACACACGTCTCGTCTCCTACATCAATTCCACTGAAAGCAAAGAAACCATCGCAAACATTGTACAGCACGCTGACTGAAGGCTAATATTAAAATGCCTTTCCACAACGCAGCAGCTAGCGCTAACAATTGCAGCACACTGTGTAGTCGTTTGCACTTCTTTAATGCTCCTATATACAAACAACGCTTGTGCTGCTTCTAAATGAACGAGACATAAGCTACATAACCAAGCTAATCTAAGCGAGGTTAATTACACTAAGATTGCTCTGAACGTGATATTGATCTCTTCAGGTTTTGTGTATGTCGCGCAGCAATTTTATTAAAGCTCAATGAATGAAGCTCTTCACTCACCAAGAAAGTCTGAGCCGAAGAGAACAAAAAAAGTTGTATTTGTTTAAAATATTCCGTAACGATCGAGGTCTGATCACTTTGTACGTGTAGTGGTGATCAAATCCAAGAATGAATTTGCGTAACAGGCGTATTTCTCAACTTTGGCACATTCCCCACTGGGCAAGAGCGAACTCGGGCAAAAAAAAAAACAACAGGAAGGGACGGTCATTATTTTTACCCTCCCCTGCATATCAGGTTGCGGCACCGTTCGAAATCCAGTTAAATTTTATTTTCAATAGTTTTTTTTTTCTTTTTTTTTTGTCAGTATGCGTTCAGCCTAGTAACTTATGTGCTTCGCTTTTTTTTTTACTTATTTGCGCCTAACGTTTTTGCATACAAAATAGCTCGACTTAGAATTATCGGTCCTATGTGAAAAAAAAAAAGCCCTATTCTTTTTTTTTTTTCTTCACCTGAGGGGAGTTTATATGCTCCCAGTTCGTCGTATCCCACCTCATAATGCACCAAGGTCGATTCGTATTGAATTTTTTTTTTTAATATCAACAATGCAACGTGGCCTTATAATAGACACGCACGAAGCTTGTTATAAGCGTAGGTCTACGAAACACCAACGGCTTCCTTAGTTGGATG
The DNA here is from genome assembly GCA_013358835.2 of Ixodes persulcatus. NCBI lineage: Eukaryota > Metazoa > Arthropoda > Arachnida > Ixodida > Ixodidae > Ixodes > Ixodes persulcatus. Next base: position 398,855 of record JABSTQ010009362.1, on the reverse strand, counting down.
CCTAACAAAGAGATGCCTGAAAGCCTCCCAAGGCTGTTCGCTCTGCGACACGAAGCGGCCACTTCAAAAGAATACGCTCGCAACATGCCCCCCCCCCCCCCCCCCCCCAACCCTGAACAGCGAGTTAGAAATTGAGAGACACCCAGATCAAAACCGAACAGAGGCCTACAATCCCTAGCGCGGCCCCCCACTTTGTTAGCGATTTTAAATCTTCGTACGCAGTCGAGCGTTAGCGAGCGATAAAACGTCCGTTGTTTGTTAAGCCAGACTTCGCAGCCTTCCCACGGCACTGCGCACGGGGCAACGGTCCGTACCGCGTCAACGGGATTTCCATCGTGTTCTTCGCATTTTTATCGTCGCACAAATATTTGCGCCCATCGTATATCCGCACGCTATACTTCGTTTCACCTAACGATGCACCGCAGGAGAATGCTACGAGCCATTGAAGCCAATCCAATGCGTTGGGAGTGTCACGTGGCACTCGGGAGGGGCTCAGCGACGCGTGGGGCACGTTGTCACGTGATTCATTTCAGAGCGTTAGACCGGCTAGAATGGTTTGTAGCGCCAACCGTGGTCCACCGTAAAGTGATACTCAGTATGGTATTTGGGCTGTAAGAGGTTCTTACTTCTTTCAATTGGTTAGTCTCGGTCGAGCTGCCACGATACTGCGTTCGCCCCTAAGCTGACAGTGCAGTGGAAAGACAGTTTCCAATCAACCGCCTCCTAATTTTGTCTTCTGACTCCGCTTTTGGCGCGTGGGTACTGGCTAGAGCGTGATCACGTGATGAGAAATAGATGTACGACTGGTCTAACGAGCACGTAGCCTTCCACCTAGCTTCCACCGCACCGTTAACTTGAGTGCGAAGGGTGTCTACGAAACGCTCGGATTCTTCGCCCCGCTGCCTCAATGATTCAACGATAAGACGCCGCGTCGCCGTCGTATCGAGATTGGATTTGCTGCAGCGCGGCATTAACGTACAACGGACTTGCCGTCACTATATATACTGGCAAAAGTTCCTTAATGGCGTCTAATTGCCCGTATCTTTAACGAAGCATGATTGACCGCGGCTAGACAATGAAATAGGTCTATTACACGTTGTCGCTGTAACGCAGTTAACTGGGACTTCGGCGGCATGGCCTTGGTGTATCAGTTCGTCGTCACCTGGCTAAGATGCTCTCGCGAACGGTGGCCTTGCACGAAACAGGCATGTCTGCCTCTTGTATACAAGACAAAAAAAAAACAATGGTCAACGTCGATTATGTGAACAGGTTCTCATTCCACTTTACACCAAAGGTGTAGTCCATAAAGTGTAAGTTTTTCTTTTGTTTTCTTGATCCCCGCACCCGAAACGTTCTATTTTTTTTTTATATCCTTTGCATTATAGAATTAAATAGAGTGATGTGCATTTTGCGCCACGGTTGCAAAAAAAAATGCGACATTGATAACTTTATGCTCGCATTTTATTTATAAAATGCAGTGACAAGCTATACATTTTAGCTCCTAAGTTGATGCCTCAGGGGAGCGCATAAAACAATATAGCTATTTCCGTGAAAGCCATTTATTAGTGGGATGCGAAACGCTACAAAGCAGCCGTAGCTGTTCCGTTCTAATGGCGCCACGCTCTGTATCTGGAAGAAAGGACTATCGACACCCAGAGCTTTGAGAATGCGAAACTTTCGGCCCTCGAAGAAAGTGTCCGTGCTTTGCGAGATTTATAAATCGAAGGTTCCCGCATTCTCAAAAGTATTGCCCCCAAAAAGAACGGTAAGGAAAATAGTAGAAACCACTGACATAGTTTCTAAGGTCTAGGATAAACTGGAAGGCGTTTCAAATGACATAGTTTGGAATACCCCGCTTCACATCAGTCCGAGCACGGTCGTCACTACGACCCGATAGAGACAATCAATGAGCGCCAAAAGTGCAACGTCACGGCTCTAGTCGTCTTTGTGCCGGCTAGATAAATGACGGACAGTAAATGCAACGTGCTCCTGCGCTTTGTTTTTTCTGCGCGTGATTGGTCTAGCCGGTGATAGGAAACGCACAAAAACGACGTGAGCCATGACGTTGCGCTTTTGGCGCTGCTTGACTGGCTGCCCCGCATCGTATAGCCTCGACTGCACTCGGACTCAGTGCGAGGTCTTGTTCGATGCGTGGTGCTTCATCACATTGACGGCTGTCTGATGCCACGGCCCGCGGGTGCCGGAAAGAAAAGGGTTCTGTCGAGCAGCTTTGTGAGGCCCCTTCTCTCCGTCTGCCGAACACGAGCGGAGAATGATAAATGAACTTGGAACTTTGAGGAAACTGAGTGCGGGTTTAGCGTGCGAAATGGTGAAGGTGTTTGCAGGGGGGCGGGGGCCATTTTCCTCACACGCCCAAACCATTGTTTTCGCGCCTATTTTGCATATACTGTAAAATGGAGTCCGAATATAGGTGCACCCAATGCCCTTTCTATTTCTGTGATGGGATGTACCGGTGCGCTCTTGGCTTCGTCTAAATAAAAAGTTCGAAGTTTGTCTTTGTATCACGTGAGTAACTGAGATAAAGGTTCAGTCGAGGTGATGAACAATAGGCGAAGGGTAAAACGTTTCCAGAATTATAGGTATCTCACTTTTTTTTTATCTTTGTTGGTACCCTATGAGTTGTAACTTCTGCACTTTATAAAAAAGTACTGCCCTTAAAGGGACCATGAAATGACTTTTTTACTTTTGCCAGATAACTTTTACATTAAACCGTCAATGTTCCCTGAATGCCGAACAGGCATCCGTTTTCGTCTCGGTTCATTAACTTCTACACAAAAAATTAATGAAATATCGACTTTCTCTTTCTCTCCAACTGACCGCAAAACATGCTGCGGCGTAATTTTGACGGTCGTGATGTACCCTGTTTCCGGAACCGGAAGCTCTCTCGGCAGTATAGGAGATGGGAGCGTTAGCGGCGGCGAGTTGGGGGTGTGCCGGTAGGTTTTACTGCGCTGATGGCGGGGATGTCACCGACGTATTTTCGGAATCGGCGCCTCTCATCGCCGCGATAGGCATGGACACATCGCAGCTGAGCGAAATTCAATGAGCTATGTTGCGCTACAGCGACAGCATGGGACTAGTCCCATACGCCGGTATGCCTGTTGGGAAGTGCGGCGATTCTTCCGGTGAAGACTCCAGCCCAACTGTCATTGTTGGTAAAAGGCGGGCCCGTGTCAGTCATTTGCAAAGCGACGTAGATGAAAACAAATTGCCGCGGCGTTTTTCGCGGCCTCGGAGATACAGGAGCGAGCCGACGTTAAAAAAAGATAAGTTTGAACTACGACAGTCTCAGCAAGAGCCACGTAAATACCTGTTCAAACTCGGAGCGGACGCGCGCGTTTGATGGAAGTGCTGTATTCGCGCCGTTGGTAAGCGCTTCGGGACCGATCTTTTACGATTGCAACTCGATACTGACGTGACACTCGGCAAAGGAAGGTTGGACCGGCATTGCACGTAGCGTCCACGAACTGTTATAGCTCGACAGTGGCGTGCAGTCGTGTCAGAATAAAAAATGGCATACTAATAACAAAGTGTACATACCGTGTTACGAAGGTAATCCATACGTCGTTTATTGGAGCTCTATATCACACAAAACAAGAAGATAGAATCGACGAAAATCCCTTTTCGACGACAGTGTTCATCAACACTGCCTCGGAAAACAAGGGGAAGAGATTGACCTCACCTCTTAATCTAAAATTGAGGTCAGCGATCGAACTATAATACGGGAAGGGTCCACAAGGGTTGCCCGGGCATATTCCATTCAGCACGCCAGCTGGTCGTGGGCAGACAGTCTTGGCCAAGTACCGTTGAAGCAACGCTGTTCCGAGTCGGAGTGCCTGCTAGGCCGCTAGGCCTATCCGCCAAGCTCGCTTGGTCGGAGCCAGCGGATTCGTCGCCGTTGTAGCTTTTTTCGGGTGTTTGTGGATCCAGCGTTTTTGTTCGTCGTGGTCTGTCTCAAGTACTTTTTTTCTTGCTGCTTGAAGTCGGGACGCGCGAGAAGAACGCGTAGAAAAATAAACGTTCTTTCGTCGTGGCGAAGTAGTAACAGAGCGACGCTGTCGGCCCGGTCAGCCCTACTGCGCAGGTGCAGTAGTTGCTTCGTTTACCACACGATAGATGGCGCTTGGCTCTCAGCATTATCAAATTTGGCAATTTTGTCACATCTTTAATTATGCTACAAAATGTGGAACCGAATATTATTTAACAAAACTTTTAGGAAATACTCGCCGGCTATCTGTTGTTTTCGATCGCGTTGCTGGTGTGGTAGGCTCTTACCCAATAGGCGACGTGGATTCGGCTGACGTGCTGCGTTTCCGCGGATGCATCGCAGTGAAAAGGCAGAGAGCTTTCGAAGGAAAGAAGGCGCAAGAGTCCAGTTTTCTTTTAAAAGTTCTACAGCGAAGAATTTTTTTTTTGGCTCCCTATGTTTGTGTTTTTGTGTTTCTTTTCACACCTTTTACGACGATCGGTGGATGAAATTCGATTTCAGAATCGTTTCATGGTCCCTTTAATTCTGTCCACAAGTATTGAGCCTCACGTGAAATTTTCCTTACTTGTCGGTACATCGCACAAATATAGTCAGGCTATTTTTTTTTTTTTTTAAATTTAGATTACACCCAAAAGTTCCTCGAGATGTATGGCTTTCTTAGTTTGGCTTACGTCACTGCTGCATGTTTGTCATAAAACAGTGTGCATGGGACTGAACATAGCGGCCGAGCGTTGAAAGGAGGCGCGTTCCGGTGTATTGAAAAAGACAAAGCGTGTGAGTTTTGCGCGAGAGCTCGGCGATCAGCAGGGAATGTCGGAATGTGTTGATGGGAGAACTTGAACTGGGCTGGCTGCAAGACGGTGATTTGAGCTACATCCACCAGAGGATGAGAGAGGGGGACAAGAGAACGGCACTCTACAACGTGAGGAGATAATGGACTGAGTTATTTTACCCAAGAGTCACAGTCGTCGCGTCAACTTACCAAGAAAAGAACGTCCGAACAGCACAGCGATACAGTGGCGTAGCAAGAAAGCTTTTACAGGGAATCTTTTCTTTTGGTTGTGTGGTTCGACGTAAAGGGAGATAAAGGAAGTGTGTACGAACAAAACCCCACTGTAAAAACTTTACCTCACATTCTCCATGTAATCCTTACATAACAAAAATTGAGCGCACACACAACTCCATACTTTCAATGGATAAACGAAAACATAAACGCATGATCGTCCAAAAAGTGCACATACAATAAATAAGCGCCATGTGTAAAGGTTTTGCTCTTGACCACAAGTGTGAACGACCGGATAGCTTCGGACGATGCAGCTTGTGCAGCCGAGGCGCTATACTGACAAATGAGGTTCTGATTATAGCCTTCACTTCATTTGGAGGGTAATCATACACCAAATGTGCCCGTGCTCTTCATAAAACGAAAATCAGCGAAAAATCAATTCACAGAGTAGCGTTTGATACGCCAAGACGCGACAACGTGTTACCGGGCAATCCGGTAACACGCTCGCTACTCGGCAAGCATGCTGCATGAAAAAGCATGCAAGCTATAGACGATTGCAAACAGGACATCTGGCGGCCGCCATGCTCTTCCTCGTGTGAGCAGCACGTGGAATTCCAGGCCTGCCAAGGCTATCTTCACGTGCATGCTGCGCGTGCTTGCACGGATGGGGCACCAGCGGGACGCCAAGCTTGCAAACGTCTATACGTGCTCAGTTTTACCAGTTATATGTCTATCTTTCGCCACGTGGTCCCGCTCCGCCCCGTATACCCACGCGCAGAGAAAGGTGATAAAAGGGAAGCGGTCGACTGGTCTCGCGAGAGCGTAGCTCCCATCACACTGTCATTTTCGTAAGGAAAACTCGAAAGAATTACTGCAGTCTATTGATTTCCAAGTTCTACCCCGAATCATTGGGAGCAAATCAACTTTTTACCCCTCCTGTACATCATCCGTGTCGCCCCTTTTGAGAATTCAAGTTGATTTCAATAATGCTCATCAGAATAACATTGATATTTTTATTGCCCATCGGGATTTTATACAACAATTACGCGAATGGATGGCTTTGCCTTAAACAGGCCAAGTCAGGCCTAGCCCTAGTTTTTTGCTTGTATTCGTTGTCAGTTCTTCTTTTATGATTTGTATTTTTGTCTTATATGTATAATACTTCACCCAGGTTTGTGCACCACACAGTAGGTTGTTTGTGGGCACTGGAAAATAAAGCATTATTATTATTATTATTATTATTATTATTATTATTATTATTATTATTATTTCCGTTTTGTTTTCGTTTTCTTTCGTTTCCTTTTCTTCCAATCGTCGAATAAGTTGCATTTTCATTTGTTGACAAGCTGTTTACAGTCGCAACATGCATAGGCTTGTAGATGGCATCGGGGATAGAAGTTACCCCCTTGTGGGCGGATTCTCTAACGCATACTTTGCTTTTTTTGCGTAGACATAAGATTTCACATACTCCAAAACAGAAAAGTCACACGGTATCAAATCACGCGACTCCGGTGGCCCACTTCGGTCTCCACCGTGTGAATAGACTTATTACAAAACTCGAAGGCGTAATGCCACGTTATGCATTGTGGGAATCAGTGGGAAGCAGTATCCATACGCGCGCCGCTCCTGGCCCACACGTTCCCAGAATGCAACGCGCGCGGTAACGGATTTATAGAAGTAGTCTATTTACTTGGCAGTGAAATGTTTCTCGCAACAAGAGGAGGAATTTCCCAGCAAAGTCGTAAGGAACGTTTGCCGAATGCTCTGTTCCAAAATTAATTACCGTGTGTGTACCTTATACCGAAAAACAAAAATAAAAATATCAGTATTTTTGTAATAAGTGCAAGATGCGCCTTATTACAAGAAATGTGGCACTCTTGCTGTTCGGGCACTCTATAAAACAACTTCCAGATGCTCGCCTACTACCCTTGCAGAAGCAGCGTTTCCGATGGGAAACAAACTCCATTCGTTTCCGAGCGGTTGACTGCGGACGCAAATAGCTTTTGCAGCGCAAATTAACTTCTGTCATGGCGATTCGAGTAAAATTCCAGCTCTCGAGGTTAAGATACGTCTGTTGAGGAATCGCTTGACTGAGTTTAAGCAAGAGATCTGCGTAACACCCTGTCCAACACGCGCGTGCCTCCCGGTTTTCTTCAGAATGCCGGCGCGCTCGACTGACATTCAGTGTAGACAGCTCCCTCCCACACTTCGCGCGCACCGGAGCATTCGCCTAAGCAGACACATACGAGGGGAACGAGGCGTGACTCTCTCCTTCGTTGGCGTCCAAGACCACAAGCTCGCCGTCATCACTCCTGAACCCTCCTCAGTCTTCGTGCACGTGGCGGTATTAAAGTCACACGGTGCAACGGCGTCATCTACATCTGTTTTCTACGCGGATCCCTCTACGAATCCATCGGCGATGACACGAGCTGTACCTACATACATTCCGCGCATGGAAGGAACAGCGCTTAGCCTTGAAGCCAACGACTCGTGCGAATTCTCAGATTCCGAGACATCGCGATGAAAACAAGAAGAGTGAAGTGTGCAGCGCATCTATATAAAGGCGGCACCCGCGGAACGTCGTAAATATAAATCTGGCGCTCCCGGGCACGGCGATGACGGCCGAACCGCGCGATGAATGCGGAGAGGCTGCTTTGGAAACCAGATGGGACCATCGAGGCAGACGAAGGCTCAGTGAACGCGGGCATGCACCCGCGGACATGCCCACGCGGAGGCTCGCGTATCGCCGTATACACCTTCGTTGACGCATCCCTGAAGATGTCATTCAACGCGATACGACCTTCTTCGTACGTCGCGGTCGCCACACCTTAGTCCTGCCGTTGAGTATTGGAGACGTGTCGCTTTGAAGGGCAGGTGTTGAACGCCCCACCTGGGTGCCAAGTATTCGCTGAGAGTTGGCGAGGTAAATGTCTTTTGGCGCCTGAATGATACGAGTGCCGCACGACGCTTGCATTCCTCGGCTCAGCTTCTCACCACCTGATCGTTTTTTTTGTTTTGTTTTTTTTAATAATGAATGTCACACATTTATTATAATTTGTAGAAACTCGGCAAGTAAACAACTGATGTCGTCTTCTGTGTGCAGAAGGAACAATATGTGCTTTAGACAGTAGTAGCAAAATGGTGTAAAGGGGAGCTGAAAGCGCACATTGAGAAGGAAAAGTCTGGCATGCGACTCTACCCGGGGGGTGAAATGCTGAAACCAAAGGTTGTGATAAGTACCTACGAAAACAAAATTATTTTGCACTCTTGATACGACAATGATCACAGTAGGGGCGCAAACACTCGTCAATAGAACTAAATAGGTTGGCTTTTTTTTTTTCTTAGTTTAATTTTTTCTCGCTCGTGCACTACCGGAAGTCATTAGCCCACACATGCATTCAGAATGCACCAAATAGCTATATAAGTTTTCCTTTCTTTCTTCACAGCTTCTTCTCTGATAATATATTATTTCAGCGCGTTGCCGTGTACTTATAGAGTACAGTTCTTCACTACCTCAACCTAACCCTTTTTTTTTTTCGTTTTTTGCGACAATGCAATGTTGGACTCATGTGCACCTGAAAAGAGTATATATTGCTTTATACACGTTTTCTGGCTTCGAGTCTTTCAGTTGACCTCTTCCACTAAAGTCACTGAACTGTTATACTATCAACCAAAATATAGAACAAATTTGTTTCTGGATTCATTCGAGAGCTGAAGAAAATATATTGTTACGATTGACACCTTTCATTGTTAAAGAGGAAACTAAAAAATTAGCAACAAAAAAACAACAGAAGCGAATTCAAGAAAATAGATAGAAACATATAAATATATTCGAACTTGCTCACTCTTGTTAGAAAACTATAAAATGATTGTGCGCCTTGAAGTATAATTGGCATTGTTATCTACGCTTTCAAATAACAATCAACATAGACAAAGCTGTTTGTAATTAAGAAACAACTTGCGACATAATACAAGAACGTTATCGCTTATCGTCTGCTTCCAAGTTGTACATTCCGGTCGAAAAGCTGCAAGGTTCACATATCATGGTTCATGGTTTTACATGGTTACGTATATCCTTGGAACGACACCATACAATAATAATGATTAGCATGTGTTTTCGCATTTTTATGCTACGATTGCTAGATTGCTACGAACGTTTCCGTTTTTTTTTTTTTTTTTGAGCGAAAAACTGATGTCTACAAGTCAACCGAAGAACGTAGCGCGATCAAATATTCGTCCTATGATGTTCATTCGTTCGTTTTATTCTGTCTAAAACCTTGCAGGCTCACACAGAGCACTGCGTAGGAAGTAACTTTGAAAGAAATGCATGAATTCGATAGCAAATACACAAAACATCGCTCAGGCACATCTCACCAATAAAAATGCGAAAACCTAATCGCCCAATATACGTTCAATAATCGCGTATAATATGAATAAACAAAAGAGGCGACATGTCAAACGTAACAATTAAGAAAAAATCACTCGATAAATACAATCAAAAGTGTATCTAATATGTACTTCTGTCGTTTAGGAAAAACATTGCGATGAAAAATAAAAATGTTGACTCAAACTATTCCCTTGACTCCAACTCTTCAGGAAGGTCGTTGCGGTTCTTTTAGTGCCCTTCGAAGTTAAATAAGAATGCACGCAAACGTAACAACTCCAAGCCACGCTCAGCTAACGCACGCATGCGAAATACGCAGACGGTAACCATTACAAATGGGGAAACCCATGCAGCGCTGTTTCCTCACTGATACGATATCTCGATTAGACGGCTGGTTTAGGTTTTTTTTTTTTTTGTTGTTGTTTTTGTAGAAACGTGTTTGCATTGTTGCTGTTGTATTTTTTCTAAATGTTTCCGGAGTCCTCCGTATGAAGAGTAGAGGCCACGAGATGCCACTATCCGAATCGTGTTGCCTTGGAATCCTGGCTTCTTCGACGGAGGACTAGGCGGTGCGGGACGTGGCTTCCTGCTACACGCGCAGCCGTCCAGAATAGCATCGAGATGCCGCCCGGAGATTCAAACGGGGGAAGTTAATGGCTCGTGTAAGTTACAGCCGACAGCCTCCGCTGTAGGGCAGAAGCCTTTTATCTTAAATTATAGAAGCTTCTTCGTTTTGCACAGAAGAATAAGACCGGTTATATGCTACTATCCGTTTTACCGTACGATGGATCGCAGAAAACGCTAAACGAGCTGCAGCGAAGCCAATGCCTGATAATTCGGAATGTACGCAGCGACGTGCGGGGCGCTTAGTTACGTGACACGTTCAAAACGCTGGACTGGTCGGGGCGGCTTCTGTAGAGTCCGCTGTGGTCCATCGTAAGTTGAAACGGAGAGTGCAGTCATGATGGAAGCGCTCGCCGAGTCGCTTTTTTCCACCGTCGTTCCGACTTTAGGGGGGGCTTGTAAAAAGCGAGAACAGGATGTCTGGAACAGCCCAGCTAAAGACTCAGGTGTACAGTCTCCTTCGCACTGCCAAAGTCGCACTGCCAAAGACGCACTGCCAAATTGACCATATATTTCATAATGGGGCACGGCTAGCCCAATGTTCGTTGGCAAATGCCTTCAATGACTATTTTGTAGACCCGGTGAATATGAGTTCAACAGAAGACGCTTGCAAATATCTAAAATCTGGAAACAGTATAGTTCTATTTTTTTTCATCCAGTTAATGAAACTGAAGTAGTTTTCATTATTTCCCAGTTAAAAAATATCACCATCTGTGACCCAGACGACGTCCAGATGAAACCGGTCAAATATGTTTAAGATATTATAGCCCCTTGCTTAACTTACATTTTTCATCTGGGATTAACTAGCGGTATATTGCCCAAAATGTGCAAATAGCTAAAGTAACTGTGCTCTTTAAAAAGGAAGAGAAAAATAAAATGAGCAATTATCGACCAATTTCAATTTTACCGGTATTTTTAAAATGCATCGAAAAAGTATTGCATTATCGCCTAGTAAGTTTTTCTGATAAATATGATTTATTGAGTTCTTCTCAATTTGGGTTCCGAAAAAATAATTCGACCGAGAAAGCACTACTTGAACAAAAAGAATGCATTTTGCGAGAGTTTGAGAGGAGGCACTTAATGCTAGGTGTATTTATAGACTTTACGAAGGCGTTTGATTATGTAGACCACAACATTCTTCTTAAAAAAATTAGAATACCACGGTATTCGAGGAACTCGTTTAAAACTAGTAGAATCATACTTGAAACATCGTAAACAGTACGTAAATATAGCTGGTCATAGTTCTGAAATCAAACATATTACCGCCGGAGTCCCACAAGGCAGCATACTTGGACCTTTCCTTTTCAACATTTACATAAATGACATTATCAATATCAACTCCGTGACAAAATTCATCATCTATGCAGATGATACTAGTGTTTTTTTTTTGTTTTTTTTTTTTCAGGTACAAACGGAAATAAGTGGATAGACAGGGCTAATATGGCTTTAACTCAGCTTGAGGCTTGGGCACATTGTAACTGCTTGAAGATCAATACTAACAAAACAAAAGCAGTATTTTTTCGGCCAAAGAATACAAGTAGTAGTAGTAGTAGTAGTAGTAGTAGTAGTAGTAGTAGTAGTAGTAAGTAGTAGTAGTAAGTAGTAGTAGTAGTAGTAGTAGTAGTAAGTAGTAGTAAGTAGTAGTAGTAGTAGTAGTAGTAGTAGTAGTAGTAGTAGTAGTAGTAGTAGTAGTAGTGGTAGTAGTGGTAGTAGTAGTAGTAGTAGTAGTAGTAGTAGTAGTAGTAGTAGTAGTAGTAGTAGTAGTAGTAGTGGTAGTGTATAGTTAGTGTGTAGTGGTTAGTGTTGTGGTGTTGTGTGTGGTGGTGGTGTGTGGGGGGCGGGTGGCGGCGGGTGTCGGGTTGGTTGCGGTGTTGGGTTGCGGTGGCGTTGGACAGCGAACGCGCGTCGGCGTCGAGGATTTGACCGAGATGGAGATACATGTAGTGAACGTGAGGGCACTTGTGTACGTAGATATGTTGTTCACTGAATCCGTACGTTATAAATAGGGTTCCGTGATTTCCGGGTTTATATTTCGCCATATTCGGGGGTGTTTCTTCTGAGTTATATTTTTACACGTATTAGTTGTTTTTCGGTGCCTACATTTTCAGAGTAGGACAAAACAAAATATTGCGGCTTATCTGAACTTATGTTTTAAAAAACAAGATATGGGAATGGGAACCCCCCAACATTTAAAGATCATGCGCGTGTCCCGACTACAAGAAAAACGTTCCAGTGCCGATGAGAGAAAAAAAACGAGATGAAGCGGTTAACAAGAAAGAAGCAGCCTCACGAACAGTTGACTAAGAGATCTGTTTCCGGTTAAACCCAAAATAAAACGGTGGATTACGATTTTCTTCCCGTGAAGTTTAAGGTTTTCTCATTCAAATACAACTCTAATTCGGAGGTTTTTTTTTTTTTTTTCTGGTTTATTTTAGTAGAAATGTGGCATGTGCGAATACCGGTTCGATTTAAATAGCACTGCGTCATTCGCAACCTTCCTGATAAAAAAGACAGCCTCGACAACTATTTTTTTTAACAATTATGGAGATGACACTGCGTTATTCGATATGAACCGGTACTCGCGCACCTCTAGTTTTTATAGACTATAAGGAAACCGTATCGCCTGTTAGTTTTTTTTTAATTTTTATTGGTAGTATTTCGCGAAAACGCGGAACCCTATAAACCACGAGAGAGCATGGATCACCTCGCCACTAAATATAAAGCCCAACTTGGAGGCTTCAGTTTACTGCAGAGGTGTGCGAATACTGCTTCGAATCGCATAGCGCTCGTACCCAACTTCAACGTTGTAAAGAAGCCGGTGTATTGTGGCTTTCCCTTCATTGTGGATGCTATGAATAACGCGGTGCTGATCGATTCGCCTCGCTCTTCGCGAATCCCTTCATTTGAAAGAAGTTAATTTTCTGCCGAGAAAACTTACACTTTAACTATAGGGTCAGTAATTGATATACTCCGTTGCACCTGACATTCGAGCGTAGCGGATGCTACGAGCCATCGGAACCAATCCAAGGCCGTGTGTGGGTCACGTGACCTTGGAGAGGAGGCACAGCGACGCGCCGAAAACGAATCGCGGACTACGTCCACAGAGCGGGATTGGCTGGAATAGCTCGTAGCGTCCGCTGCGTCAGGACGTAAGGTCAAACGGAGTATAGGGCAATCCGGAAGACATCTAAACGTCAGAACAACAAGATAGACGAGAGTTGTACCATACTGATTTTCCGCCGCAGACACCGGTCACTTACAGGCAGCGCTATAGGCATTACCGAAAAAAGTAATGAAATACGTTACTCGTTACTTGCAAAGAAAAGGAACGGATTACCAGCCTATCTTACCTCAAAATTAAAGGAAGGCGTTGCCGTTACGGTTAAACACTAATGCACGTTACTTTCGCGTTACTTTTTTATTATGAATTAACACGTGTTACTCTTTTAACGTTACAGGCATGCCTAAGCGCGATATTTCAAGAAACATTATGTACATACAGAAACTGAACATAATTACCTTATATTTTTACGGTTTTACGTAAATTCTCACAAACAAAAACGCAAAAAACACAAAAAAAATGTAATGGCTTGGCGATTAGAAACAAAAACAAAAAATATCTAAGCTTAATCTTTTTTTTTTTAATCTTGGGAACAATATGTAATGAGCAAAGTAACCACGTCACACGCTCCTTGAAATATGTAACGTTACTGTTTTGACAATGTAACGAGTATGTTACAATGTTACCGGAAAATGTAACAGCGTTACCGGTAACGCGGTTACTTGTAACGCGTTACCGTCAACACTGCTTACATGGTCTCTAGGTATGTCCACCGCGCCCCCGCACGACCTGTGTAGTAGCCTCTTCATGTCCTGGTCAAACCACTTTCTGCGAGGGCTAGACATCCATGCCTGGACAGCTGCTTCGAGCTTATTAATGACCGCACAATGGCGTCCTCGCAGGTTTCTATTTTATTCCACTCAACACAACTGGGGGCCCGGCAGTTTTGTACGGGTTACTGAAAAAAAGTAACAGCTTACATTTACAATTCTTTGTTGAAAAATGGAAGTGTTTACAGTAATCAGTTACGGCATCCCAAAAGTAGTTAAAAAATTACCAGGAAGTGATCGATTACTCCTTACGTTACTTTTTTAAACTTTTATTACAGAATCAAAAATGCATACACATGTTCAAAGTGGTTATATGTTTTTTAATTATGTCTATTGCTAATAGAATTTTTCACTTCCTTCAGTAAACAAGGCGTCACAAAAAAAAATGTACAGTTTCTTTTCTTTTTTTTTTTACCGCAAAAATAAACTAGGCATCTCTGCACGCTCATTCTGCGCCCAAAGGTAGCGCTAGGGGTCAGAACCAGATGCCAAAGTTTCAGCCCGATCCGATTCTTTATTCAAAAGTTATAAGTGATTTTCTGAAAAGTTCAATGGGAAAATGGCGGCCGACGGAGTTTTCGAATACATGGGGTTCTATGGCGCCAGAAACCGAAAACGGGCAAAAATGGGCTCCATTATCCCATTGAAATTTTCAGAAAATCACTTATGACTTTTGAATAAGGTATCGGATCGTGCTGAAACATTGGCATCTGGTTGTGACCTCTAGCGCTGGGCGGAGAATAGGCGTTCTGCGATGCCTTGTTTATTTTTCCGTTAAAAAAAAAAAAAAAACTGTAAATTTTGTTCGTGACACCCTGTAGAGATAGACATAGCAAGAAAGAGAGAGAGAGATAAATAAACAACCATATGCTGGACTATACTCCGTCTCACCCTACGATGGACTAAAGCCCAATGCTAAAGGCCGCCGGGTCTAATCACGAGCCTGTTAGAAACCACGTGGTATATTTGCTCCGTCATCCCTGCATATCCGCGGATACCCGCGGATATCTGCAGTAAACGGGCGGATGCGGATAAAAATTAGACATTTTGGCGGATTGCGGATCGGATGCGGATTTCAGGGGCTGCGGATGCGGATTTCTGCGGATCCGGATCTAAACTTTTGCCCGGTGGCATCCAGTTCGTCGACTGACGTCTCATCTACAGATCGTTTCGTCGACATGCGACGTTTGATCGAAAGGCTTCTCGTGTTCGTCTATTCGAAAAATCGTTTTGTCGCACACAACCGTGCTATTTTCGTAACAAACTTTTTGCGTCTTGCCTGGATTACAGGGGGGAGGGAAGCATGTTTGGCTAAGCTCGCCTTAGTGAATCGCGCGCTAGCTTTTAGCGGCTTAGTGAAGAAATGCGTTGTCGACAAAACATCGCAGGGGCATGTGCCCACAAAACGTACAGCGTCGACGAACCGTCTGTCCATGAAATATATGTCCATGAAAAGTTGTCCACGAAACGTATTTCCAAAAAACGCGTTTCGAAGAAGAAAGATCTGATTATTCTCATTGAAGATTGCTTCAGTTAGAGCGTTGCCTCTCGTCAAAAATGCTATCTATAGAAAAAGTAAAAATTGCAGGGCATCAATCGTCCCGAGAAAGCTAGTACATTGGCAGGGAAAAAGCGGAAACTTTCTCCGGGCAAAGAAAACCTCAAACGTATGTACAAGTCCCAAGCAAGTAGAAGAAACGTCCCCCTCTCCGCAAAGAGTAGCGTGGTCATGATTCCAAAAACAAAAGAAGTGCCTCAACATCCTTTTTGTGCACTTCTTTTGGGCAGAGTGTCGCAGACTCCTAGGACGATCACACAACTGATATAATTTTTCCTTCGACGGGCAGTGCCTCGGGAAGGCTGATCGCTTTTAATATAAATACGATGAAACTGATAATGATAAAATGACATCCCCTTTCAATGGTGACCCGAAGATTTCTTTGTACAAAGATAAGCAAGCAGCTTAAAAAGTGCTATTTGTGTTTGTATTTTTTTTTTTTTCATTCTCGCTTGATGTTATGATATACAATGAATGCCTGGATTCTGAGTCGGATCAGGTTCCACATTTTGCGGATGCGGTTCGGATACGGATACAAAGTATGCGGATGCGGATTGGATACGGATACAATAATGTAAAAAGTTTGCGGATGCGGGTTGGATGCGGATACAAAGTCTGCGGATGCGGATCGGATGCGGAAAATCGAACTTATATCCGCGCAGGGCTCTAATACGTATCAGTGCCCCAAGACGTGTCACTCAGAGGTGAGTTTTTCGTCTGCTTATCGAGCCCTCGCGGCGGCTCCGTCTGCTTGCTACTACGGAAGACTACTGATGGGATTAAATACCCTGTGGAAAGGATAGGGCGAAGAGAACCCGAGATCAGAACCAGTGACCATTAAGAAACAAAGATAGGTCGGATAACGTGTTTGACACAGGAGCGTATGTACGAACCGCGTGCGGAAGGGAGATGTGGGTCAGGGTACGTTTTTCGTACACAAAAGTTGGATTGGATTGGATTGTTATCGCTAAGGTGAAACGACTTTGTGTCAGCGTTGCCTGAGCGCCGTCCAACGTCTCCAAACAGTTGACATATTTATGAAACATGGCAAGAATGTTTATGAAACTAAATACCATGTACCTTTATTTAACCAATATAAAATACCGCGCTATCATAACAGAGAACCATATGCGTCAGATTAGCGCCCTTCGTACTCTGCATGTCGTAATTTTTTCGCGTACACTTTGGCAATGCAGGGCCCGTTTGCTCGAAGCGCTAACCGCGGCTAAAGTTAGCCGCAGTACCTAGGAGAGGGATTTTGAAATCACGTGACTGGCTCGGTAGGGATGCGGGGAAACATGGCGGTGCCCCGGTGAGTGAGCGCCGGTCACTTTGGAACTAATATGTCGTTGTAGCTGCAATATCGGGCGCGTTAGTCAGCAATGAATGGTGCAGGAGGCTTTCGCTTTGCCTTACCTGACTTAAATCGCAAAGCATGAGCGATGACCTCGCCGCATTTTTCACATAGTCTTTTGATTTTGGCCATTCCTAAGCCTAAATGAGCGCGATAATTGTCGGCATGAAAACGTCTTTGGAAAGCGGATTGCCTTGACTCAATCGGCCGGCTATTGATAGCACACAAAAGCAGACAGCGTCCCAATAGACCTTTTTCTAAATTACCCAAGCATCGAGGAGAACGCTGGAAGTGTAATTCTACGGTCCTTGCGCTGGCCTTCCTCTAATAAAAGAGTCGAAGTAAATAATCATAATAAGGCTTTGACGAACTTAGAGCGGTAAACCAGCGGCCAAAAATGGCACCCCCCGGTTGCCGCCATCTTGCCTGTTTGCCTAGTGATCACGTGACATTAAGATGGCTGCGCCCAGAGGTGGGCCAGATCAGATTGGCCAGATCACGGTCAGCAGATGGGCACTCTGGGGCTGCGTTCAATTCTTACTCGAATAGATCCTAGTTATTCCGACGGATCAAGTCACGTGACAAGACAGATACAGAAATGCTGGACGCCGGTAGGTGTTTGAACGCAACGGGTACAAGACCTTTACCCAAGAGTGAGATAGAGTAAATTTTGGAACACGGCCGCCTGGATGGGGACCGAACCGAGTGAGCAGGTGCGAGCTGGCCGAGCGCGGATAGCGCGGCGACGGCGGTGCGAGTAGCATTGAACCGCGATGATCGTGCTGCGGGGGAATAGTAAATTTTCATGTGTGCCATGTTTGGCTAGGCAAACGATGAACGAATAGGACCGGGTATGCACGTATCGCACAAGATCTGACCAGGCATGGGCAACAACGCGTGGATCCGATCCGAGAAGGAATGCGTGAGAGCTCTCACGCATTCCTTTTCCACTTCCACTTGCAGATACTCTATATGCCCTGCGTACCTTTCCTTAAGAGCCATGAACATTCCGCTGGTCGAGTGCAGCGAGAATACAAAACTTTCATGCGAGATATCCACGCGATGTTTGACATATACGATCGATTCTCTCGGATCGGTGCCCATACCTGGTCAGATCTTGTGCGATGCGTGCATACCCGGTCCTATTTGTTCATCGTCTGCCTAGCCAAACATGGCACACATGGAGATTTACCATTCTCCCACAGCGCGATCATCGCGGTTAAATGTGGCTCGCACCGCCGTCGCCGCGCCAGCCGCGCTTGGCCAGCTCGCACTTGCTCGCTCGGCTCGGTCGCTCGGTCCCCATCCAGACGGCCGTGTTCCAAAATTTACTCTATCTCTCTCTCAGGTGGTGTTCTTTCTTTGCTTCCGTCTAAAAGGTCTAAAAACCCGTTGCGTTCGAAAACCTACCCGCGTCCTATATTTCTGTATCTGTCTTGTCACGTGACTTGATCCGCCGGAATAACTCGGATCCATTCGAGCAAGATTTGAACGCAGCACCAGAGTGCCCATCTGCTGACCGTGATCTGGCCAATCTGATCTGGCCCACTCCTGGGCGCAGCCATCTTAATGTCACGTGATCACTAATATGGCAAACAGGCAAGATGGCGGCAACCGGGCGGGTGCCATTTCCGCTGCAGGCCGTGGGTTCCGGTTTACCGCTCTAAGGTAAGACTCAAGCTCCTTGGTTCCAATAGGGAGTATTCACTGGACGCCATATTTGTGGGTGCTGTTTAGAGCGCATGCTCAGAACGATATCACATCATTAGGCTGCTAAGACCGGCACTCTTGATGGTGCGGAATGCATGTTGCAAAAGGACTGTGGCAGCTCGCCATCAGCACGCGCTCAGCATTTGCGCACACAGCTATGGCCGCTAGTGAATACTCTCTATAGACCTTTCCAATGTTTACAAAATCATAGTCCAGCGTGCGATCTTCACAGCCCAGCACGTGCGTAGTCGTCGCTTCGGAAAGCGAGCAAAGCACGCGCCATACGCACGAACGCTCAAAATGGCACCGGCCACAAGCTTGTTCTTGGAAAGGTCTATAGACCTTTCCAAAAAAGAACATGTGGCCGGTGCCATGTTGAGTGTTCGTGCGTATGGCGCGTACTTTGCTCGCTTTCCGAAGCGACGAACACGCACGTGCTGGGCTGTGAAGATTGCACGCTGGACTGTGATTTTGTAAACAGTGGAAAGGTCTATAGAGCTTTTTCTAACTTACCCAAGCATCGAGGTGCATGCTACGAGTGTAGTTACACGCGTTGCACGTGCTGGCGTCTGCAGTAGTAATTGTTCTAAAGCAAAAAGTCTAAAACAAATTTTGCTTTGCACGCGCGTTCGTCAAAGCCTTATTATGATTATTTACTTCGACTCTTTTATAAGAGGAAGGCCAGCGCAAGGACCGTAGAATTACACTTCCAGCGTTCTCCTCGATGCTTGGGTAATTTAGAAAAAGGTCTATTGGGACACTGTCTGCTTTTGTGTGCTATCAATAGCCGGCCGATTGAGTCAAGGCAATCCGCTTTCTAAAGACGTTGCCATGCCGACAATTATCGCGTTCATTTAGGCTTAGGAATGGCCAGAATCGAAAGACTATCCAAAAAATGCGGCGAGGTCATCGCTCATGCTTGCGATTTAAGTGAGGTAAGGCAAAGCGAAAGCCTCCTGCACCCTTCGTTGCTCACTAACGCGCCCGATATTACAGCTACAACGACATATTTGTCCCAAAGCGACCGGCGCTCACTCACCGGGGCACCGCCATGTTTCCCCGCATCCCTACCGAGCCAGTCACGTGATTTCAAAATCCCTCTCCTAACTTTAGCCGCGGTTAGCGCTTCGTGCAAACGGGCCCAGATGCATGCTTTTCCGAGGCAGTGCTCCGCCCGCCAGCCTTCGGGGCCTAGTCCATCGTAAAGTGAGACGGAGTATAGTAAAAAAACCTGCCCAACCTACAAAAAAAAAAAATAGTGGATAAGATAACATTGTGTTCTTAGTACGTTCTATTCAAGTATGCGTTATTCAGGATGGAAGGGGAGGGGGGGGCGGGGGGGGCTCTAGAATTTGCTATACTTCGTTTCACCTTCAGTCCGAGTGCGGCCGATGTTATCAGCCGAAGGGCCAATCAAACAGCGCAAAAAGCGACGTCATGGCGTGCTCTCTGCCCTTGATAGGACTAGCCGGCGTAGGAGCACGTACAGGGAGACGGCGAATACCCGCTGGTCCTATCAACTGCAGAGAGCACGCCATGACGCTGTGCCTCTTCGCTGTTTGATTGGCCCTTCGGCTCATTACATCGGCCGCGCTCGGACCGAAGCTGAAACGAAGTATAGATGAGGTCAGTGCAGAGCACAGTCCTGTATGCCGTGGCAAACCGGGATCGTAATATCCCGTACACAGGAAATGAGGCCCTCTCGACAGCTCGACAGTCGAAACGTCGCTGCGCGCGTTGACATTCTAACTCTTCTGGCACTATCTTCATGTGTTTTTTAGTTGTTTAGGGGTCAACAAAAGTGTCCAACGTTGATGCAACGTTGACGGGTGACGCACGGGCAAACAGAGCAATTTTTTGCGTAAAACAAACTTAACTCAATAGTTCTGGCTTTTTCGGAAACATATAATTGATTACTCGTAATTGATTACAAAAATAATAATTGAATTACAGCGAAAGTTACCGTAAAAAGTTACAACAAAATGTAATTGATCACAAGTAATAAGTTATTTGTAACTCGTTACGTGCAAGTCTGGGGGCCGGTCAGGCCATACCCGTGCACGACCATGCGTCCGACTAGTCATAGAACGTGCCAAAACGATTGCCGAACCTGATAAGATGCCGTCCAGTCACGGCCTCACGTGAATGCCCATGACGCCGTCATCGACCGATGCCTGATTGGGTACGACCGTCTTTCTGCCGGGTCGTACGGTACGACCAGTCAAACGTTTGGTCGCGTATAGGTATGGCCTGACCGAGCCCCCACTGCTTATTACCTGTTGGGTGGCATGAAAAAAAGACCTCTGCGAGGACGCCATTTTGCAGACACTGTTAAGCTGGAAGCAGCTGTCCAGGCGTAGGAGGGGAACGCTCCCAAAAAGTGGTTCCAGCAGGCCATGGAGAGGAGAGGCCGTCACACAGGTGGTACGAGGGCGTTCGGCTACAAGGGGACGCTGTAGAATAGGTCGACATGTGTACAGAACTCCAAGTAACCAGTAGAGGCAGAAAAAAAAAAGTAAATAAATATGTATAAGTTATTTCAATCAGTGAATTTAGAATAATGTTCCTTTCGAGCTGAGAAACACGTTGATAGTCAGCTATGTACAGTCAACTCGTGTTTTAAACTCAGCCTGCACGTATCTGATGGATTACAGGGAAGGTGTACATTGTTCCGCTGTACTACTCCTGATAGTATGACCAAGCATAAATTCGTGGGCGACTTGTGTTGTATACAGTGTGTACAAATTAGGGAGTTAAGCCAAATGTGATTAAAATCTCGTGCAAAATATGTGTGAACTTAAATGAGCGCAGAATCAAGGCGTGGTATGCCATTCATTTTAAGAAATTGCGCCTTAGACAGTAAGCAAACTGGATTGCACTACAAAAAAAAACACAAAATGTACATAGCAACGAAGGAAGACACTCAGAAAAGCTTGCCGTTTTGTCGTTGTTTTAGGAATGTTCAAATACCGGTTCAAATTCAATATCACAGCGTCATTCATGACCTTTACAGTGGAAAGAAAAGTCACAACAACAGGTTTCCTTAGATGTGTGAAAACTATAGGCATAACACCGCGCTATTCAATTTCAGCCGTAGTTTGCACACTTGTAATCTTTTTTTTAGCTTTTCTTTTTAACAATGCTGGATGTTAAAACAAAAAGTAGGAGTGTGTTATTCTACGAATATATGCTGCCTATTTGGTCTTCCTTCCCAATCCGCGCGTCGAAAAATCTAAAATCATTTAGGCCCTCAAACCCCGAAATGGGTCATCTAAGAAGGTAGTACCAATAAAAAAAAAGGCAAAACCGGACTTCCCACATCACCTTTGGAGGATCTCACGAGGAATGTAGACCATTCCATGTCGGCGCGTCGTCGACAAAAGCCATCGTTTTCATCGGTCTCTCGCGTTACCAAAGGCTCCGTAGAAAGCGCGCGAAAGGCGACGCGGCCACTTTCTCCCATCACGGCTACACGCGCTGTGACCGCAATAAAGCAATCTTGATAAGCGAACCAACGGGCGTGGAGAAGTGCATGCCTCTCCGTCCGACATCCCCGACAAAGCGGAGGAAATCGCCGCTACGCCCTTAGTTTGAAAGCGTTCGAGCTGCTGCTTGGGCGGCCAGAACTGCTGAGATGTTCAGTTCAGAACCGTAGCATCAAGGTCGTCGTCGTGCATACCTCTATAAATAGAAAACGCGGTGCGGGATTCCTCAAATACTTCCTCGCGTGCCGTGAGCACTTCCATCCGTTGAATCCGTCCTGTGGAAGAGGGGTTTTAAAGTATCGAGGAAGTTGTAGGGTGGGAGCGAGCGAGAGGATCGATAAAAAAAAAAAAAGACTTCGTGCGCTTCTTCGGTAAAGTCACGGAAAAACCTGTATGGTCAATCAAAACGAAGATGAGGAAGGGGAATCGTGTTTATAATAACAAATACTATCGAATAAAAATAGAGCCCAAAAATAAATCTTTCTGTTTAAACTATAACGATACACGCGAAAGGAAGACAGAAACTGAATGGCGCACACAGGAGTTGAATGTAAGACCCTTTTCAAATAAGCTTTAAAACACTACGCAGAGAGATGTTGTTTAAAGCATATACACAAAAAAAAATATCCTGCGCTGGTGTTTCGTGTTCAATAACCTCCTCACTATTCGATTGATTTCTTTCTCTACTTAATATTTACGTCTACAACTGGACATTCCTAAATAGTATACTGTTTGTAAAATGAAACATTTAACGCTACTTTCGACATTTTTTTATAGACATTTATGATAACGTTGACAGTGATCTGTCTTCATTGACCACTCCTAGCATTAGATCCAGCGATCATTAGACCATAATTATTATTCGACGGAGCAACTAAAGCCGCTTTTGTGAGACACCTCGTGCGTGCTCTAAAGGTGTTGTTGCCCGATTCCCGCTTCGAACTTCAGCTCGAGACGTTTAATATTCCGGATTTTCTGCACGGTAACCGCCATTGTCGCCGGCATTGTCTTGGGACACGCCGGTTAAGAGTTGCGTTAGGTTGGCTCTTAGCGAGACTTGCATACCGCGGCATACCGCATGGATCCTAAAGCGAACGGTCTCCACCTGCGATGGAGATGACCCCGATAGGCACGTGACCTTCTGTTTGAATCAATAAAGACGCTTAGAGCCGATGAGGGCCCGTGCGTCTGTAGGACAAGGCCCTCTGGACGTCGGTTCAAAGCTACGTACGACACCGCAAAGGACACATTGTCTCTCGAAGCAGCAACGTCTGATTGCACCGGCCTTTTCGCCCACGAGCGTGCGCGGGGGATTACGTGGCGTTGCGCGTGCGTGCAAGGCCGCCGTGGGCGGTCTTTGCATGCGTAACAGTGCGTGCAGCAAAGAACCACGTTAATGGAAGTCCCACTCTGCACTTGTGTGGACACCCGGGCTTTCAAAGTGCTTCCGAGACCCGTCGAGTCCGTTTAGTTTTATTCTGCTGAATGAGGCACTTGAACGAAACGTGCTGGGCTACTGGTGTTTTCTCGCATCCAGTAACGTCTTGGTCAATTGTTTTTCACTTACTTGCTTGGCAATGGGGGCGTGTGAGTACAAATTCAAAAACTCCTACGGCAGTGTTTGCATCTAAAGTTACTACTTGTGTTTACCAAACTTAGTCAAATTCGCGGTCGTTGTCTTAAACTCTATAACAATCGCATATCCACCCTACCGACACCGTACAATTGAATCGTTTTACCACTCGAGGCGCGTCAACTCAATTAAAACCACAAGCCTTTTCTATACAGGCCTTTCCAAAAAATAGACATGGGGACGATAAAAATTTATATGTTCGCGTGTTTAGCGCATTCAGTGCTCGCCTGGCAAAGCGAATATAGTTCGCGCTTGGAGGGTCATCATTTTCTCCCTCCGTGCTCCGACTTCAAATAGTCTACCGCAGGCATCCGAAGGTCGAAATTCGCGACCCGGTTACGTTTGCTACTGCACCCGTTAGCTGTTCACATCGCTTGATCGAGTCTGTTTGATTTATATTTTTTATCTTACTCTGATTTTGTTTCCGCGATATTGTGTTTCTTGCACACAAACCCCATTCCTGCAGCCATAGCCCAAACAAAACTGCCCTAAGCAAAAAAAAAAAAAAAAATAATTTATTTTATTATAAATCCCTTGTTTAAAATGCACCCAAGCGCAATATATATATACAGGGTTTTTTTTTTTTAGATTAACAGATTTGATTTAAAAAAGCCGTGAAAGTTACACTTATGCCGCTTGTGGAGGTGAGTTATACGGCCAGGGGACATAGTATAGAGGGCTAATCGTAATGATCAGTCGGCTAATTAATTAAAATTCATTAATTAACTTTTTAATTAATAAAAAGAGACATACGGTTCCAATTAGAAACTTGCTCAGCGTCATTGAAAACCCCAAAATCAGTCATTTTCAGACCGACTTTGAGCGCGTGAGAAGCGTAGTAGTGCACTAAAGTTACCTCTCGTGGAGCAGGTACTGCAAGGCTGGGGCTAGATAAGAGACGGAAAAATCGCGCGGGCGCCTTATCGCAACCTCTAGCTTTGTACCTGCTCCACGAGCGGTAACTTCAGTTGACTACTACGCTTCTCACGCGCTCAAAGTCTTTCTTAAAATGATTGATTTAGGAGTTTTCGATGACGCTGAGCAAGTTTCTAATTGGAACCATATGTCTATTTTCATTAATTAAAAGTTAATTAACAAATTTTAATTAATTAGCCGACTGATCGTTACGATTAGCCTCCTATAGTATGTCCCCCTGGCCGTATAACTCACCTCCACAAGCGGCATAAGTGTAACTTTCTTTCACGGCTTTTTTTAAACAAATCTGTTAAGCTTAAAAAAAAAACACCCTGTATATATATATTGCGCTTGGGTGCATTTTAAACAAGGGATATATATATATATATATATATATATATATATATTTCTCCTGCCCTTTTTTGCAAATACCAAATATTAAATTATAGTGCGTTATAAAACAAAATTAATCATTTCTTTGGGGAAGCCGGAATAGGCACGAACAGCGTTCTATGGCATCTAATTCTAATCCTCAATGGTATCATCGGGGACATATTGCATTATTTTCTAGTCACTGACAGTTTAAGAAATGAAGGGCGTGGTTTATTATGTTCATGCTTCTTTGTGATTGGCTGTTCGGCTTTCTTGTCGGCTAATACCGCCATTTGATTGGCTGCGGAGCGGTAATTAGATGCTCGGGGTCTCGCCACGACCTGCGTTTCTTAAGCCAGAAGCAACATTATTCAAACATACCATTCAAAAGCGCTCAGCTGGGATCAGGCGAGGCTGCGAGACGAGTTGCAGCTCAGCTGTTTAACTAACGCTCGATCGAACGTGGTTTCTTCAAGAAGGTCGCGTTACCGCCGAGACACCACTCAACCGTGCCTGGCTCACGTGCGATACCGGTCTTTTTCTGCGGCTGGCGGTTTCCTGCTGCCGACCCTCTTCGGAATGCGTACACGAACGATTGGATTCCAAATCGGTCAGCGTGACGTCTGAAGAAACAAAAACAACAGATATAAGTTCAAGACACCCGTGCCTTTCTAAACGAGCTTTTTTTTTTTACGCGTTCTTTTTTTGTTGGGCACTTTGCATTTCCTAAACGCCTTGTCGCTCGCTATCTTTATGCATGAAGTGAGGGAATTCAATTTAGGAGGCAGCGTTCTTCCGCTCCCGACTCGACGGCACGACGCTCTTTTTTGTTGAAGCAATTGATGATGCAGGCAGCTTGTTTTTAAGAAGTAACATTTTGACCCGAGAGAGTCGAGACCGAAAATACTCACAACAGTACCGTCCTCTTGTTCACCCGAGTAGTTTTGCACTCCAGCGCTACACCGCCAACCTCCTATTCGTCGTGCTATTTTTGTTCGCAAGACTCGCGCGTGTCTTTTGCAATTTGTCCCCTGTCCTCTGAAGTTTCGTTCTCGTACTTATCTCTTTCGCCTCATTTCAGTCATTGAAATGTCCTCGTGCATATCAAAAACTATATCCAGCTTTCAGTAGTAACAATATCTCTTATCAATAACCACTTGACACTCCTGAGACTTGCGGTGCTTGCTCGTGTTGCTTCGCATTTCACTCTCTCTCTCTCCCCATACAAAAATGTCCTATGGTCGGCTATAGAAAATTCTTTGTATGGTCGGCTTTAGCTATTTGGCCCAATCAGCTAAAGAATTTTCTATGGCTGTCTTTAGCATTTTTTATGGTCGCCTTTATGGGCCTCTTTTGCTTTGCCTATGGCCCTATCGCTGTGCAGCCATAGCGCTCTTTAGCTTGTCCAATGGTTGGCTAAAGACTTCTCTATGGCTTAACCTATGGCCCTCTTTAGCCAGCAGACTCTAAAAAAAAAAATTTTTTTCTTTAAGTTCCCCCGACGTGTAAGCGCTACTGGTAGATATACATTCATCTCTGATCACACAGAATACACAGAACACAAGCAGAACACTACCCCACACGACAGCAGCAACGCTGCGCCACCGGGCTTTTCTATATATGCGCTGTTCGCACTAGCTGTATATATAGCAGTCTAATTTTTGAATCCGACTTTGCCGGTGACCCATTATTTGTCGCAAAAACACGGAGAGGCGAAGCAAATATTACTCGTACTTAATACATTATTTGAATTGGCTCTTGGAATAACCCCCATCTCTTAATTCAAAACCCCGAAAAAGGCAAATGGAGATCATTAGGCTAATTAACTAAACGTTATTAATTATCTTTTTAATAAGTTTGATTAATCACTTTGACAATGCAGTGATGACATGCCGTACACTGGTGCTGAAGATTGCAATCAAGCTATTGCTTGATTGCAGTGTTCGGCGCGAGTGTAATTTATTTTCACTTTTGGGGGGTAATAATTCATTTTAATTGTTGCACAAGTATTTTAATACATTTTTCAAACAAACAATATTACTGGCTTTCACGACTCGTTGCAACAGCAGAGAGCATATCTTGGGTCATGGTTTGTCACCGGCATTACAGAAATTCAGTATTGATTTAATTTTCTAACGTGGAGTGTTTTTACTAAAAAGTAAGCGCCGGTAGTGATTTTCTATAGGCGTGGAAAGAAAATTTATTGTTCTTAGTCTTTAGACTCGGGGCCATAAACTTTTCTATAGACGCATAAAGACAGTTTATTGGTTTCCAGTCTTTAAACTCGGGGCCAAAGAATTATCTATAGGTGGGTAAAGAACATTTATTGGTTCGCTGTCTTTAGACACGGGGCCATATAATTTTCTATGGGCATCTAAAGAGATTTTGTTGGTTCCCAGTGTTTAGACACAGGGCCATAAATTTTTTTTTAGACGGTTAAAGACAATTTATTGGTTCACAGTCTTTAGACAGGTGGGCATAGAGATTTCTATAGGCGGGTAAAGAAAATTTATTGGTTCCCATTCTTTAGACACAGGGCCATAGATTTTTCTATTGCTGGCTGTAGCTGTCTTTATCATAGCGTGGCAACTGTACACAGGGTGTTACAATAGCTTCACAATATATACGTATGTCAAATCTAGAATATTCCTTGTTTGCACACATCCGCAATAAAAGGAGACCATTTTGCACTCGTTGCCGTAATGCAACGAATGGCAACCATGGAAGTAGATTAAGTCAACAGTCGTAAAGTTTTTACGGACGACCAGTAGTCAATAGATAACGTAAAGTGCGCGATAAACCTCCTCCCTTCGCGACTTTTTCCGCTACCACAAGGTGCTCTTTGAAATTCAACCCAACCCACTACACGCTCCCTCTGAAAAAGCAGAGCCAATGGAAACTTCTAATAAAAGCGTACTAGACAAACACTCCGCTCGTGAATAAATTTAAACTTCTCTCTGTCGTTCTGACAAACTTGGGGGGCAACGAGTGTGTCGGGTAACCACGACACAACAAATCATAACGCATGCGTGCAGACATGACAGATTCTGTGTTTTTTGGGTTCATCAGAATGATCGAGACAATTTCTTTGAAATCTGCATCTCCGGCGCAAGCGCTCATTTTGTGATGGCTCGTTTCAAAACTGTCATCCCATTCCCGCAGCCTTTCCTGCTCTGCATACGCGTTAAAGAATAGCGAGCGACTGCCAATAAGCCATTTTAAGAATTGTCCATTCATCAAAAAGCATGCGGCGAGTGTGGTTACCCGCACTGCATATGCTGTACACACTGCCGCCCGGAGCACTAGCTGTTCTAAAGCAAAAACCTAAAACAAGTAGCAAAGCGTTCGTCAACTCCTCATTTTGTTTATTTATTTCAGAACTTTCAGACTGATAATGTGAGCGCGTGAAGCACGTGTACCTACGTTTCCAGCATTCTCCTTGGTGAATAATATTGCGAAATATATATTATTCGAAATAGATATTGCAAATACATGTTGCGAATTATCTAGGATGGGGTCTAGGGCGATAAAACTGAAATTCTTGTTTCAACCTGCTCAACGCAATTTTCTTTAAAAAGCTAGAACAAAAACAAAGAATTCACATTGTAACGTTTGACTATATTGTCATATTGAAATTTTTATGTACCTTTATATTCCCAACGAATTTCTAACATTTTCGGAAATCCTCATTATCTGTATACGAAAAAAAAAAGCATGTCTTGATTTTTTTGTTTGTTTGTTTGACTTTTTAAAGAGGTCTTGTTTACCATCAATCTACATTATTATGCTCATCTAATCTTTGGGTTTGAGCTGAGTGCTTAACATTGTTTATATATTTATCCCTGCTCATAGGCGTCATTTTCTCATATAAAATGTTCGAATTTTTTTTTTACCTCTACAACTCCGATCACTGAAGACGTGTTATAGGTTTAACCAATGTCACTGCGTACTAATGTTTTCACATTTCATTCCAGCTTGAATCAAACATAATCTTTTGAACTGCGTGCTCACCAATAAATTAATGCCTTGACAGAAATCATGAATACTTCCTGCCTATCTTCGTCCGTGTAAACCCATTGCGGAGAAGGCACAGCGAGAGTTTGGTTGCACGTCATAAGATTTCAATGCGGTCGAAATTAGTTCTCAGTCCTCCGCTGTGTCGTGACAAGTGACCCTCCACTCATTTGGCACTTAAAACCCCCAAATTCACTTTCGTCTTTTTCGCTGGCTTTGTCCACGGTGGTATGCGCCCACCTCTACACTTCGCCAGCAGTAAAGTTATTTTCGAACATATATATATATTTTTTTTTAACTCCCGTTTTCATCGTTACAATTCTGTGTTTTAATTTTTTTTTTTTAATTCTGAGTGCTGGCACCCGTGTGGTCAACTTTCCATTGCTGTTGTACTTTTTGTTTTGGAACGTTAATTCTTCCCATGGATATTAATTGAATGCTTAAACAAAGCTCCAAACTGTAACGTTCGCACTATGAACCTATCCTACCAAAAAAAAAAAAAAATGTCACCAGTACAGAACGATGGCCAATAGAGCGTATAATTCAGAGGGTATAGAAGAGTACCTTTTTATAAATAATAACGTATTTGCGAAAAAAAAAACTTCAGTGCACCGTGGAATCGCAAAAATGTCTTAGAATATTAGAAAGAATAGGCTTCGAAAGACAATAGATTTATGTTTTAGTCCGTATTCCTAAGTCTGGACTGTTCGTCATAAAAAGTGTCCCATTAACTATCGTAACACTGAGAACAAACAAGCATAGAACTTCGTCAATTAAATTATATAATAGTAATTAAAATTTGAAAAATAATACACAGGCGTTTATAACTTTTCATGTATGACCAATGACTGACGTAAAAGATTATTGTTAATAAAGCCACGCCGTAAGATCAGAACGAACTTCTAAGAAAGTCTTAGCAGCGCTGGGTTTTGATCAGACAAATGACCCTGCATCATCATTCACATGATCCGGGTTCAATTCCCACCCCTCCCCGTTTCGATCTGGACTAGCAACATACCGGCGTGTGATTGTGTAATCACTGCTGCGTGATGCACGTTAAATACTCCAGATTAGTAGCCAGTGAACTGGTCTAATTGTTCATCTACAGCGGAGACTTAAAACGGCCCTTAAGGCAGGACTAACAATCCGCTCTCTAAACATACCCGCCAGACGATTATTTTTACACTGTAACCGAAATATATACTGAAAACATGCAGAAGGAAGCGGTAGGGGAGGGAGGGAGTGGAAGGTTTAAAAGAGTGTTTCAGGTGCCTGCAGATCTGTTGAAGGAAAGAAAACAGTTTTACATTACTCTTCAAACTTGAGGCGCTCCTGTCGGGAGAGTCATGGAATAAGTGGGTCAAAATGTAATCACCTTAGTCAAAGTGCGTTTTTTGTAATTTATTTCACGATTGACAAGTAAAGTCTTCTTGGGTCATATGAAGGCTGTTTGCTTGCATATATTTTTTTTTTCGTTCCTTGTAAATCGTTTACCCGAACTGGATACCCTGACA
Source organism: Ixodes persulcatus (assembly GCA_013358835.2). NCBI lineage: Eukaryota > Metazoa > Arthropoda > Arachnida > Ixodida > Ixodidae > Ixodes > Ixodes persulcatus. The sequence goes on along the minus strand of JABSTQ010009362.1, from coordinate 368,389 downwards.
GCGATGGAACGTTTTCTTAACAGAGAGATTAAAGAGGCGTGCGGCAATGCAGAGACTGGCTGTCCGCCTCTTTCTATTTCCGTTTTATTTTTTTGCCTCTCGTTCCTCAACCACGGTCTTTTATCATGAACGTCAACCCACACCGCCAAAGAGGTAGGCAACTCAAAGCGCGCCCACCCGTCCGTCCATCCCGGATTCTTCCGAGAATAAGTCGGCGCGATTTTAAGTCCCGTCACACGTGCACGCTACGAGGCAGAGGAAAACGCCGATTGGCATCCTCGTTTTATTTGTAGCTTCGAAACACCGATGATGGGAATAGAAAGCGGAAATTAGTTCCATCTATAAAAGGTTCCGATCTTGTTTCTGCCTTGTGGGGATCCATCCGGAACGCTATCACCCGTGGGCGTCTCCTCATCAAATCGTGATTGAAAATTTGATTCCAAATCTTGCATCACATTCTAGACCCGTTTGCCCAAAGTCAAAAAGGCATCTTTAGTGAGACTCGTCTTTATGTCTGTATAGCCACTTACGGGATAAGAACAGCAGGGATGTCTTTCAGCTCTCTCGCCCCAAATGCGATATTTCTGAACCTTCGATAACATTTCGATGTCTCGGGACCTTCGAGCGTGCAAGTGCTACCGAAGCACGACAGAAGACAACGAGCGCGTGCTGGAGGCCGGGCGTCCGAAAAAGAAGCCCTGCGCTCTATGTTATAATAATAATAAGAAGAAGAAGAATGTTTATTTCTATCGAGAGTTATGTCGGTGACTATTAGCGATGTGCCCCACCAAAAGCGTCGCTGTGGTCGACTTTCGGCGATTGGCCAAACCACGGGCATGAGAGCGTGGTCATGCTGTCAACTTCGACGGTATTTGTTGCAAGAACGCGATGGTTTCTAGCTTCCGCTGTAGTTCTTAAGACACACCACCGAACTTGGCCTTGCCGCAACTGATGGTAAGTATACCGGGGCCGCAACGTAACGTCACTGCGAGGTAAATTCTAGTCGTGACCTCACGGATCAGAACCACAACAGGGCGACATCTAAAAATTCCGGCTCCAACGGTCATGTGGTTGATGGTGCCCATGGCAAGTTGTTTTTTCACGCCCCTGATGACGGCGATGATGAGATCGTTTTTTTTTTTTTTTTACTTTTTGGCAGCACCACCAGCAACAGCTTGACCTTACTATCTGTTTACTACATTTTGTACAAAGGTCAAAACAACGCAGCCGCGCAGCCACCGCAGTCCCCCTAGTATACGTAGTGGCGTCAGCATAGAGAAACATGGCCGTACCCATGGAATAAAGAAAAATAAAGAAAAACAGTAGAGGGAAGGATGAGGGGCGCCCCTTGCACTGGCTGTCGTAGCTGCGCCTTGGAACTTGACGCCCGTAATTCGGCACAAGGAGAGCGCTCTGCACTAGCCACTCAAGGGAGGGGGCATTCGGCCCGTGGTGCCCTTTGTCAAATCCTAACTGAGGGCTTTGTCCTCGCGTCGCCCCCACCTCCCCCCCCCTTCATGTAGTGCCCGGGCCCCCATGCCCCCCCCCCCCCCCCTACCACACCTTAGGTGCGCCATTGGGTGAGAATACATGCGCAAGTTTGCCTTTCGCGTGTTTTCACGAAGAGTAGACTAGAACAGGACTATCTTTTTAGCAGTCTCAAATTTTCACTGAGCCGACGTTGTTTTTGTGAGTAGTGCTAAAATACACGATGAGTTTTGTTCCGCAATACATAAATGGGCGCTGTTTATCAGGTGCGCAGTCTTTTTTTTTTCTACCTGCCTTTTATTTATTTTTTAGAATAAAATCGTATCCTACGAAAATAATCAACGACAGCTAAGCACACGTTGCATGGCCTGCGGCGTGTGTTTAGTTGTGACGGTTTAACAAACTTGGTACTTAAGAATAATGCTTCTCTCAGCAGTCTTTCTGTGGACTCATATTTGTTTAATGTGTTTTTTTCTTTTTTTGTGCGTGTAACGTCAACACGTTTGGAATAGTCCAATGACTTTCTCGCTTTTTCACAGGGTCAACACGTTTCAGGCTATGTGAAGTTGAAGCAAAGCTTCCGAAATAGGTAACCACTTCCAAAATCAGTAAACATAAAAACAGGAACCTAAAAAAAAAAATACCGGCTTTGCATCGAGCAACATAAATTACATGGCTTAGTCATCTCTGGTAATAGATAGGACATGTTTGAGGGAAAACGCTCATGTAATTACAGGATGTGTTACACAGAGAAAAGCGTGTTGCGGTAATTATGAGGTAAGCGTAGTTTTATTTGCTTTCGTTTTTTTGCGACAAAATTTTTGGCACGACAACTTTGACGCAGAATCGAACACAGAAATATCGGGCAACATTAATGCACCCCCCCCCCCCCCCCGGGCACTAAATTTACGCCATGTGCAAAAAAACTTGATACACGGTGTCTAACCATGCGAATCACGCGCGCAGGAAACGCATCCCGAGCCACAGCCTTACAAGCAGCAGTGTGACTCGTAAACCATTATTTCTTTGGTAACCAAGTGACGACTTCGTTCTTTTGGCAAGAGAGAACAACTAACACGTTTTCGTTGCGCCCTTAACAGCTAACAAGTGACTGTGGTTACGTGTTTTTTTTTTGTTTTTCTTTTAAGGGGCAACCTGACTTTCAATAATAATTTATAGTAGCAACGACCCCATAAAACAAGTTCAAAACAAATAAGTCTAAATTATAATATTGTAAAACACTAATTAGCCTATGCAAGTCTGGAAATATACTATAAAGCAAACAGGACATCATTCAGAACCCTGTGTTAAATAATGCCACTGTAAAAAAAGCAACGCGTTTTAGTTGAGTACAAAGGGACGTGTTTGCTCTTTAGGCCGGTAATGAGCCCCTTATCAACAATTACGCTTTGCGTAAGTAACGTGCTAACATATCATTTTCTCTTCTATAACGCTTGTTCGGTAACCGCCGCAGTTAGCTATCAGTTCTATGGTTTCTTAACCCTGTAAATATCCTATGCGTAACCTTACATGAAGCAGTCGATACTCACGCTGTAGTCAATGTAACTATCAATAACGTCACTTACGACGGTAGTCTACAGCAAAACATAGCTTACATTGACGTCACATCAGCCGCCATTGCTACCGTACCATGATCCTGTGCCCGCACCTTCTGCAGCATACGTTTGAAACCATGGAATTTGTTCTTCTCGGCAAGGCTTGCCAAGAAGAACAAATTTGATGGTGCCAGATGTATGCTACAGAAGGTTCGGGGACAGGAGCATGGTACAGTGTTATGACGGTTGACATGGTGCCATGACGTCAAGTGCAGGGCATGTATAGGGACCACCGTGTCTGGTTTCTACATTGTTTATAACGCTGCAGGGAGATACGGGCACGATATAGGATAAGCCACTTTGGAGGTCAATGAGAGTCCACGCTTGACTCTCTTACCGCTTGACCCCGTCCAGTGCCTTCAAATTCCCCTGCATTTGTGAGGCAAGCCTGGAGGAGACCGACCAATTATGAATTTCTTTGTGTTTAGTTTAATTTCTCTCGACCGACGGAGCTCACGACGATTTGAAGCTCGTGTCACGCGCCTCTCGACAAGAAGACCTGCTCGCACAAAGAGCGTCCCGTCGAAGCGACGACTTTCCGTGACCGATGCATTTGGAACACAAGAACACTTTCGGCCTCGAATGTCACGCATCTTGAATCCCACGAATGTGTCACTCGTGCCTCGTGGGGGTCAAGCAGGAAGAGACGAATGACCTGTCCAAGACGTTCTTGCCCCGTTGTTTTACTTTTTAAGACGATTTTGTTCTACGCGCCCCCAAATTTCGCTAAGTGACACGAAAGGTTCATTTCAACCATGGAGGTAGGAATAAGAGGAGGCGACAAACCGACTAGAGCCAGACACACGAGAAAATCCCAAATGAAGCCGAAAGTAGAGGTCGACCTCAAGGGTGCCCAAGTCCGTCCAACAGCGTCCAAGGGTGTCCAACTCCGTCCAATGGCGTCTTTTGGTTTTGGTCATCGTAGGAGGTGTGTCCCTCCAAACCGGAAGTCTCCCCCGGCTTCACCTCTGGTGGCGTCATGTCGCCTCCAGAAGCTGCTTACCTCCATGATTTCAACGAAGGCCCTTCTTGTAAGAGGATCTGTCTGCTATCCGCACGCTACGCGTGCGGAGAGATTGCGACGTGTCGGGTAATGTCGGAATCTGATTTGCTGCAGAGCAATAATCAGATGCGAGGGACTATGCTGAACGCAAGTCCGTCTGCATCTTGCTCAGGGGTTGCTGTGAAGTCAAAATGCCGAGCTCTAATTGGCTTCGTTTGGAAGGATAGGGGGTAGACCTCAATGCTAGCAGCATGGCTACCGGCCTCGAGGTATACCCACTATCTTTCCAAACGGAGCCAATCAGAGTTCGGCGTTCTGACGTCACCGCAGCCCCTGCGAAACAAGCAGACAAACTTACGCTCCGCATAGCAGCCTTGTCCATTTTTTATGGTACAAAGTGTGGACTAAAACCTGGGTTACAAATTTGGTAGAGGTGAAAGCGAGAGTGATTTCCGTTGCTGATTGGACTTGCTACCACGGCTTGCCCGCAGTCAACCAATCAGACATTTTAGACTCGTTCGCCAGTTCACAACTGAGCAATATTTTGGTGATGTCTCACCAACGTACAAATAGCGGGAGAGGTGTCGCGGCCTCTGACCCGCTTGTCCTTACTACCTACTCCTTCATCCACCGCTCGGTGTCAGCTTGTGTACGGCAGCAAAACTACTTAAGATTTGCGAGAGTTTTTAAAAAAAAGAAGCGGGTTGTTAATGGCTTCTTGTCAAATGGCAGACGGTCAAAATTTCAGCATGCGTCCGATCTTTACTTCGCCGCGGAGCTCGTTTCGTAGCAGATGATCAACTTTTCTTTCATGCTTTTTCTTTTATAAGACGACATATGGTGATTTCTTGTTTTATTTTCTAAAACGCACGGCGCAAGCAGACAAGACAGAAAATAGAAGACACACAATCGCTGACGATTGCCAGCGATTGTGTGTCTTCTCTCTTTTGTCACGTCTGTTTGCGCTGTACGTTTTAATCACCATGCTTTACCAACACGACCAAGCTTCTATTTTGAACAGTTTTTTTTACGTCTACGAATGGCGCTTCGTAGCCGATGAACTTGCGTTCTTTGCTCGCGTTAAAGACGAACCGTCTACAAGCGCTACTTTCCCTCGCTCCGCGGGAGGCAAATTAAATCTCGCTCTGCTCTCGTGGTGACCAAACGCAGACCCTTAAACTATTATAGAGGTTTGCCTTATGTAGGAAATGTTTACTTCACTATTCAATATGTTACACTGTGATGTTTTAGAGGGTACAACGGAACGCTTCTATAGGTTATTACGAATAAAGTGATTTAAAAATAAAAATTTTTATTTTCGTAACACAGTCAAACTAAAACAATCAAGACAGCGGCTTCTGCGGTATTGCACCGGACGCCGACAAGCATTGTGAAAATATGTTTTCCATGCACCGCTTAGTTATTAGACGAGAATTTTAGCAAAGGGTTTGTTCTCGTATGAGCGGGGAAAATAAAAAAATAATAGGCACCCACAAAGTTTTTTTTTTTTTTTTCTGGTGGAACCTGGTCGTTTCTTTTTTATTAGAATCAATCTTATTTCCACCTAGTCCAGGCCTCTTGTGCCTAGTCGTTTTATTTATCAACAAACGCAGCACGAACTGAGGCAAAGACGCTTTTCTTTAGGATGTCACATTATAGATCCGATTTTAAAAACAGCGTGTAGTACTTGGCGTATCGGCCATCACCAACAACGAAGCTGCAGCATAAGAGTAAGACTAGAGAGTAGTATTTATTATGTTATAAAAAAGATTCACACTAATAAAATCAAAAATTGCCATTCAGATATCAGAGTCTTTGAAAACGTTTCCTTGGAAGTTTCAAGCACGAAACTCTAAACGTCAATATTAGAACAATCTTAAAAAATTTGCCATCTCTTTTGCTGCTAATTTTCATCCCAAGGCTATTTATAATTTTGTTGGCAAACTTGGAACCCAAAGTGGCATTCATTTTCCATCTACATTTAAGAGTAAGCTGGGCTTTAGACAAATGAATAACCTGTACAGACATCTACTGAAAATGCTATATAAGAAATTAGATAAGTGCGGCAAAGCTATCGCAGATTTTAAAAGTCATTTTGGCTCCTGTGCGTGCCTTGTTATTATTTTAAAAGTACTGCTCAGCTGGTCGTACCACCCTCACATGTTCTAATTATCGTCTGAAAAAAAAAAGGAGGCAATTTTCACCTTATTTTTTCCAGTACGGTTGACCACGCGATTAATTTAAAAAATGTCACTCCGAAGTTTCTGAAGTACAGAATCTGGTCTCTGCAAGTTAATCAATATCGTTTTTCTTTTTACTTTATAGTTACAGTACCTAAACCGCGTCTCCGACCGGTGTGCTTAGTTTCCTATTCTGCCCGTGCATCGAAAGTGGTCTCGAAGTGGCAACTGATGACGTCACAAAAAACGGAGTATCATGCTGTCGAATGTCGCGATCCTGGCGGTTAGTAGTATAAAGGTTCCTGCAAAGATCACGAGGAAACGCGAGTGTCGCTGTCGTTGCGGCGTCCCACCTTCTGACTGCCGAAGCTTCCGTAGACTGTCAAGCTTGAGAGCGACCTGCAGCAGAACAGGCGTCTGCCACATTCACCATTACTGCTGTGACACCGCCTGGATTGCGGCAGGCGACAGCTCGACTCTTCAATGACGTCATCAGACGGAACTCGGGGGTCTACTTCCTTGGACGCGGTAAACACACCAGTCGGAGACGGATTCTATCATAGCCTTTTTATACTCACAAAGCCTGAGAGTTCGACGGCGGAGCCATAGAGTGCCCGGTCGCAGATTTGGAGCGCGAGAATCTGGTAGCACAGAGCATCAAAGAGCCATATCTCGGGGAACCTGGACGTCAGCGCACAGCTTTTGCAGCGGCGAGGATCCGAAACACACTTGTTCCCTCGGGAGAAGTGTGTTTCGGCGTCTCGCCGCAGCGGGGCGCCAGTCACGTGGCTCTCCTCTCATTCGTTGTGTGCCGCTCCAGCTTTTCCATTTCGGCGGCCGCTTCTCGTGGCGATCTGCCAGGCTTTGTCAGTTTATAGGAGGCTATGATTCTATGCACCATACTATGCGGAGCGCGAGTTCGTCTGTTTCTTGCACTCGGGTTGCATTGACGTCAGAACGCCGATCTCTGATTGGATCTGATTGAAACGATAGTGGGTTGACTTCAATGCTAGCCGCCTTGATGTTTACCCCCAATTCTTCCAATAGGTGCCAATCAGAGATTCATATTAAAAATAGCGCAAAAAGACGGGACAAAAAGACGAAGAAGCACACAGGACAAGCGCTAACTGGCAACTAAAAGTTTATTGAACGCTGCCAACTTTGCTATAAACCAACACACTGTTTACAAACAAGCCCGCTTTGCCCACAACAGGTGTGGGCACTGCGCATGCGCAGAAGCCAAATTTGGGAGGAATGAAGCGTTAGCGCATGCGCAGTACCGACAGCAGCGCCACCGCGGTCGTATGACGTCAGCAAGTTGAGTTGGTCTATAGATGTGCACGCGCGTAATCTCATCTCAACAGAAACCCGGCAACCGCCAAATCAGTAAATATAGCCAGCCCCCCGCCTGCTCTGTGTCTTGTCCCTTGCACGTATCTCCAGTCTCGGGTTTACAAATATGCTCACATCATCCCGCCGCACAACCCGCACGAGAAAAAGAAAATGCGCCGTGTTAATATTTACAAGCAATATATTGTTAATAAAGCTGTACTCTTTGGGCTGCATATACACCGATGCAACGCTAATGCAAACGTCTTTGTCGCAAGCATGTATTTTTGCCGCCTCCAGCGACTCTCTTTCTTACCTTCCTTTGTTGCGTCCCTCCACCTGCGCACCGTCCAGCATGGGGGAACAGCCACAAGTTTTACAATGCCCCGGCAAGTGAGAACCGTAATTGTTGCCAAGAGAAGCCGCGTGCTCTCAAAGTCTATCATTTAAACAACGTTCCGCGTTTGATAAACTTTTAGTTGCCATTTAGCGCTTGTCCTGTATGCTTCTTAGTCTTTTCGTCCCGTCTTTCTTGCGCTATTTTTAATATGAATGTCTATTACCAACTTGCCTAGCAGACCAAGCTTTACCAATCAGAGCTCGGCATTCTGACGTCACCGCCACCTCTGCGAAAGAAGCAGACGAACTTGCGCTCAGCATAGTCACTGACAGCCTGAGAAAGTAACGGCGTGGCCAGTTCGTAGCATCTCATTATCTCTCCGTCACCAATCAGGTTCTGGCATGAGCCGATGTAAACGTCGAAGGACCAATCATGATGCAAAAAGCGTGACCATCATAATCCACGCCCGGCGTACTTTTTTGTCTCGAAAGAAGAGTTGGCAAGTGAAGTTTAAGTCCTAATTTCTAAACTTTGTTAAATGAAAATATTACAGAGATTGTGGTTGCCACTGGGTAGCCAAAGTCAGATCAACTCTGACTGCCAGCTTTCTGTTGAAAAATATTGCAAACGACTTCAGGCCACTTAATTACCGAGAAATACCGGGCCTTTGGATATGCGAAGGTTAACTCGCTGAGCTCGCTAGCATGCATTAATTCATTAAAACGTCCGCGCAGTTGCCTATAAAAGGAAATTTGTGCAAATGATGACTCAACATTTAATGTAAACATCTTTCTCGTTTACACGACAGCTTCACATCGGTATATTTCTGTTGTGGATGTCAAATGTCGCTCGAACCTCATAATAAACAGAAAGTAGCATAATCTTCCTCCTCTTTCTAAATTTCTTTTAAATATTTTTGTGCACTGAGGGCAGGGTTAATATTCTTAGCAACACAAACACATTTACTGTCTTCGAGCAGAGAAAATAAGCGATTTCAGAAACAAAACGTAAAGGTTGCGGTTCTGTTTAAGTGGACAGGAGAAATTCATTTCGTGTCTCGCCACATTTTTATCATTCTCATGTGGCCTGAAGTTTTAGAATAGACCGATCTCACTAGGTGTTCGGCGCATGCGTGACGCCGCCATAACTTTAGTTCACAGGAGGCAGACGGCCGTGCATGCGAGGGCTCGTGCTGTGTCGTGCTCCACACGCGCAGAGCTCCAGCGTGGTTGTCGCGCGCGCAGCACGACTAAAGTTCCCTCGATGCATTGCGGCAGCGGTGGCGCAGTCAAACTAACTGCTGGGAGCGGTCTATTCCTAAGACTGAGCTGAATAAAGAGTTATATAACATGTATTAGATAAATCATGATTTCTAAAAGTACAAATCACGTGGAACTGTTTTAGAAACGTCGGAGCAGTGCTTTACTCTGCGTGCACCTGTCCACGGGAAAGGAACTGAAAACTCTCGCATTTGCATACTCAAGTGCCTCAAGACGGAAACGCAAACCACACTTTTCTCAGAGGGCAAAAAAAAAAAAAAAAAGAAGAAGCCGCATTTATGACCTCCGGGTGCATGCGAATAAGACTCTTCTTCTCGGCGCAGCACGCGGAAGAGAGGAGCTTTCCTGCGAGACGATTCAAAATCCCGAGTAGCGGGGCGACGCGTCGGCGTCTGCCGCGGTCAAATCGCAAAAACAAAACAAAAGAGGAAGCCCGCAAAGAAGAACAATCGAGCCAATAAAATATCTCCGACAATTGTATAAAAAAACTCCTCCCACCTCCGACCCCTTTCTCTGATTTATCGACCGGAGGACGGCCATAAATACGAACCCAGGAGGATGAATCCAAGTCCACTTCCCAGGTGTACCTCTTCAATAGCCGTTTTCGTAGAACTATACTCCGTTCACCGCTACGCTGACAGTGCGATGAGAGTACACGCTCACTGGACCAATCAGCTGCCTCCCTGTAATCACGTGACCCCTCCCTCTGCTCGTGAGCATGAACGAGAGCACGGTCACGTGGCGGAACGTAGACGAAGGACTGGTTCAACGAGCACGCATATTCCACCGCGCTGTCAGCTTATGGAACGAGCAGACTATAACAGTACACGCGAGGGGAACCCCTCGAACTCATTCCGGTCCTACGGGCTAACGACGCCGGTGAAAGCCTCAGAAAGGCAAGTCGCGGCTTCCGGATCATTTGCATAGGCCCCGCCAACCGACGGTACCGACAGTTCGGCGTCCTCTTCTTCCCATAGACTCTCCCGTCCGCCTTTGGTTTTGCTTCGTGAGTGTCTTCGGTTGCAACACGGCACGCCGCCGCCTCGGTGGTTGCTGTGTATACGACAGGGGTCATCGGCGAGGCATGTAGTACCGCAGAGACAAAAGACCGGCCGGGGCACTTGGCTCTCGGCGGGGTTCTGCATGACGCTGCACGTGGAAATAGATGCAAGTGGCCCACGGTCTCGAAGGACGCACTCGCCCCGTCCGAGGGAACGGGTGAGACCTGCCTGGACAACAACGTCTGTGACAGCGTTCAGCCATGACCTGCACGGTCGTCATCTTTGTTAGCGAAGGGAAACGCATTGTTCGCGGAAGTTTGACTTACTTTTCTCTTTTCTTCTCGTTGCTTTGGGCTAGTGAATTGCTCTCTCTCTGCTTTGATTTCCCGAAAGCCATCTGCCGGTTAATCCACAAAAACTGTCGGTCACTCGTCCTTGCAATCGGAAGAGAAATTTTGAGGCAAACGCGATGGAAATGAGCGTGCGGGGAACTAAACCGACACCGCAGGCGCAGGACATTCCTGCGCCTGCGGCCCGTGACGTTTTTGTCGATTTTCTTGTTTTACCAGACCGGCTTTGTTTTTTGAAATCTTCAAGCATTGCCAAAGAAAGTGAATTCTGAGAGCCTGAAATCTAAAGAACTCCGATAAATGTAAGCGATTAGCCACTCATTGTGCTGATTATGCTACATAATACTGCCGCCAGAAAATATTTCTTTGGTAACAGTAAAAACGAAAACGACTCAAACTGTTTCCTAAACTATAATTTCTTTTTTTTTTTTCCGCTCCAGAAGGTGCTCAGCATGCCGGAAATATCGGATGAAATTCCGTGGTCGTCGGGCCGATACTAATTTTGAGGGACATGTCTCAAGTACTATAAGAAATACAAACAAGATTTTCGCTGGGTTATCTTCCAAATGCCGCGGTGCCCAAAGATCGGCGGTGCATACTGGTCTGCGTACTACACGCGGAAGAGACGGCACGGACACATTCACACTTGCAAGGATCGATCAAATCTTAACCGAGGTGTGGCAAAGATTCCTTAAAAAACAAAACAAAACGAAAATTGATTTTTCTTTCTTTTTTTTTCCTTCTTTTTTTTTTGCGGGGGGGGGGGGGGGGATTTTACGGTTGCATTTCTCATCGGAATGCACCTTGTCGCCATGATGATGTACCTCACGCCTCAAATAGCTTCACAAGGAAAGAGTGTTCTTGCAGAGTGGCAGTTTTCACTCTGGGCGAGTCTCCCATGTGAATTGGCATTCAATGTATCATTCAGCCACAACAGGTACAGTAGTCACTCGAAGAGGTCATAAAATTGTTCGACCACTATGTAAAAGTTTCCGCTCTCGAACTATTGTGGAGGCTTCGCACGGAGTACTTTCCTCAGTTTTATTACACAAACGAGACTAAGTTTTAAATACCGTTGGTTAAAGACAAAATGGGCTCCACCGTCGCGACAAATGGCATCAATGAGGTTTCGGCTGGCTCTTCCTGTCAGCAGGTCCACATTCAGCCTACTGCGATGCTCACTGGAGGCGATCAAAAGCGTGCGGCTCAGAGATAGATCCATAGTTAGATCCGTAGCAACCTGATCGATTCCCGCACCTGTCTGTTTCGTCATCGATAGATATCGCACCCGCGTGTATTTGTGTAATCACCACTTGCAGGGTATACTTCAAAGTTCCTAGGTTAGCGGTCCTACTGCAATAGCCAAATTGGCCGTCTACTACGGAGATCTCAGACACCATCTCACGGTATGATTAACTTTTCCCGTTGTCTAAACATCCAGAGAACAAATTTTGCAGTTTTTTTTTTTTATTATTATTATTTCTCAGTACCTATTTAGTGATCACCCGAGGCATAAAATATTCTTCAAGACACCTCCCGTCGTAGTAAAAAAAGAAAACTTGTTTGTACACAGTTTTTGTGCACTAAGCATTATATTTCAGCTTTTCGTCGATTGACGCTCATTGAAAAAAAAATGGTTCATTGAGAATGCCATACAATACAAAACATTGAATGTAATACAGTTTAAATCCCACATAAGCCAATAAGGCTTGTGCATGGGATCCGGCAGGTGCTGCTTGCCTTTGTTAAACAAATAAAAATGATAAGAAAACTTATACCCCTGTTACACGGGCACACTTAACCGCGGTTAACTCAGCTTAACTGCTGTTTCGCGGCACCACAGATGCCGCACTATACTCTCGGACAGCTATTCCATGACAAGTGAAGAGCGCGCGCGCACAGCTTCGATAGATGCTCAAGACGCTCAAGCGCACGTTCGCCCATAGCTTTGACTGCATAGCCGCAGAATGTTGTCGGCAAGTATTGTGCGCTGACTGTGGCTTAGCGTAACTGCAGTTAAGTTTGCCCGTGTAACAAGGGTATTAAACGCCAGAGTAGTTTACCGACCTTGAATCGTTACAACAGGCAGAGCGAGGAACACAAATAATATTTTCTATCATACTATAAAAAACTATTTATCAAGTTAAATAATGGATGGAGTTTGGCTTATATAAATGTACATAAAGAAGACATTAGCACTGTTTGGAACCAATATACACACAAAATACAATCCATTAGAGGGGAAGCTGTCGGGAAGACGATTAATTTGCTTTCTTTCTTATGGGTTATTTTTCTTCTAAAAATCTAGGCATTTCTTGCTAGGATTTTTATTTTTAGCTGGTGATTTTATCTTGAGAATTTATTATGCATGATACTTTCTCGCGGCCTCTCCGTATTTGGTATGTATTAGTTGCTCACTATATATTCCATTTGTTCTTAACATTTATTCTTTCGCTATTTCAGATTAGTGTTTGTTATTGAATAGATGTATTAATGCCACGCTTCACTTGATCTTAAAACGCAGCATTCTTAGTGTTCTATAGATATAGCCTGTGAGACCAGCGTACTTACTTTCTTAATCCGTGTTTATAAATATCTTTTTTTAATCTATTTAACTTTGAGTTATAGGGAGGTACTTAACATAGGGTCTGTAAGCTGTTCTGTTATATTGCAGCGTGAATATCCCTGGTCAGTTGTACATCTCTCTGAATACAGAAACGTGGAATAAAGTCTTGAGTGATATATATATATATATATATATATATATATATATATATATATATATATATATATATATATATATATATATATATATATATATATACAAGAAAGATCCATGGACTGAAGAAGAGAGGCCTCCTCTCGAAACGTCAATAAACCTTTCCCTGTTTTTGTTCAGTCCATGAATCTTTCTTGTGTATTTCAATAATCACCGGCCCACAAGCTTCAATCATCATGTCTATATATATATATATATATATATGCCAATAGAATTGTTAAATAACTACAAACCTGTTCTACGTAAATATTCCATTTAAAAAGTTATGAATGTGCATACGCAGTTTTTTTTTAGATCTTAAAAGTACTTTAGAAGAAGGTGTAAACAGTTATTAAAAATCTTCTCATGTATTTTTATTAGTAATTCAAGTACTTTTAATTTTAAATAAATAATGCTTTAAATGTACTTTTTATTATCATTACGGACACTTCGTCATTTATGTAAGCACATACAAAATAAATTGCTGTGTTTATGTTTATACGGCCTGAACTTCGTCTGCCTCAACGGGCGACTTGTCTCTTAGCTGAAGATAAGCAATTTAACCAGTGCGGTACAGCCGTTGGCATGGGGTCTTTGACCTGCATCACGCAGTAGTGGTACAAGACCACACGCCGGTACGATGCACATCCTGATCGAAACGGGCAGGGGTGGGGATTGAATCAAGGATCCCTGGGTTCTGCAGCGCGAGCTTTCGCTCCAAGTGCTCCGAGCTGGTGTGCGCGTCCACTCGGCCACCGATCCTTTTTTTTTTCTCTCTTTATTGCCTGATTTTGACATGACACAAAATATTTACATTACACATTTACATGACAGCTATAATGAAAATATCAAGCCGTCAGCCAGTCTTTGACTGACGTTGAAACGTCAAAAGTTTCTTAACATCACTAGCGGTTCAATTCTTGATAGCTGCTCAGGTGCGGTGACTTGTGTTTTAACGCCCTCAACGTACGCCATAACACTTTCACGAAAGTACATCCTCGCAGGCCGAGCATCGGCATCATTATGAAGCCTCGTCGTGCGGGAGCGCCATAGACTATGAAGGCCCATGAGCATTATCAAATCAAAAGGCACCCCCTCGTCGTTGTCTATTGCCAAGAAGCGAATACCATGCTGATCTAAGGGAAATCTTTACGTAAAGTCCTTTGAAGCACATCCCAAAAGAAGACCCCCTCCCAACAATGCAAGAAAACATGGTCAATTGTCTCAGGGAGTTTGCAAGTGTAACAGATCGTTTCCCAAAGGACAAACATCCCTTTTTCTTCTAAATATGTTCTTACGGACAACGTGCGTGTGTGAAGTTTAAAAAAAGAAAGTCTTGACACCCGGCTTAACTGGTATCCGCTTCACTCTTTTCAGAACATCCTGCCCTGGGCGTTCACAGTATATCGCTCTATACATCGGGACAGTAAATACGCTATCTCTTATATCTTTATATAGTTTTTCGCGTGTCACTGTCACTTAAATATTCCATGGATAAACGCGTCTTCAATAACCGAAGTGACAATACAATTCCTCTTAAAAAACAAAAATAGGGCCGGATTTGCACTCTGTGAACACTGTGAGCTGAGGCAGCGCGCCCGCCAACCTCATCTGACACACAGTTTGCGCAAACGGGTAAGATGTGTCACGAAAAAAACAAAAATCTGTTAATCAACTGGCGGACAAACGGGTGGGTCAAACCGAGTCCTCCGTCCCGGACTCGTCTGAACAGATTGTCCCTGGCACACCTTTCCCAGGATGACGCCCAAATAAGGACAGCAAACACTCAATGGAATTTTTTAACGTTAACTCGGGAACAATGCAACACTTGCATAAAAAAAACATATTTTGGACACAAAAAATAAATTGCCCACTGTGGCTTTGGCAAACATGGAGAGACTCGCTCCTTTCCATTTTTCAGTTTTATAAGTTTCATGCTCTTGCGCCCGCCAATACTGCTCGCTGCTTTTATAACAGTCGAGCGGAGCTCCCAGGTACTTGGCGGGGGTTGTTACCCATCTGACACTTGCAAACGTAAGAGGGGCGTTCATAAAGTTCGTATTATCGGCACAAAAAATTGAAAAAAAATGAAACAAAACAGGCATCACCATGAGCGCGCGTCCCTCTAGTTTCCGCACAGTATACATATTGCATGCTATAGTAGCTCGGAACGCCGCTAGGGAGACGAAACAAAAATGACACCGCCCATCGGTACCAAGCACATGCAGTGATCCGTTTTCTCCATTTGAAGGGAAGCAATGCCAGGGATATTCATTCCAATCTTGGAGCGTATGACACTTGGGTTAAATGGCAGAGACGCTTCCAGTGTGGCCAAATAGGAGGAAAGCATTTCAATGACGGCGACCGACCAAGTGATGGCTGAAGTGGAGCGATTCATGAGCCCTCAAAACGAGGAGTTATATAACAATGGCTTCCGGCATGTGGTGCATCGCTAGAAAAAGTGGGTAACTTTTGGTAGCGAGTATGTAGAAAAAGTCTCAACTCCTACTCGAGTTTGATTGCTGAATCTCTATCCCTTGGTGACAATAATACGAACTTTATGAACGCCCCTCGTACTTGAGCTGGAAGACCAATCTCCATGCCAGAACCCGAGACATATATCCCAATTTACATTGCCCCCAGTGGTTGCAGAATGACCCTTAACTTCCTTAACAACTCGTTCGACACTCTCTTTGTTAGTGCAGAAAACAGCGATGTCACCTGCGTAGGCCAAAAGCTTAACTTCTGACCCCTTCAGTTGCAAACCCTCTATCTCTCCACAGTACTTGATCCTTAAACATAACGTTTCTATATAAATACAAAACAAAAACGGACTGAGGGGGCAGCCCCGGGGTACCGAACGTTGTACTTTAAGGGGGGCCCCCAGATTCTTGTTTACAATTAACCTTGTAGTACAATCTCGGTAAGCCAGAGCCACGCCCTCTCAAATTACGGCGCCCCCGTTAACATAATTCAAAATCCCAAACAAAATATCATGCACCACACAGTCAAACGCCTTCTCGAGATCAAGCTGTAGAACTGATACTCTAGCGTATATGGCGTCGCAACACTCTGGCACGCACCGCGCCTTGCGTATGTTGGTGAATATTGTGCGTCCTTTTATGCCACACGTCTGATGTGGGCCAACTATTTCTGTAATAACAGTCTGCAAACTGTGTATTGTCTTTACGTGAAAAGTCTAGCAAGAGCGCCTACCGAGACGCAAGTACCGACTTATTAGCGCGAGTAATTAGCGAAAGTAACCTTGTAGACGTAGAGGAATGCTGAGAGGGGGCACTGGAAGTGCAGTACACTCAGTTTCAGGTTAACAGTCATGCCCTACTAGTTAGGATTTATCTTGCATTAGACTTTATAGGGAAGTGTGAAAATTACTGCGTTAAGCCCGTCTCTTTTTCAGATCATTGTCCGGTACAATGTAGACTAGGAAGGGAAAAACGGACCAGTAGTTTTACATGGGAGCTATGGAAATTAAACTGTAAGTTATTGCAGGATGACATGTTTATTGAAGCGGTTGAGGGCAGAATCAAAGAAATACAGGGATACCAAAATGAATAACGAGGTAAATGGGAATTCTGTAAACAAGGCATCAAATTGAAAGCGATAGAAAGGTCGTGTCGCTTAAGGTATGAGCAAGAAATTAAGGAAGGACTTTACAAAGCAACTTAGGAATATTAATTGAGAAGAGAACAAAGCGCCAGGGGTTCTCAAGGAAGATATTTAGCAACTAAAACAACGTCTGGAAGTAATAGATCAAGACCGCTATCGCGGGGCAATCGTGCGCGCAAGAACGGAGCGATTGGCGGTCGGAGAGATGCCCACAAAGCGTATACGCTTGGAGTCGAAAAGGCGAACGCTCGCCGGAATCAGATAAATGAGATAGAATAGGAAGAGTGCTTATCAGCTGAGAAAGAAGACATTGTGCGGGCTTTCTTCGAACACTATCGGGCCGTGTTTGCTTTCCGTGGGGTAGATTTAGAAAGATTTAAACTGGAATTTATCGGCGCAATGCCGAGACTGCACGATGATAACAAAAAAAAAAAAAAAAAAAAGCTACAACAACCTTTATCGGTCGAGGAAGTGGAATGTGCTATCTTGAATGTAAACCCAGGGAAGGCTCCGGGTCCTGAAGGGTTAAGCTCGGCCTTTTATAAGAAATTTAAGCATGAACTGTCACCCCTTTTAACCTCGGTGTAAAACGAAGCCTTTGACCTCAAAGCGCTGCCCCCATCTTTTACGTAGGCACAGATCATTTTAATACCGAAAGCTGATAATAGGAACAAAATTAAACAGGTAACAACGTACAGACTGATTTCGTTAACTAATGGTGATTATAAAATGTTCATAAAGGTGCTAGCTCGGCCACCGATCCCCCTTAGCACTGTTCGAGGCGGGGCTTAGGCCGCACGTCCGGAGGCTTCCTGGCCTTTGACGACGGCCATTCCCCGAAGTGAAGAACCCAGGGGTCCAGTGGAGGTGGGAGAATTTGTAACGTAACGAACGGTTTAATTACATGGTAGCGATACAGTCGTCAAATCCAAGAGAACAAATGGAGCCCTCACGCCCCGCCTTATATAGGGGTCCGTTTTCTCCCTCTCTCTCCGCCAGGGCAGCAGGTGCGACCGCCACGTGCTTTGCAGCTGGGTCCGCCGCGTCGTAGCCAGAAATGAGTCATAGCCAAGGTTCTCCGCAGTTAGGCCAGGCCTCTCTCCCCTTCCGGAGCGCACGAACCCACACGCACACACACACACGTCCCGTTGACGTCACGGACGCGTTGAGACACGTTTTGGGCAGGCTTCGACAGGTGGCCGGCAGTCCTGACACGTCGGGACTCATTTCGGGACTCGTTTCCGCAGCGTTGAAACTCGAAAAAGGTTCTAGTCTCACTGTTTCTTATCTTGCCAGTTAAAGGGTTAACAGCCCATACACTTACCGTGTTATCTGTAAAAGTAATGTACTGAGTTTTATATCCTGCGGCGATCTTGTTTGACCTTAATTTTTTGCTGTATTTGATTAATATTTTAATTGAATTTATATTTTATCAATATGTGATGGCTTATTGATTTGATGGCCCTAGTAAAATATGATAATAAATATAATACTAATTTTGTTGTCAATATTTTATTTAACATAGTCGAAAACGATTTCTACAAAATCACATGTTTGTATACATGTTCTCTGAATTTCTAATGCGTATAAGTTGCTATAAGAAATTTTGCGGTTAACATGCGAAGTACTTTATTAATGTGGTTTTCATTATACATTAAAGCGTAAAATGCGTCTTAACGCTGCTCCCAGTCGCAAAATTTTGTCCGTCCGTCCGTCCGTGCACTTCCCGCTAAATTTAGCGGGGAAACTGAGTTTATGCATAGGTTACACGATGTCAATTGATGTCACGTGACTTGACGCCACGTGGTGAATACACCAGATAAGTTTCACCCGTAAATTTAAGCGGTAGAAATTAATGTTACACGACCTATACACCAATACACTTTGCAACTTAATCTAGTGGAAAATTAAATGCCGCCTGACTTGACGTCAGCACCTATACGACATTTTCACCTCCGCCTTAAGTTTAGAGGGGAATATTCACGTCCCGTGACCTGATGTCAGGTAACCTATGCATCGATTCAGCTCCCCCGCATAATTTAGGAGAAAATCGATGTGACATGACCTTCACTTTTGCCGCTAAATTTAGTGAGAAATTGACGTCATGTGACCTGACGATACGTGCCGATTTCCCCACTATATCTAGCAGAAATTGACGTTGCATACCCTGTGAAGTTGAACCCAGTTCCCCTGCTCAATGCTGTGGTGAAATTTATAAAACAGAGATTTTGACTTCCCGAAACGGCGGAGTAATGTTTTCTACGCAATTGTAAACTATCGCACATTAGATACTGCTTTTCATTAACTGTAGGACCTTGGACGTATAGGTCGCTGCTAATGCGTTTGATCATCGAGGGTATGCATACTGAATTATGGGGTTTGTTTTTCGCGCCTTGCTCGTTTATTGGCCGAACAACGGATGATTTAAGCCCCTCACTAAAATTTACACGTGAGAATATACAATTATATAACTGTAATAAGGCAGGTTTTAATACATATTACCGAATGCTCGTGGCATTTAAGAATGCTTCCTGTGAAGTGTGCTCCTCAATCATCTAATTAGCACGAGTAACATTCTCACACATTCTGCAAAGGGACGAAAACAGGTCATTTAAATAACTCCTAGATGCGCTTTCACGAAAACATGCTCTAGAGAGATGTGGCCTCTATTGGAATCTTTGCGTCGTCAAAATAAAAAGTATACAAGGGAAAGGCGTTTTAGGGGAATATAGTCGCTACAGGTACCAAATAGGGCAGAGGAGAGAAATAAGAACACACTTGAGAAACAAATATACAGACGAGTAATTTCTATGACATTGGTAGCTGTAGGCTTGTGCTCATCTTTCCGACAGGCTCACAGATGGGTGCCAAATTCGTCATACCGCCAAAAAGAAATTGTTAACGTCATAGAGACTTTATTGTTTTGCAACAACGCATATTATAAACAAAATTAGGGGATACGTATACTGGCTAACATAACTCCATTGTTCTGACAACTTGTCAAATGAACTAAACAAAACTAACTCATCACAGCACAAGATAAGTTAACGACAGTTGTTGTCCTCAGTCATTTCCATTTTTTTCTGCCTTTTCGTGGTAACCTCAGTTTTAAATAAATTCGGATTCTGTCACACTCCTTTTGTAGCAGTGTGTGTTAGTATACAGTCATGAACCCGTCGGAGACAGTGCTGCGTCTGGCTCCAACGTGCGTACTGTCGAGGCAACCCACCACACAATCCCCAGCCGGTCCACCACCGAACACAACACCCGTAATAGCTCCCGCCGCAGTCCGTCAGGGGCGACAAGAGGCATAGGTAACGCCAAAGACTACCGCACGCGCTGCGCAGCCTTCGTGATCAGTCCTAGCTTTTATGATAGTCACGGAGGAATGTCACTGTAAGTTCTGAGGGCAGCTGTCGCCATACAGCGACAGCTCGCGGCAGCCAGGAAGAGCCGTGCCTCTGAGTTCGGGTGAGGAGGGGCTGAAGGCAGCCAGTGCGGGTAAAGCTGGCGAGGGTGACGAACCCAAGCGTGTGGCACGATTTGGCAACAGTTCGGGGGACGCGTCCTGTGAGCGTGTCCTGTAGGTGAACTTTTTGTGAAATGAATGACATTCAAACTCGATATCGTTTCGAGTATATATAATATACTGCAATATACATAATTATTTTCGTAATTATTATGGCAGAGTCTATATACGTTCACTGCACCTAGCACAAAAACAGTAGGTCGAGCAACAAGTGCATTTTACCTTCTAACGTAAGCGTCCTCAATAGACCGCGAAATATGCGGTTTTCCACACACGATCTTTGTATTCGCTGGACTGCGCGTTTCTGCTTCCCCGCTCGTGAAGGAAGTTATCCTGCTAAGCGGAAGTCGTCTAAACGACAGGACGATTTCTTGCAGAATCCCCGATTAGTAATGCCGCCTAAAACATTGTAAAACGCATTGCTTTCGGGCGAACGCGGAGGTTAGAGCCAAAATGCAGCCACTAAAAGCTGTCACACTGGAATTAGTGTGACTGAAACTAACCGCATTGTAGCGCATTCTACAGTGCATCCTAAAGGCATAGTTCCGCGACTGAAGACGCAAAACAATTGGGCAATATACGTCTTTTGAGATTGGCAAACGTTTCTGGCGTGTAAGCCCGTTTAAAACTGCGTCGGAAAGCTGGTCTAATGGAGGTCCTCTCCTTGCACGTTGGACAAGAGTAAATATTCAAATAATGCCAAGGAACAGTTGCCGAATCTTAGAGGTCCAAAGAGGCTCTGCGCTTAAAAGAGAAACTTATATCGCGTCACGCTAAGCACTTCTGGAGCTTGAGTCATCTGGTATAGTGATATTGGAAGAGTTCACGTGTGTAACGTCTCGATAGTGTCGTTTCTAACACATTTAAAGGTACGTTTCAGATAGAAGGGCGTCAAATTGCTTCAGTAACTATGCGTCACAGCTAGGGCTTGACAATTTATCGATTAATGTACGGATTAATCGATTAATCTATGTATAAATGAAAGAGATAAATTAATCGATAAATTAAATGATTAAACTTTGGTGATTAATCGGGCTAAAAATTTAATCGACGCCTAGCCCTTGTCATAACTACAACAAATGAGAGTTTACACCTTATTTCAGTTGCGTTACCGAAATTTAAAAAAAAAAAATATGTGAAGCTTTCATTGCAGATTGCGTGTAAAGGAGGCAAATCTAGCTATCCACACCGCCCTTCCGAAACTTTAAGAAATTATGACATTACGGCTTTCATATGTTTCTTCATTTCCACGAAAGAAAGGTCGCAATGACCTGTTAGACCAACAGGCGCCTTTGGAAAATATAGTTATGCATGCTCATTTCTAGACTGCTTACGTGTTTGAATATAATTTGAACATATCTTTTTTTTTTTAAAGCAGCGAAAAGTACACTAATGAAGCCTTTGCAGGTGAGTTGTGCGGCCAGGGGGATAAATTATAGAAGACAAATTGTCAAGATAAGTCAAATAATTAAATAATTAAATACAATTCGTTAAGTATTTTTTTATTTAGTTAAATAAACGTATGGTTTGGTTTAGGAACTTGCTAGAAACCACTAAATCAGTCGATTTTAGGAGTACTTGAAGCACCTGGGAAACACGAGGTTACGCTAAAGTCATTACTTGTGAAAAAAAAAACAAAAAAAAAAAACGCGGGTGATATTTTCATCATCCGGCGAACTGTCGCACCGATAGCGAGCGAGAACGAGCCACATGAGCAACTGCCGACAGACAAGATGAAAAAACAAGGCATGTTAACTCTTAAGATGAGGCTAGAAGCTCCGCCTTCAGCGCGAGCTTCGTGCCCTTGCTAACGCAAGTTTAAACACGCAGGCACGCGCAACCAAAGCACTGAGGAAGCCAGCGAGCTCGCGCTGAAGGCGGAGATTCTTGTCTCAGCTTAAAGGTGAACGGAGTATTAGCGGCGAGATGTTTTGGTGGCGCCCTCCTATGGTTCCCCCTTGTGACGTCATTACCTTGCAAACAACAAGTTCGATGGTGGAAGCTTGAAATCATTGCGCTCTCAAAGGAACACTGCCAACACCGTCAAAATTAAAGTTCTTTCATTCCTCTTATTTCCGTCGATGATAAATCCTTTTCTGACGTCATAGTCAGCGTTCGGCCAATCGTGGAAGGCCGACCACAGCGACGCTTGTGTTCGCTCTCGGGGCTAATAGGAGGTATTCACCATGAACGTCATATTTGCGCCATGCTCAGAGCGCATGCTCAGAACGAGCTCCCATCAATAGCCCGCTAAGACCGGCAATCTTCATGGTGCGGAATGCACGTTGCAAAAGGACTGCGGAAGCTCGCCATCAGCACGCGCTCAGCATTCACGCACACAGCTATGGCCGCCAGTGAATACTCCCTATACACCAACTCAACTCTCCAACGTCACGACACAGAGGTGGCGCTGCTGTCGGTACTGCGCAAGCGCAGCGGCTTTACTTAACGCGAACCTGATTTCTGCGCGCGTGCATTGCCCACGCCCGGTGTGGGCAAACGCGGGATCGCGGTTGTAAACAGCGCGTTGCGAATCACGGTGCAAGAAGAGTGAACATCGTAGGCCGCGACCCTTCAGCTCTCAATCATATAGATCAGGGGTCTCAAACTCATTTGAGTGCGGTGGCCGCATAGGCCACCTGGAAAGTTTGATGGCGAACGTTAGGGGGGGAGGGGGGGGGGGGGGGACTAATATATTTTAGTACATAAAAAATCATCGATGGTGTTCTTTCCTTCTTTGTAATGTCGTCATTTTGTCAGTGGCGTCTCTATCTTCTATTTGTTCTTGCAACTATACTTTGGGTTTGTACCTAGTGTGATTATATGATATAAAATACCACTATTCCGCCAATATGCTGGAACATTTCGATAGAAATAGAAACCAAGCACACATTCGTCGCTATGTTGTTTTAATTCATTCCAAAATTATCCGTTCATTGTCTCGAGAAAAAAAAAAACTTTTTTTATATGGTAGTTTTGTCTTTCCTAACGATCTTTTTAGCAGAATTAAAAGAAAATTCTTGTGTATTAACGGTAAGTCGGACGAAACAATCCTCGATTTAAAAGAAAACAGAATAGTGCCAGATATGTTCAAACGTCATAAAAGTAGAGCTACATTTCCAAAGTAATTGAATGAACGACAAGAGGCTCTTTGCCGAAAATTCTGAGTTTATCGGAGTTTACTTTTCTTCGATTTCTAATTCTTTGAAATTCGGAGATTCAAAAATACGAAAGAGTTAGACAAAAAAGACGGACAGGGCAAACATCTTTCGACATTCAATAGTTTTCTATTTATCAAAAATAACAATAAATAATATCCGGGTATAAACTTGAGCTATATTCAAAAGAATACGTTTGTATCAACTGTTCTTTGTTCAGCTGGATTCAGCGTTGGCGTCATTGCCACTGGCGATACTAATTTATTCCATGGCAACAGTTGCAAACAAGTGTTGCTTCGATGAACGTCGATAGATTAAAATCAATAAACTGCTGGAGGTAGTCGCTGGGAAGCTAGTTTTAGAGCGCAGCTCTTAGGCGCCCGTTTCCGGCATGAGCGGTGTCGGCGTCGCCGTCGGCGTAACCGCGCGGTGCATTATGGGACGCGTGACATCACTGATGACGTCATCGCATCGTCATCGTCATCATCACTGATGACGTCATCAGTGACGTCAGTGATGACGTCATCGACATGCGCATCGTCACCGTCACTGATGACGTCACCAGTGACGTCACTGATGACGTAATCGTCATCGTCACGTGACCCCCCAGATCACGTGACCCCCCCTCCCCCCGAGGTCACGTGACCCCCCCCCCCCTCCGAGGTCACGTGACCCCCCCCCCCCCCCCGAGGTCATTGACCCACCCCCCAGTACCCTTCTCTCCTCTTCCTCAAGAGCTGCGCTCTAATTCGGCGTTACAGGGAGTTGTAAACGGCTTTCACTTTTTATCCCATCCTATCTGCAATCCTACAAAGTGGTAAAGGGTGTAATATAGACGCTTCAACTGCCCAGCCCCCCTTCCCCCTTTTATGACATCTAAATGGTTCATAACTCTCAATGTTACAAAATACAACCCTTTCTTTTACTAAGAAGCACAAATAGTATGGCCCAAACTGGAAACCGGAACAGTTGTTTTTGTCGTGACGCGAAAGTACAATTACCCGCTGTCATGAATGAACTTTTATAAGCGGTATAAGATCCCTTTCGTGAATGGTCCAAGATTTGAAAGGAAACTGGGGTGGCATTTCCTCAGGACCATTGACCATGTGCGCTGATCAAACGTAATCGTAGAATACCTTTTCTTTTCATTGGTACGGTGAAATTTGGAGCTTCTCGGATAAGTCCGAATTGACAAAAACTCTACGGCGGGTGTTTTTCTTACTTTGTTTGGGATCCATCCGAAAGCACGGAACCCCACTTGCGATGTATACGCCTCTTGCTTCGTTACTCGTTACAGAGGCGTTCTCGTGGGCTAGTGCATCAATCTCATTGGCTATCGAGCGATAAATAGATGCCCAGAATTCACCACGCCCTGCGTTGCTCACTTTTATCACCATCTCAGTGACTGTATAGGCAGACGATTCGTAAAAAGAGCGTGTGAGAATGGACGTGATCCGCTTCCCCTTTCAAAATAATCTCACATACCTTCGAACTGAATTGCCAGCACGCGCCAGCGGCGGCGCGCAAGGAGCCAAACACAATTCGATTCGAGAACCAAGTCGAGCGGCAGCGTTCGAGGTCTTCGGCGTGCCGCCGTCAAAGCGAAAGACGGAGCAGCGCCCGCGGTTCCATCGAATGATATACGCGGCACACCCGAGGAGCGAACATGTGCGCTCCCCCCCTGTCCATTAGAATAGGCTATCGCGGTCCGGCAAGGTGACGCCGTGGCCTCGCGACCGCCGCCTCGCTTCAAACTCGCCGCGAGATTAATCGGTCCGCGATCGGATTTGGAACACCGACGGGAACCCCGAAGGGCTCCGCCTGCCGAGCAATCTCCTATCGACGGTTCCCTCTGAGTACATCCCGCTTGGCCCTTGACACGGCTTGTGTCTTGACGAAAGATGGAGTAGTGGCTACACTCCGTCTCAATCCAAGTCCGACTGCAGCCGACGTTTACAGTCCAATGGATCCAATCAAGCGGCGCCATAAGAGCATCGTCACGGCACTCGTGGTCTTTTATGCGTGTGCGATTCCTGGCTAAACCAATCACGCACAAAAAAAAAAATACGCAAGATCCCGGCGCGTTCGCCGTGCGTGGATGGTTTAGTCGGTAATATGAAGCACAAAAGCAGCGATGCGCCGTAACGATGGACGACTGGCGCTGCTCGTTTTTGTACCACCAGCTGTGGTCGGGCAAAGAGTCAAACGGATTATATAAGACATTCTGAAACACGACTCTGTAGAAAACGCAAGTACCACCATCAACGATGAAAGTGAGAAAAACGATTGTTCGAAGATCAATGGGATTCATCCGAAGGAAATGCGTTAGCATTGCTTCTTTCTGACTTCCTTTTCACACCTTTCCATTCGTTCAGAACCTTATTCGTTTATCACCGTTTTCCTGTCGTAATTATTAATGCCTTTCCTCCTCGCTTTACGCTACACGCTTCTGTCGCCTTGCCTCTGCGGCCGCAGCGAAACGACGCTTACGCTCTTCATTTGTCTTGGCCTGACGTCGCCGACGCGCGACCTCGGCTTTCTTCCGTCGTCGCTCTTGGATACGATCAGCCATGTCAATCGTGAAAAGAACCACATCCATCGCCGGAGCGGCAACTGTGCTGGGCCGCATTCCAAAGTGGTTCGGCGCCTGCTCGTCTCTGGTTCCGCGCCGGCTCTGCGACGCTGATATAGGTCCGAAGCACTGACGTCAGCACGCGTCACCCTGTTCCTGTCTCCCCGCCGCCGCGGTCAGACATTTAATTTGTAAACGCGATACCTCCTCACCTCCCCACTCTCATCGCGACGTCATTTATAACGCTGACAAACGGACGCAATGACTGGCATTGACGGATTTTAGTGAAAAGAAGCGTTCCAGCGTTCTAATGCAATAAAAACAAGCATTAATAACGCAGGCAAAGCTGTTGAACTAAATCCATTGGCAACGAGATGTTTCGGTGGCGCACTCTTATCCCTGACGTCCCGATCGAGATTATTTGTAGCGAGCGGCAAGTTCGATGGTGCGTAAAAAGCGCGCTGGAAGCCTAGTGAGCACGTTCCTAAATCAACACCGGTAGACTTGAGAGTTCGACTCTGCTCTTATTTCCGTCGATGAGAGCGGAAGGCCGATCACAGCGACGCTTTTGGTCGCGCGCGTCGTCAATAGGGGCTCGCATAACCTCAAACCAGCCAGTAACTGACGTACTCTCGACCTGGTGCATTTTTTGGATTGCCCGCTGACACAGGGTATGCAACCGCCTAGGGTATGGGCGAAAAGGCTTAAAAACGGACGTCGTGCATGAGGTAGTTCCGAGAGCTCCTTTTTACCGTGCTGCAATTTCCGAAAATCTACGGGAGTCTGGCTACCACTGCGTGGTCGTCGGATGGATAAATAATTTTAAAAAGCATAAGAACAATAGCAGACAGTGTGCCATGAGCACAAGAAGCTGCAGCGCGAGTGTGGCTGCAATGTTATCAAGCTTCGCATTTTCCCCAAGAATCCTTATTTATGAAGTCAGTCGATTGCGAGCTTGAATCGTGAGAGATTCGTATCAGACTCAACGTCACGTTTAAGCTCACGACCACTTCGTCTACGACAAGAGACCGCTTTTAATTCCCGGTGCAGGTGGTCCAATAGGTTATCACTGCAAGCCCCATGGTATGTGAAAGGTATGAAAAAGTCTACATGCCACCACTCAAGACGGAGCAATCAAATGCCGAGAGCTTACCTGCATAGATTACATTAAACTGCTCATATATACTTCGCTGTGGAAACTCAATCAAAACACCCCACCGTCTTCGTCGTCGTTCTCTCGAGGAGGCAAGGTGATGGCCTGTGAGTAGCCAGCTGGATTCAACCGGACAAGCTCCAACCAAGTTATTGCAGCCCACCATAGCCAAGTCTAGCCAAGTTCCCCCCATACCCACATCGTTGCCTACCCAGATAGCTGTGCTGCCAGAACTAGCCGGTATTTCTTTTTCTAAACCGCTAGACGGCGTCGTCGGCGCCGCAATTCTCAAGATGGCGGCGCCGTTAAAGAAAACGTCTATAGAACCCAGCATCCTGGGTTCAATCCCCGTCCCTGCCCGTTTCGATCTGGATGAGCATCGTACCGGCTTCCGGTCGTGTATCACTACTACGCGGTGCCAGGCTAGCGGTTCTACTGCACTGGCTAAATTTATCATCGACAGCTGAGAGACAAGTTGCTCGTTGAAGGCAAACTTCAAGGCTCTATAAACATACCCACAACCAATTTTGTTTTCGCCAATAGGGCGTATTCACTGTCGGCCATAGCCGTGTGCTCTGTGATCAAGCGCGTGCTGGCAGCGACCAGCCAGCGCTCACCCATAGCCTCCTATAGCTCACCAGATTCCTTTCGCGCCGTCAAAACTGTTGTTCACGGCAGACAATAAGTTTCTTTCACACATTTTGTGCTGGTGGCATGCATGGGCGCAGCCATGCTTTTTTATGCCATGACACAGTAGGGGGACGCGCTTTTTGCAAGACTCCATTTTTTTTAGAAACCTTTGCACATATCGCAGTGCAAGAATGTCAGAAATGCATAGTCACAAAACTTCGAGAAAAACACCGATGCCCAGAGTGCTGTAAGAAGCGCAAAACTTGTTTTAAGCGCAGCCCCTCTCTTAACAAGAGCCTACGTTTGAGATTATTATTTCCCATTTTTACGGCTGGGGGCTAGGATTTCGGAAACTGGTATTAGCGCTATACTGGCTGCAATCCAGCAAACGGTTTCTTGACGTAGCACTCAACGAATCATCCCGTTGTGCTACGTCAGGGAGCCGTTTTTCAGCGTCCTTCAGAATAACGCCGCCATAAAAAAAAAAAAAACAGTTTTCGTGTTTTTTATAGTAGAGGTGAGCATTGTGCGTTCGAACTGGCCCGAGTTTGCGTCGCCTTGAGCACCTAGCTCGAATGTATTGAGGAAACCCTTTCTCTCCACTCATTATCTCACTCCTTCTTTGTACAGGTGCTGTTGCGCGTTCAAAACTCCTACAAGAAAAAAACACGAAAGAGTGTATGCGTACAAATGCACCTCTTGATATAAGACTGCAGCTATACACTTAAAAAGGGCTAAACCAGAAAACACTTCAGATTTCTTACTCATTTCTACCACGTTCTCGGACTTTAAATTGCAATCTCCGCCAGCTCGCTTGCGTACTCGCCATCCCTGCGATATTCTACTCTCAAGGCCGAAGGCATTACAAAGAGGAAGGACTAAAGAGAGCAAAGTACCATTTAAAATGAGACTTTAACCAAATTGAAATGAAAGTTTGAGCAGTCAAGTTTAACATTCACAAAAATTGTTAGTTATCGCTTCTTGAAAATAATCAATATTATAAAACTGTCGTGTCAATTTAATGTCTAACTTAGATCTGTTCGAAGCTGTGTTTTCGGGTTTAGCAACGAGAACTCGTATATCATTGAAGCTTGTTTCGTGGCCTGGACAAACGAGGAGACCGATTCTTAATGCCAATGTACAACCGATCCTAAGACGGCCAACTCAATTTCCCTGTCAATTTGGAAGCTTAAGTACTATAATACTCAACGGGGCCCCGAGCGAAGTTTCCTAGAAGATGAAACGAGCAACATAAAAAAAAAAAAACAGGCAAAAGAGCTCGGTTACCGTTGATTCTCACCGCCGGGTTCTTTCGTTGAGTCCTGGGACGGCAGAGATTCCCCATGGAAAGAACCGGCCCTGTTCTCTCAAGTCATAAAACCGTTCCATCATCGTCGACTACGCCACGCAAGAAAAACGTTTGAGTCTTCAGACACCAAGTGACCTTGCAAATTCTTGTTTCTAAATACGTTCATAGGGGATTGAGACAAGCTTTTGTTTTTTCTTAAGTCCGCTTATGAAAATTTGTTGTGAGCGCACGTAAACGAACCTGCCAGGTTTCTCGTTCGAATTATCTCGCTGATATATGGTGACCTTCACGGAGTTAGGGCCCCGCCTTGTTCGGATCGTCCTTGAAGCACATGCTCTCGCTATCAATCAGCGTGGAAGATTGGTGCGAGTAAAGTACTAGCTTCGGAGGAGGTGTATCATTGGCCCTTTATGGTCCGTTTCCCACACCGACCGTGTTTTTTTTGATCCGTGTAACAAGCTGACGAAGAAACTATCAATTGAGTCTGCTTCGCGCTTGATACTAGAAATGCTCCGTGGTACCCGAGCTGTCTTCTCCACAACGAGGTAATAGCAAATTATTGCGAATGGTCTATTATCGCGATTTTTTCGCGAGGTGGAAAGGTTTATTTTCCTTCGTGTAATGTCTTACGACTTAATTGAAGAAATTCGAACCGAAGAATGATTTTTTGAGATTTGAAAGCGCTGTCATCCAAACTCGGTAAACATTTGGCAGTGAATTGAAAACTAGTGAAGTATACAATTCTACGGCTTATTAAAAATCTGAGGTTACACTAAATTTCAGGAGATAAAACTGACCGTCAGGCGGTACCTTCGAAGCAAATTTTAGCAGACTATACGTCAGGACGTCAATGTTTCATCTTGGTGCTACGCAGAGATTACAGTAATGACATTACTGTAATGGAATTACAGTAATTAAATTACCTTTCGGAGTAATGAGTAATGTAATGAATTACTTTCAGGCAGTAATTTCGAGAAAATTACTCAGTACTTTTGAAATTACATTTTGTCCTAAATTAGAAAGTTTGTTTGCAAGCTTTAAAAAAGAAGAGAAATATTATTTCGCATGGTGAAATGTTGTGAAAGAGCATCAGAGGAAATAAACGACGGCCTTCTGAGTGCAAAGCCTCGTACGAAGAGCTGGACGGACGCACAAAGGAGGGCTGGAAAGGCGAAGGAGAAAAGCTTACGTTTAGACATCGCTGGAAGGCAAAGGCTTACGAGCTCCAGGCACGACAGATTCATGGCGTCGCGTCATCACGACGATACTATACTTCGTTCATCCCTAAGCTGACAGTGCGGTGGGAGCTGCAAGCTAACCAGAACCAATCAAACACCTTTCTTTCATCACCTGACCAGTCCCTTTCTCTGCGCGTAGGTATGAACGAGAGCGTGGTTACGTTGCGAACGATAGACGTGTGACTGCTCCAACAAACACTTACGGCTTCCAGGGATGAACAGCTCATAGGCTACAAGGCGACGGGCAGATCACCAGTGAGTAGAACATAACTTAAAACCCATGAGGACAAGACAAACAGATCCCCAGTCTTGTACTTTCGTCAAGCAAGGTCAAGCCGTAAGCTTCGACCATTGTGAACACCAAACGACCGGAAACAATAGTTAATTCCAAATGCCTTGTCAAAGCCCCAGAACGTTTCGTGCGTCCTCGAGCAAGGCAAGTGCCGCTCGCGGTATGCCTCGCTGCCATCCCTTGGGAAGTTTATTCTGGAATAAGCCTACAAGAAGATATTGCGCCCCGTTTGTTGGGAAAGTACGCAATTTAGGAAGCTCGCGCCCTTCCTCAACTGGCGACGCTTCTGCTGAGCAATTATCCAGGCCCTTTATAGGACAATGCGCAAAAACTTGGGCTCTTCGGGTATTTGGGAAAAATGCTTCTTGAAAGGAATGACCGAGAATAGGTCAACTATACTCGGCGACAACTTTTCTTGGCAATGCAGTAGAGGGTATAGGCACGCGTTCCCTCTCCCATTTTGAACACTGAATAAAGCTGTGTGCGGGCTCTCATTCTCTTCACTGCATTGCCAAGAAAAGTTGTCGTCGAGTATAGTGCTTCTGGGAGAATAGAATTCGATAGCGTCCGAGGCAGAAGGGACACGTTTCACGTCATGACTCCTTGCAAGAACGAGCTGCCATTGCAACTTCTAAATCAGCAAGACGCAAACGTATCACCCTTTTAGTAAGAACCTTCATCATTCAATGAACAGCGAAACCGGTGAGTCGACTGTCTTTCTGACTCACATCTAAAGCAGCTATTAATCAAGTTTAACACTTATGTCGTTTGCGCCAGCAAAACCACTGTTCAGTATGGTTCACTTTGAGGTAGATAAGGTTCTTGCGGTGTAAACAGGAAGATCTGAGTTTGGGTACATATAGACAAACTCAGCTCTTCGACGTCACATCACTGCGGTGGCGCTGCTGTCGGCACTGCGCATACGCAGCGCCTCGCTTCTCCCGGATCTGGTTCCTGCACACGCGCTGTGTGTGCAAACGAGGGCTTGTTTTTTGTAAACACTGTGTTGGTGTATATGGTAAATAAAATGAGCACGAATTACTGCCTCAATGTATTCAAAAGTAATGTCACAGTAGTTGCATTACTTTTCGAAAGTAATTGTAATGTAATGAATTGAGTAATGTAATGAACTACTTCTCTAGGCGTAGTAATTTAGTAATGTAATGAATTACTTTCGGCAGTAATTTCGAGAAAATTACTCATTACTTTTGAAATTCCTTTTGTCCCAAATAAAAACAAAAATCGTTTGCAAGCTTTAAGAAAGACGAGAAAAATTATTTTGCATGGTGAAATGTTGTGAAAGAGCATCAGAGAAAATAATCGATGGCCACCTGAGCGCAAAGCCTTGTACGAAGAGCTGGACAGACGCACAAAGGAGGGCTGGAAAGGTGAAGGAGAAAAGCTTGCATGTAGACACCGCTGGAAGGCAACGGCTTACGAACTCGAGGCACGACAGATTCACGGCGTCGCGTCATCACGACGATGCTATGCTTCGATTCATCTCTAAGCTGACAGTGCTAAGGAGCTGAAAGCTAACCAGAACCAATCAGACACCTTCTTTTAATCACGTGTCCCGTGCCTTTCTCTGCGCGTCGGTATGAACCAGAGCGTGGATACGTGGCGAACGATAGACGTGTGGCTGCTCCAACAAACACGTAGATTGAACCGTTCATCCCTAAGCTGACAGTTCGTCGGC
Source organism: Ixodes persulcatus (assembly GCA_013358835.2). Taxonomy (NCBI): domain Eukaryota; kingdom Metazoa; phylum Arthropoda; class Arachnida; order Ixodida; family Ixodidae; genus Ixodes; species Ixodes persulcatus. The sequence goes on along the minus strand of JABSTQ010009362.1, from coordinate 335,840 downwards.
TTAGGGATGAACGGCTCATAGGCTACAAGGCGACGGGCACATCACCAGTGAGTTAAACATAATTTAAAACCTGAGAGGAGAGACAAACAGGTCCCCAGCCTTCTACTTTCGTCAAGCAAGGTCAAACCGTAAGCTTGACCATTGTGAACAACAAACGACCGGAATAAATAGTTAATTTCAAATGTATTGTCAAAGCCCAAAAACGTTTTGTGCGTCCTCGAGCAAAGCAGGTGCCGCTCGCGGTATGCCTCGCTGCCTTCCCTTGGGAAGCTTACTCGGAAATAAGCCTACAAGCAGGTATCGCCCCCCGTTTGTTGGGAAAGTACGCAATTTAGGAAGCTCGCACCATTTCTCTACTGGCGACGCTTCTGCTTAGCAATTATCCGCGCCCATTGTGTGACAACGCGCAAAACTTTGGACTCTTCGCGTGTTTTAGAAAAATGCTCCTTGAAAGGAATGACCGAGAATAGTTCAACTCTACTCGGCGACAACTTTTCTTGGCAATGCAGTGAAGGGTACAGGCACGCGTTCCCTCTCCTATTTTAAACGCTAAATAAAGGTGTGCGCGGGCTCTCCTCAACTTCCACGGCATTGCCAAGAAACGTTATCGCCGAGTATAGTGCTCTCAGGAGTATAGAATTCGATTGCGTCCGAGGCGGATGGGAATTGTTTCACGTGACGACTGCTTGTAAAAACGAGCTGTGATTGCCCAACTTAAGAAACTGACACAGACTACAACCTCTAAATCAGGAAGACGGAAACATATCACCCTTTTAGTGAGAACCTTCACTGTTGAACGAAGAGTGAAGCCGGTGAGTCGACTGTCTCTCTGAGTCAGACCTAAAGAAGCTATTCATCATGTATAACACTTATGTCGTGTGCGCCAGCAAAACCACTGTTCAGCATGGTTCACTTTGAGGCACAAAAGGTTGTTGCGGTGTAAACAGGTGGATCTGAGTTTTGGTACATATAGAGTAGACTAACTCAGCTCTTTCACGTCACATCACTGCTGTGGTGCTGCTGTCGGCACTGCGCATGCGCAGCGCCTCGCTTCTCCCGGATCTGGTTCCTGCACATGCGCTGTGTGGGCAAACGAATGCTAGCTTGTTTTGTAAACACTGTGTTGGTGCATACGGTAAATAAAATGAGCGCGAATTACTGCCTCAAGGTATTCAAAAGTAATGTCAAAGTAATTTCAAAGTAATTTCATTACTTTTGGAAAGTAATTGTAATGTAATGTCATTACCTTTATTCTGCGGTAATTTGTAATGGAATTTAATTACATTTTTTTGTGTTTTCAGAAAAGTAATTAGTAATGTAATTTAATTACTTTTTGAAAGTAATTTTGCCATCTCTGATCGATAGTACCACTCACGCAGCAGGCGCAAAGCAAGTGGTGGAAACACGCGGATGATAATCTAATCAGCCGTGTTTCCCCACCGCTAGCCTTGCGCTTGCCGCACGAGTGGTAACTTTGCTGCAACCCCAGCGTGTCCCCACGTGCTTCAACTGGTTCTAACATTTTAGTGTTTCTCTTTGATGACGCTTAGCACGTTTCTAATTGAAACAATCTGTGTATTTACACTAGTTAATAAGTTAATTAAAAAATTTAGTTCATTATTTGACTTATAGTAAAGATCAGCCGCGTATAAAATGTCCCCCTGGCAGTATGCCTGTACAAACCGCATTAGTGTACCTTTTACGGATGTTTTTGTAATGAATCTGTCCGAATTAAAATCAAACAACCTGTTCAACTATGCATGGTTTTATATGACTATATTTCGCGGTGGTTATGCTTACTGAATGTTTCTGTGTACTGGTTCTGAAGAGGGGGATCGGTGGCCGAATGGGTTCGCGCACTTCAGCTCGGAGCACGTGTAGCGAAAGCCAGCGCTGCAGAACCCAGGAATCCAAATCCACACCCCTGCCCGTTTCGGTCTGAGCATGAGCATCGTACCGGCGTGCGGTCGTGTATCACTACTCCGTGGTGCACGTCAAACATCCCAGGCTACCAGCCGTACTGCACTGGCTAACTTTCTCATCCACAGCTGTATCAGCAGACTCCCATTAAGGCTGACTAACTTACGGTTGTATAAACATATATACAACACAATTATTATTATTATGTGCTTAAAGGGTACACCATAGAGGGAAATCTGTAGGCAACCAGCATGGCGGACAGTAACGACAGTGCAACCTATCTATATATTTTTTTAACTGCCTTTTGACGATGTTCAGCTTCGGTGAATGATGATTGCGCGAGGTGCGATCCCTTTCTACAGCAACACACACGTGCGTGATGGGGATATTGCAGGCCGCACGTGAATGCATTGAAGTTTTGTATCTACTGTTACACTCAGGTCCCTGACGTATTCAGCAGCGAAGATCGTGTGAAATGTCTTTTGTTTAATGCGAGAAGTCTCCAGGGTTCTGGAGATTAATGCTATATAAATAAACATAGGAATGAAAGAACAGATCAAGAAAGGACCATCGTAAATCTGTTTGAAGACTTAGTTTTAAAAAAAAAATGTTTAAAGCGCTTGCACCTTCTACAGGATTTAAGAAAAAAAGCTTTAGATAGTTATCACTAGATAACTATCTAAAGCTATAACACGCTGTGTTGATTTTTTTTTTTTTTTTGCTTATTGGGATAGTGTTAAAAAGCAAGAAAAAAAATTCTATTCCGTGAAGTAAATGTGCCCATCACTTGTGGTGTGTCCAGTGACATAACTCAGCAGCGAGTCGGGATAACCGTAGCCACTTCGCAAGCAACAACGTGCGACGGAGGTGACGTAACGAATAAGGAAAAAACAGTACTCACCACACGCGCCGTCCCTGAGGACAGTTCCGTGTAGGAGACCTCCCCACCGCACGAACACCCCGTCCATTTTCCTGGGTGCAAAGCTGACCTTGTTACGGAAACCCACGCCGCCCAGTGGCCCCAACAAAGCAAGCACGCGATCCCCGTTCTTAATGACTGCTACCGCCACGCCTCGACCCAGGGTCATCGAATCCAGGAAAAAAAAAAAGTCGTCAGTTCCGTTTTACAAGGTGTGTGCAGCGCTATCAGAAGTAGAGGCGCGAGAACGTATCTCTGCAAGCTGCTTTTCTGGCACAGCTCTCAAAAGTGCACATTCGCAAAATAACACCTGGAAGACAAGGCCTGGCGTCGTGCACCATTTCACGACGAGCCCGACGCAAGCACGTGGCGACTCCAAAATTGACGCGTCTAAAAAAAAAAAAAAAAAAATCTTTGCGGCGTCTTTTGTTGAGCTTGGCGTGTTTGCCACTTGGGGCGGGTCGGGGGTCCACTAACGATGAGGTCATGCGCAAGCCTTGTCATCTAGGTGGTATTGACTCGCACCCAGACTTGTACGTAACGCGTTACAAGTAATGGATTACTTGTAATCAATTACATTTTACTGTAATTTTGCAACGCTCCAATTTCTTCCTTTAAAGGGGCGGTGCAACGATATTCAATTGGAATGTTGTTTCACTTTACACGAGCTTACTGGCACTAGTGGGACTCAAGGTTACTCGCACGCAACGCCACTGGCCAAGAAACTCCTTTGTTGCGGTGTAATTTCAGAGACAAAAGCGATCATTTTCATTCAATCTCTCCTTTGCAAAATTTGATGACGTAAATTGGGGATCGCAGTACACCCATATGACGATATTTGAATGCTGTTCATAGATTGGACCCGAGCATTGCGTGGGCACTCGATTTGGGCTCGTGATAATTACTAGCTCGAGAAGTATTCGGGTAGTGGCCCGTGTCCAACCGCTGCAACGACGACAATATCCGAGCCATAACAATGTCAGGAACTCAGCGCGTGTCCTGTGCTTTGCCAACCCCAGCGCGTGGCTATGATCGACATTGGCGGCATATAATCGGCTCCAGATCACGTGGCCGCTTGTTCTGGCTGCGAGTTGAGGGGTTGAACGCTGCTTGTTTTGGGGCGAAGCTATACTTCGTTTCACCTTATGTTGTACCGCAGCGAAGGCTAGAAGCGCGAGCTCATAGCGTTGGCAGCTTCTCTTAAGTCACGAGAGCTTGTGCCGCCGGGATGTGCCCCAGAGCAAGGAGCTCGCGCTTGTAGCCTTTCCTGCGGTACATCATAAGGTGAAACAGAGTATTAGCCCCGTGCGCGACCGAAAGCGTCGCTGTGGTCGGCCTTCCACGATTGGCCGAACGCTGACTATGACGTCGGAAAGGGGATTTATCATCGACGGAAATAAGAGGAATGAAAGAACTTTAATTTTGACGGTGTTGGCAGTGTTCCTTTGAGAGCGCAATGATTTCAAGCTTCCACCATGCTAATAACAAACACCATCGAACTTGTTGTTTGCAAGGTAATGACGTCACAAGGGGGAACCACAGGAGGGCGCCACCACAACTTCTCGCCGCTAATAGCCATGTCCGTCCGTCCCTCCTTCCGTCTGGCGTCCGGTGCTCGTGCTCCTGCTCGTGAGCTCACATACTCACGTGCTCGTGTAGGGCAAAAAAAAAACGATAAAAAAAGATAAAAAATTAAAGAATATATGAAAACAAAATGATGAAAAATATATGTTTGCGCATCGGCCACGACTGCGGGACGAGTAGGGGGCTCTGAGATGTGGTAGTAACTCAAGAGCTGGGGATGTCATGAATGAAACGCTGCATGTAGCCGCTCAACGTCTATACAGGAGAGGGCGCTGTGGTCAAATGCGTATATAATCGCGTTAAACTTTGCATGCATTCGCTCAGCGTTTATAGACGAGAGGGCGCTGCGGTCAAATGCTCAAATGCGTATATAACCACGTTCCATACCACACATTCTCTTTCTGACATGGATGAAAACGAACGAAAGGCTCGGCATGCTGCGGCTCAGCGTTTACGCAGACAAGCACCACCGGAGCTTCTTTCTTTAATTTTTTACTGGGATTTCTATTGCGTGGGGTGAAAAACGAACGCGTGTTTGATAGATCATTAACGTCAGGGATCCGTTCTAAGCGGTATTTGCGCAAAGTACAAAAATTGTTGCATCGCCCCTTTAAGGAGTAACGATCCTTGTAATTCAATTACTTTTTTGCTGTAATCGATTACAAAATTACTCATTACAATTTTTCTCAATTGTTTGGGGGGAGGGGGGGAGGGGGGTGGTAGATATGCTTGAGTCACTCAGATCTAAGCAACGGTCTTTTTTTCTTTTTTCTTTTTTTTTTTCGAAACCACTAAGCACGGGATTTCGAGGATTAGTAAGCCACTTTACTATGTTTCGTTTCCTGGGCACATTTTTTTATGGTACACCGGAGACTACGTTCGGGTATAAACAATGACCTTATCCAGCTTCTTGTGATTAATGTAATTAAATAGCGCTCTTTTTATTTAATTATTTTTGACGAGAGGAATTGGGTGTGTTTGCGTAACTCACTCAGCTCTAAGCAAAAACAATGTAGGCTTTCTTTTTTTTTTTTTTTAAACTGAGCGCGAACTTTTTGAGGACTATGCTACAGTAGTAAAAAAAAGTGGAATGAAAAGTAACGTGGGAAGTAATTGATCACTTTAGAGTAATTTTTCGATACCTTTTTTTGAGGTTGTAATTGTAATGGTAATCGGTTACTTTTTACAGTGAAGTAATTGTAATTGTAATCGGTCACTTTTTTTCAGTAACGTGTACAAGTCTGCTCACAGTTCATTACATTTGGGCGAACAGCTCTAGGCGATAAATATGATCAATTTGTGGCGCGAAAATCGGGATTCAATGTCGAAGTTCGACACCCCATTATGGTTTTACAGATATTGACGTAACCGCAGCACCATGTCCACGAAATTGGTTTGTGTATCTTCTAAACGCTCGATTGCGTGTCTCGCTTTTCAGGCATTACAGACTAAATGTAGTAGATGGGGCACCAAAATAAGTGAAGAGCCTTCTCCGTCCCCTAACTTGTGTGATGTCTTCATAAATCAGCAGTGGTAGAAACCTGAGCACGCAAATTTGTGGAACATGTGGGACACACACAACAACCTTGCAAGAGCGAGCTCGTGCAGGCGTATCGTATAGCAAGAAAACAAAGCCTTCAAAAACAACACGAAATCAACGACCAGAGGAATTCTACATCAGCCTGAAGCTGTAAGTCCATAAGCGAAGCACCGGCAACTACTCTAAAGCTGCATTCGCACTGCTGATATCATCATACAAATGAGACGGTATTCATTGCAGAGACGATGACAGGATTATCAGCGGACAAGGCCCACGCATCTAAGAAGCATTTTGGCTTCATCTAAATGTATCATTTGAAGATACCTGCAGACAGTTTTCGTATGGCCAATGTGACAGACCGTCATGCAAGGAAGAAACATGCCTCAGACAGTTCCTACGGACTTTTGGTGGGCGATGGATGTGCAGTGTGACCGCAGTTTACGGTTTCCGGGAGACTCGTCTCCAAGTTCTTCCTACCAGTTTCGATCACCCTTGTGTTTCTTGCCTTAATCTCCTCAGTTCAAATCCGACCACAAAGAACTAGCAGACGACGACGCCGCGAAGGACGGGCGCAACAAGTGCTCGTCTGGTTCTGGCCGGACACCAGTTCTGCCGGCCGCAAGGGCGTGGGGCCTCCTCCCGTGTTGAAACAAGTAAACGGTCCGGAACAAGGTGAGAGCGCCCGTATCCGAGAAGAGAGTGGCGGGAAAGAAGGCGGCGGCCCGCCCTCTCTTCTGGAACGGTGCCGTGCAGGCGTGGAGCAGCGCCGGTCAGTCAGTGCGCGTTGTGCAGCCTCCCGGAGTACGTGGATTTCCAGTCCCCCCCATCCCAACCCCCCGACGCATCCCCGACAACACTCGAGGAGTTTTTCGGTGCGACGATGTCCGGCGGCCGAGTGACGAGTCCCATGTCGACCACGCTGGTGCTGGTGCTTCTCGCGGCGGTCGCGGCCGTGGTCGGCTTTCCCGCAGGGGGGCCCCGCGGAGTCCTGCGACTCGATGCTTCCGAGGCACGTGTACACGCAGCCCAAGCCCGCGCACGAATCGCCTTACACCTTCGTGGCGTCGGCGAGCCGCTACTCCTTCCAGAACGTCGACGGCATCCAGGGTGAGTTGTTGAGGCGTGCTGGGACGCCGAGGTAGGAGCACCTTGGTGTGCGGATGTCAGATCGGGGGTATGTGCATGAAATGATCTGATCGTTTTTATCAAATTTATCAAAAATAACCCTATTTTATCATTTAATGTTGATATTTTGATTTGATTTTCAACATCTCGACCGTTTACGTGGGCAGAATCATTTGTAAGAAAGTAGTGCGGTTTTACGCACAGAGTTGCTTGGGTTTAGTCAAATTGCACCTTGATTTCAACATTCAAACTATCATTTTGTTAAAGCGAAGATGATTTCAAGATAATTTCTAACATCACCCATCATGCCATCATACAAGAGCATTTGATTCATATTTGATACAACGAATTTCATTTAAATGAAGCAAACGCGGATTTTTACGCGCATCGGCTAGTCAAACCGCTCAGCCGATCTCAGTATCAATATCCAAGCTCGCACCGACACTTTTACAATTGTCGGAGCAATTCTTAAAAACATCCGGAAATAAAATTCAAAATAAGCGTTTTCTGCATTGATATTTCGGTGCTCCGAAAATATCGCCTATTTTCCCCCCAGCCCCAGTTCAAACAAACCGAAAAAAAAAAATGGAAGTGTTTAAACTGTGGCGCCGCGCGTGACGTCGTCCATACTCGCGATATAATCTGTGTAACATACACAACTTTATTTCGCGATTAATACTTTTTCACGCTTATCTTTTATCAGGTTCACTCATCGAGATTCCTTTAATGAGATCTTATCATTTATCGAGGTCCGTAGATCAGACTCCGCGCGCTTTGCGATGAAGCAGACGCGCGGGCTTTTGTCTCAGTGATCTCTACAGACTTGTACAACGCGAACTGCTATTAGAGAGGTGCACCTGTACTTGCTCTACTTTAAATGACGGAAGATGCAATGCCGTTCACTTTTGACCGCCAGAATCTCTCGGGAAAAATAGAACAAAATTGCGTCATAAAAATCTTATTTGCAGCTTGCATCCCAGTGGGGATGTTTGAATTAAAATTAGCTGTTGGGCTAGTTGCTTAAACATCTTAATTACAAAAGCGCAAAGGGCAAGCAAAGAAGAAAGAATGAACAGGACAAGCGCTTACTAAACACTGATTGTTTAATCCATAAGAGAAAGACGAAAATGAGAGGAGAATTACTAAATTAAACTGCAAATTGCATTGGTACAAAAAAATGTTTAAAATATTATTTGATAAAAAATTAACAAACTTAAATTAAAAAGAAAGACAAATAGAAAAAGAAAAAGAAAAGCAGCCAAATTGAGAAAAAAGGTTGAGGTACCCTATCTCTTTCTTGGACAGTGAAATTGATGGTGTGCTAATGCACGTGTCTCCTTTTTCTATTAGAGTTTTTGCCTCGAAACTTTCTCTGGCCCTCTTGCTCCGAAAGCGATTGAGTACTTTCGTTTGATTGAATAGAGGAGTGCATTTACTGTCTCTGACACGTATGGCCAAGTGTCCTGACGGTGACGCATGAAGGGAAAGATCGTGCTCTCGTAGTCGTACATTTACGCAGCGGCCAGATTGACCGACGTACACTTTCCCCCATGTGCACGGAATTCGTATACGATGTTGGCGTTGCGTTGATATATTTATGTGTGTGCTGGACTGAGCATTGTTCCTTGTTTTTCGTTCTGGGATTTGATTTTTGGACACAGTTTTTTAGGTTTATCAGGAGCTGATGTTACAAAGGACGGCTTCTCTTATCTCTTCTTCTTTCATTATGAGTAAACAGGCTCTTTGCTACATCGAACATTAAAGAACTGGTATACCCAGATTCATGTAGTTTTTTAACTTGTGCCTCAAAACTCTGCTTGGCTGTGTGCTCGCATGATTTTTGCAAAGCTGCTATGAAGCTGCTTTTTACAATTCCTCTCTTGATTATTTTAGAATGGGCCGAATCAAATGGTAGAAGTGATTTTTTGGACCGTGGTTTGTATGTCCCACATGTATGGTTGTCTCCAAAGGACAGCTGAAGATCTAGGAATTGAAGCTTGCTTTCATCTGGTAGCTTGTGGGTAAACTTTAGTCCCTGAGATTGAGTAAGGAACGTGGTGCGAATTTTGTTTACGGTTGAGTCATTTTGTTCAGGTCGTTCATGCAGCAGGACAAGATAATCACCAACATATCTGAACACACGTGATACCAGGTTTGCTGGAAGCTTATGTTCTTGTCACATTGGGCTAAGAAGATGTTACACAGAACTGGTGCTACGCATGAGCCTATGCATATTCCTTTCTTCTGGATATATGAGTTGTTGTTGAACGTCGCTACAGTGGAGGTAAGGTAGAACTTCAGAAGCTCCAAGAATGACCCCACGGAGATACTACACTGATTTTGAAAGGACACAGTTCCAAGGTTCTCGATGCATGCACTGGCGGCCATAGTAGAATGGCCGCCAGTTCATTCTTTGTTCCGTCCTTGTCCTTTGCGCTTTTGTAATTAAGGGGATGTTTGGCCGGACGGACGTTTGGAAATTAAAGTAGGACAGATTTCACTGACCAGGGTGTCACCGAAATTATTGAGCACAAACATCGGTGCATACTTCGCCAAAGGTTTGGGCGCACGGCTCTTTGAAATTGAACTTTTCTCGATTAAATAAATATTTTATATATTCGCACGAATTTGTCTCTTGGCCTGTAATAAACTAAATTTAAAGAGAAATATCGGAAAGAAGCCTTATAGGCATGCAGAAGTTATTAAGTGATATGAGATATAAAAACGCGCCTTCGTCTGTCTCCGTTTTTACTAATTAACTTAGAATTACCTGACTCTTATCAAATAGCTTGCCTGACGACGTGATTTATTCTTAGGTATTTTTTTATATTATTGAGGCATTTACAAAAATTCGAAAAGGTCCTGCACCATATATATATATATATATATATATATATATATATATATATATATATATAGAGAGAGAGAGAGAGAGAGAGATTTATCGTCAAAGAAACAAGCACGAAATTCTTTTTGTCGTTGTTTCATAAAATAAAAACAAACAGCGGAATCGCCCTGTAGGCCATAGTAGAATGACGGCTTTTAACTCTCGCTGAAGAGGACTCGTATTACAATACTACACCACCAAATCTAATCTCCTACACGCGTGTCGACAGCGGCGGACATACAAGTGGCCGTATTTCAGGCAGTACTTGCTCCCCGCTGCATACGAGCAGATAGAACAAATTTTTCCTTTTATATTCGTGCCTATCTTCAACTTTGTTGGAGTTAGACCCTCGATAACGAGAGACAGCAAAGTGCATAAAGTAAAGTAATTGGACATCATAGAAGCTCCATTTCGGCACTACCCGCTTCTCAAAACATCAAACTAGAAAACTGGAGGTTCTCACAGAGGCAAAAGTTTTCTGCAAACAAACTAAAAAAAACTGCAAACAAACTCAAAAAAAAAAGAGGCAAAAGTCGGAGCCTCAGTAATGTGTCCAGACTCCACAGCGTGTGATCACGATGTAGTACAAGACCTTCTAGAGTGGATGGTCTCCCAAATGGTAGAAAGAGACAGTACAGACGCGGCGTCGGAGTAGGAGGAAAAGAAAGTCGCCTCGGACACTTTAAAGTGCATTTTATTTTTTATTCATTTTTTTCTCTTTTATTTCGGTCTACTACGGGAGCCGTGAAGTTCTAGACCGGATAGTTTGCCCTTTCGGTCTATTACGGGAGCCGTGAAGTTCTAGACCGGATAGTTCGCCCTTTCTTCTCTGACGCGCGTTTTCACCTTACTCGCAGACTCTGTTCCCACTCTCACGTACTCCGCGACTTCGCAACCTTTCGGGAATCGAGAAAAAGAAACGCCTCAGACTCGCGGCTAAAAAAAGAGAGAGCAATAAAACTCCCCCGACCGTGTGTCGCTTCGTCGCCGTTGGTTTTTCGCTCAAGGCACGATGCCGTAAAAGCGAAACGTGGTTTCTTTGTGTCAGCCGAGTCTGTGCAGGTTGGCCAGGCCAAGCAAACTTCCTTTATCTCGAGCAACATTCCTGTTTGTGGGGGAAAAGAAAAAAACCCCGACTGGCATTCAGTATGCGTGGGATACGGTCACCTACTCGGACGATGCACAATCCCTGCCGGACGTCAAGAAGAAATATTGACAGGGTCTCGGTTTTTGTTTAAGTTTTTTCTGAGAGTCTCACTTTTCTCTTCATCGAGGCGCACTGTTCGTGCGTGACTGCATGTATATCGAACGTGTCGCGCTCACCGTCTGTCACACGACACAACTCGACCCATATTTCGCCCCGGAATTACGAGAACATAAGAAAGTCAATACGTGTAACGCGAGGCGTCGTGGTTTGAGGCGCGGATGTAATCGCGTCTTTGTCGCTTTTGAGGTCTCGAAGTCCATCATTTATTCAGTTTGTGTATTCATACGAGGGTAAAAAGTAACATCGTCTGACAACGTATTCCCCAATCGTGCACATTAAGTGTACTCGCTTCGTCGGAGAAGTTACAGTACACGTATAGCATACACTGCGTGCATTATGTGCGCATGTTGCCTATATTTTGTGCAAACATGTGCACAGATTGCGTACATTTTGTGAAAATATTTTCACATATTGCACACAAACGATCAAACCACCCTTGCTCGCCCCCCCCCCCCCCCCTTTTTCTCGAGTATTTTTTTATTTATGCGTTAGCATTACAACGCTTGTTTTCACGAAAACCCGCCGGTGTCAGTCCGTGTGTCAGCGCCATGCATGACGTCGCGAGGAGAGTGGGGTGGCCATGAGGTATCGTGTCGGCGGCGGGGAGCGAGGGAAAGGGTGACGCGTGCTGACGTCAGCGCTTCGGGCCCACACGAGCGTCTCACAGCTGGCGAAGGGTCAGAGACGAGCGGGCGGCGCGCAGCTTTGAAATGCGGCCCAGCTAAGTGGCCGCTCTGGCGATGACACCAAGAGTGACGACGAAACAAAGTCGAGGCCACGCGTTAATTAAATTGAATCCAATGAAAATGTTGACGCATTTCCATCGGATGAATGCCATTGATCGGCGAACCAATTTTATTCCCTTTCTTTCGTGATAACGTCAAATTTACTTAGTACAACGCTAACGACAACGGGCGAATTATCTATGTCCTCGTTTAGTCAATTTGAAAGCTCTAAGGCGAGTGTTTGAATAATAGGTATACGTGTTCGTTGTTGCACGCATGGCCATTGCGTGGTAACGACACAAACGACATTCGCGCCCGCTCCAAGAACGCACTCGCTAGACTCTGGCTTCTTAAGTGCGGATTGATTTGTTTGTACACAAAGAAATGGTCTGCTGACCAGCCTATGTTTGCAAACATGAGTCACGAGTATTACGCACTGAGCACGATCAGTTTCTCCTTTATCCGTAGATCAGTCCCTGCGCATGCACAGTCCGCGCTCATTCCACTTGTCTGTAACCAGTACGCTCATCCAGAAACGCGTTTTTTTCTTTGTGAATTCGTTGGGATGTTTTTTGTTTGTTTGTTTTACAAGTGTGAATTACGTGTCTTGCGTATTTTTCGCTGCACCGTTTTATTCGTGGTGTACAACACAGTCCTTGGCGCACGTGTTTTCGTACAGATCAGAGATAAAGCTGGGCGCCCGCGACAGCAACTTTGTCATAGTAGAACAATGAACCAATATTTACATATTTAATGCCAAGAAAGCAAAGTGAAAGCAAGTTCGACGTTAGGTATTTACACAGTTTGAGGTCTGTGTGCCATTCTGCGGCTATACGGAGGTTCACACTGTTGATGGAAAATTTGGTTCGTGTAGTAGGGCTGCGAGCCTGGGGTTTTTAACGTGCGCCACGCAGTATTGAAGCACGACCGCACGCTGGTACGATGGTTATCTAGATTGTAATTGGCAGGGTAGGCACTGAGAATCGAACCCAGGGCAGCTAGATCCTGCGGCGCGAGCTTTCGCTCCACGTGTTCCGAGCTGCTTTGAGGAGTGCGCGCGTACACAGCTCTGATCGGCGTCATGTACTGCATAGTCATAAAACGTTCTCACCGGTCAACAATAAACCCATCTTACAAAGCGTACCACGCATTCGTGACACGCTCGCGCAGACTTGCCGCGGGGTTCTCGCGTACTCAGAAAGACTCCCAAGATGCATGGCGACAGCGGTGGTGTCGCGAAACCGGCTGGTGAGATCGGTCTATTCCCCCCGCAGCAAACGTGATATTTCCATATCTTCGGAAGGCGTTGACAATCTAGTATTGTTTTAAAAAAAAACTCCGGGAGAATTATTCGTTTTCCGCGGCGGGCTCCTCCGGGTTATCCCAATGCGATGCGGGAAAGAAACCCAGTCCCTGACGGTGCGAGTTTCTTCGTTCGCGAGTGCTTGCCGCTCAACGGAGGTAGTAGGAGTGTCACAACTTTTTTATCGCTTTAATGTCGGCGTTAATTAGAATGTAACATCTTTCAAATAATTTGACAAAGACAGCCGGGTTTGTTGATTGTTATTGTGAATATTACGAGAGGCGTCAGAATAAAAATAGTCGGCAGTGATGTTTTTCTTTTTTGCTTTTTCTTAGAATATACGGTTTGACTATCTTTTTTTTTTTTGTTACCGGATAATTCTAGCGGTGTACTTGTCAAAACTCTATCTCAGTAAATGACTCCGGGTATGATTCGATAACGGAAGATGAAGCAAATAAGGCAGACGTGGCGATAGTACAGCTCCTACCGTCTACTGCTGCGAGTCGTGGAACGAACAACGTTTATTCGGATAAGGTGTGAATTTATGCCCTGGTCCGCGATGGCTGAGTAAATAAAAGTCGATCAATCATTACAGACTCTCGTCCACTCTTTCTATTTTTATACATCTTTGACTTTTTGTTTGTTTGGATCGCGGTACAATAAAGGGAAGCAGCTTTAAATACCTCCATACGAATGACAAGAGAACGTTCGCTTGAGTTATGCTCTCAGGGCAAGCTTTGATATGTGGCGCATTGACAGTTTTATAAAGTGACGTTGCATGCCTTTGGAGTTGTCCGTCACCGTGCATAAAATTGTAGGCTCTCTGTGTGGGAAGTGAGCGTGTGCGAGCATTCGATCTATTTTACTCGCGTCAAAGTGTTTGTTTCTAACAGAAGACAAACGACCTTATCCGCACCTTGAGTGATCCAGGCGGGATGAATTATTTATCCTACGCGCGTCTCGCATTGAAACAATGTTGAAGGCTCACGTGTGGGGGGCTGGTGTTCGACGTCCTCGGAAAATAAACCGGAATAAGAAAGAGAGTGAAAAAAAAGATATCAGCGCACGACATTGCGCATCTCTTCATGTTTTCCGGAGCCAAGGGAGAAAGACTTAATGCGTGAAAATGTTAACAAAGTTTAGCGCTGTTTTTTCTTATTATTCATATTATTATGTTTTGCAGTGACTGCAACGGCTCGCTCGAGAAAAAAAAAACTGCTTATCTGCTTTTTTTGCATTGTGATCGGAGAGCCAATCGCAACGACTCATGAAGATGAATCAAGATTAAAAAAAATATATATTTAATGTGCCAGTGTCATTGGGTTCGTCGAGCACACTCCACCGATCAGTGGTAGGCTCCCTAAAATCTCTCGAGAAAGTGTAGTTTTTTTTTAAAGGAATGCTACCGACATTTTTCTTTTTAGTGATAGCGCGAAGCGTGGAGCAGTCTACTCACTCCTGATGCACCAGCAGATTTCCTCATAAAATATTGCGAGTAACTGCCGGCTGCGTCGCCTTATTTGCGCAAACGTCTCCACACGGCGTTGAATTTAGCTCCCAAAACGTCAAAAACGTTTCGAGATATAAAGTGCGCGTTCTGTCCTAAGTGCGAAATACGTAGGAGAATCGGTCTTCCTCCAGTGTGTGTGTGTATATATATATATATATATATATATATATATATATATATATATATATATATATATATATATATATATTTGATGCCTGGCAAGACCCTCAAAAATAAGCGAAAGCCGAGTGTGTACAATAAAAACAAATAAAGAGGGACGCCACCTTTAGTCAACACTCAGCTCCGACGAAACGGTCTTGGAAATTTATAAATCAAGAATTCCGGCAACAACCTCGAGATACACACGCGGGAAGTGCAGATGGTAGAAGGATGCGCTCGAGGACATCTTCAAAAAAGAAAAGGCACCTCCCGGGATGGAAACGTGAAGGGACCCAGAAAAAGCAACTTCGCCCCCCGGTCTTCTTATTTTCCTTCTTACGCGTAGGTTTTACCCTCGCAACGTGTCTTTTTTTTTTTTTTTTTCGTTCGCTCTGATTCGTAATGTGTGAAAGGACAGTCTCCGTTTCCGCGCAGCAAGCTCGCTTCGAGACTGCGTCACTACTTGGAGTGTTCCTGAGTTCGAGCCGAACCTCGCCCATCATGGCCCGGACATTATTTCCGAACGAACATGATAGCGGAGCGCCGGAGAAGAAAACACTCCGACCGCCGAGAGCGTTGCCTTCTATACACAAACATACCCTCCTCTGTTCCCCTGCGGAAGAGCTTCTGTTCGAATCACAGAAAAGGTTGCGGGGGGAGAGAAAAAGAGAGAGAGAGCGTCTTGGGGCGTCACGTCTCGCTTCCTCTTGAAGTCGTGCAATCTGCAAGAGAAAGCCAGTCAGTAAATATTCCTACTTTTCTTTTTTTTTCCTTTTTTTTACGTACGGCTACCTGGTTATTTCGATATATTTTCATGCACACCTTATCGCTTTCTCGTCGTTTGGGTCGTCCGGCCACTCTGGATGTTGTTGAGGCTTCCAATTCTGCCGCCGTATTTGTGCGAGCGAATTTGTTTGTGGTGTGGTCCTGTGTCCTTTGTTACTGTCGGGATGAGCTGAAGTACGCAACGGAGCGAGATCGTGCCTCCCCCCAAAAATATACCCTCTCGCGAACTTGCACAAACGCTGGCGGCTGCATCGTGCCTTCGCAGAAAAGCGACCCGACGTTCGGACATGATCCCCCCCTCCCCCCACCACTCTCCCTTCTCTCTTTCTCTCTTTCTCCTAAACCATGATTCGCGGCGTGTCTCCGCGAAAGTCGTGCGCCGGGGACGCCACGATTGCGTGACCGGCTCTTCGTGGTTGCTTTGTCTCTTTTTTTTTTTTAACCATATTCTCTATATACACTGCTGCTCGTTGAGTGATCTGCTTCTTTAATCTAGTTTGCGCTTCCATCTAGGTGTAGTCAGAGACGGCTTCGTGGGCACGCAACGTCCGGTCGCTTCTAAACGCGTCCTTTTTACTCCGCGGCTCAATACGCCACTTTTGGGTATTCGTGCCTCGAGCGAGCTGAGCGTAGAATCGTGACAAGGAAATAAAAAAAAAATGATAATAGATACGTGCCAAACAAAAGCGTAACACCTATAGGATATTCGTAACTCGGAAGGGCGGAGGCGACGCCATCCAGCGGAAAAGACGCGCAAAGAAGAGAAGCGGAGCTATCGCCTATCAAAGTGCGCAGTGAAAACCGGCGTGGCCTGGCGGCCGAAATGTGAAACGAAGAAAAGAGGATTCAATGCGCGCCTTTTGATTTGCGTGTAGGTGAATATGCTGCAGTCAACGACAGCTTAAGAAGGACAAGATCACGATGATCGCATTTCTCGATTCCTGATTCTTCAACCGCTGATGTCCAAATTTGATTGGCTCTGGAGCTATACGATGGCCGGAATTCACCGCACCATGCAGTTCTTAAGCCTGCAGAAGCTATAGCCACTGAGTTCATAAGTAACGCAGGGTCGAATAACGTAACAGCGCACAACAAGAGAAACACTCGCAAACTCAGACACACCAAAAAATACACACTCACTCGGCGCTGACTCACAACTCTTGGATTTGTATTGCCTTCTTCTTCTATGCAAATAGACCCACCTCCTTTTTTTCTATGTCCTAAGGAAGAGATGACGACCTAAAATTCAGATTACGAAAGTAAAAATAAAAAAAAAAATAAAAAAACACAAAAATAAAAATAAAAACACACAATAAAATTTAGGAATTATTTAAACGCTGTTACGTTATTCGACATGAACTACCAACTTGCCCAGTCAGCAGTTTTACCGCAGGGTGTAGTGAAGGGCGTGGCTAGCCCCTATCCTTTCCAACCATTGGCCAGCCTATGAGATGCCAACATCACCTAGGAACGAAACGCGAAGCGACAAACGCCATTATAGTTGTCCATCGCCTGTCCCTCTTATGGAAACAGGGACTATATAGCCTTCGGACCTAAAATGCGAAAATGATTGGTGCAGCAAAAGTACAGACACTGAACACAGCACACAACGAACCGAGCTTCGCTTGCTTCGCGGTTGTTGGTGGTGTTTTTGCTACGTACGAGTAAATAACCAGCGCATAAATAACCCCGGTTTTCCTTTCACTAAACGAGAAGTCGACGATGGCAGCCGGTCCCAGGTCAGAGGTGAGCAGTGCGCAGAACGAAGTAAGCACGATCTGCGCCATGACCAGAATGAAGCTGCGCTTCGCTTTCTTTGCCTAAAATAAAAAGGCCTGGACCTGCAGTGATTGAACTGTTCCCCCTTCAAGGTCACGATCTCCACGCCCACCTTTTCTGTTTCCGTTCAGACGCCACTGCATATTAAGCGACTCCCTAACCCCAGCGAAACAAAAGAATTGCAACGGGTGCCAGTTTTTCTCTTCTACATTTTGTTTTCTTATCTCGTTATTTACCTGGGGTTTAGAGACAGCAGGAAAGAAACTCGGCTTTTTCTCTTCGGTATTTTCGTTTTTCGTTTTATATTTCATTATTTTGAGTGTGGATGCTTTTACGTGAATGAAGCTAGTTCATTTATAAGCGAGACTCTCGAACGTCTGATTATAACCTGCCAATGAAGAACTGCTCATTTTTCTGGCAGTATGGGGATAGCCGCAATAATTGATGTGGTCAACCGACGAGAAGTTAGCAGTCTCTTCACGGGAGAACAGTAAGAGTAGGAGAATTCTGCAGGCCGGCGAAATGTTGTTGAAAGCATGTTTCTCGGTCACGTTAGTAATCGATCAGCTATGTTCTTGCGATAGTTGTTGGTGAGAAGTGTTACTCTGGACGCATTCGTCATATTTAAACCTTACAAAAAAAAAACCTTCACGCGCTTTTCTTAAATTATTTTTGCACTCCAGGTAAAAAATAACACTGATGTATAGTTCAACCACTAGAAATATATAGTATTGGGTACAAACGCATGCTTTCTACAGCTATTGTGAAGACTGATCACACATCCGAAATTTGTATCGATTCTTCACGCTCGTCGCGAAAGGTGTCGCGCTATTACCAACACCTATTTGATTGCGCAACAGGTTACTATAAGAAGACATGTTACCATACTCTATACATGTGGTATGTAAGGATGCTTTAATATTTAAATACACTAGCATTACTTGAAAAAAAAAAAACGAGACAAGGGAAAAGGAAGTGACAAACACAGCGAAGTCTAGCATTTGCATTTCAGACAACTGAAATATTAATTGTTGTGCAAATTCTTGTTAAAAAATAAGAACAAAAACAGCCTTTCGTATACTAGGGAAAACCCTGTCTTTCTCTCTTCTTTCTTTCTTCTTTCTCTCTTTCTCCCCAAGGAGGTGTTCTACGCATCGAGCGGCCCTAGGCTTCTATCTAGCCTTCTCATATGTGACCGCTATCGCTCCACCTTGGTAGATCCTACAAATGGCCGGGGTATAAAATACAAAAGACTGAAGTTTATTCAGAGTGGAGCATCAATTACTCTTCTCAGATTCTCGGCCATATCCTGAGGACCATTTCCCATCCACCCTGTAATGAACTATCGTTGCCGTCTTTTTGCGTACACAATTTTGCCGGTTTCCCAGAGAAAACGCCTTGGCTGACTCGCTCGAAGCCACAATTTTAAAATGATCATAAAATAAACGGCGTACCTATGACAAAAAAACAACTGATATGTGGTTTTTTCGTGCATTTTCTAGAGTCACGAAACGAGTTACGAATATTACCCTCTCGGCGGTCTTAGCGTTTCAAGCGGACCGCTCCTGGAACTATCGCTCAGGTGTCAAAACTCACCTCCCGTGTATATCTCAAGGACAACTTTCTCGTTCCCCCGTCTGGCAATCTCCGATTCTGCGACGCAATTCGTTTTGGCACAATCTTTAGGCACCAAACAGAGCAGAAAGCGATTCGGCTACCCAAGGAGCCGGAAGAGAGTTTTTCTTTTTCTTTTCTTAAGATACTCCAGTTGGACGCTAGCGCTTACACCTGACGCGAAATGTTCTCCGCGCGTATCGGAACGAGAGCCAGCTTCGATTAGCATGGCTCCGATTAGGAACGCACGAAAGGCGTTAAAGGGCGTGGACGGCGCTGATAATGCCCCGCGCCTTCGCGCAACACGGATCCGAGGCCGTGCCAAGAACCGAAATTGACTGGAGTCCGTGAGTATGCGACGACGACTTGGCGGCACGATCCGAACTGCGATACGCAGTGGCGGTAGCTGGGCGGGCTCTAGAACGTTTCAGCGTCGCAACATTCTGTGGGCAGCCAAAACCGGACTTTTATTTATTTATTTATTCATTATCTTTTGCATCGAACTCGAAAGTGGAATGACCAGGGACAATGGAGAAAATCGTAAAAGTACGATCGGCTTTTACTTAAGTGTACATTAACAAGCACAACTATTGCTTAGCCACTATCACTTAAGCAAATTTGCGCTGTCATTAATAATTGGCCTCACAACCCTCGTGTGTCATCTACACACTCAATGTGCGCCAGTGCTAACGCTGAGTCCTTTCCTCACACGTGTCCGGTACACCGACGGTGAAAATAGTCATTACCTGTTATAAAATAAAGTGCAGAAGTTGTGCACTTAATTATGGCATGCAGTTAGGTAGTAAAAATAAGTATCAGACGATACTGCACAAAGCAAGACAAAATCGTAGTAAAACGCGACGACAAAACAAATACAACGAGAGAGGAGCGACGATTTGAAGCCATCTTATGGCGTCCGTGTCACGTGATTTCAAGTTGGTAGCGCCCATGTGACGGAGGTCGAGAAGGTCTATAGGTGCTCACTAGTGATATGGGTGACCGTATATAAGAGCGTCGAGGCAGGGTACAGAAAAGGGTAAAATAATTTACAGGAGGATCCATTGGTGGATTCTTAGGGAATGCGTTAGCATGATCCTTGGGAAACGCCACACACGTCCCCCTTTGGGAAACGCTAACACTGACCCCGTAACAAAGCCAAAAAGGGGCAGCAAAAAATTGTAGAAGGCAAAAAAGAAAGCCAAAAGAAAAACAAGTAAAGGGGTCAACGTTAGCGTTTCCCAAGGGGACACGTGTGTGGCGTTTCCAAAGGTCATGTTAACGCATTCCCTAAAAATACACCAATGGATCTTCCTGTAATTTTTTTAAAGTTATTCCCATCAGCTTTGACAACATTCATGTTTTGTAAGAACTATATAGTAAGGTCAAATTGTTATTTAAGTTTAAACAGAACTCATTTGTAAACCTTTGGGACCTTCATTTTTTTTTTTTTTTTTCAATCACTGACAGATTACGAATGCCAAGACCATCGCAAATTATTTGATCTCATGAGTAGTCACCCTTGCCGTGACCAGCACCAAATTATATCATCTCACTAAGCAGTCACCCTATTAAAAAGATCATATATGGTTTGTTGAATAGGCATATCAGAAGTTAGATCAATTATTTGAGGCGTATATGTATATGTTACAGTAATAATCCCTGGAGAGGAGGAAAAAACGACAATCCCAATTCTTGTCTAGCTCGCGGAACCTTTGCATTAATTGCGTTAACACTATATGTTATTATGTGATCTTACATGTTTCATAGGTTTACTTTATTGCACACATTTATGCTATTACGAATATGTGGGTCGACACCAAATGACAAAGACGTGCTCACTCGATGAGATAGAAAGGTTTAATGGAAGCCGGGCCGCGCGATGATCGAGCGCACCGTCGCCTCAGCGTCGCCGTCGCAATGGTCACGTCGATAAGTTCGGTACGCGGTTGAGAAACCAACAAACTTCCGCAGCACGAGTGAAAGTCCTTGTTAGAGGTTCAAAGATCCGGAAACCCATTTCCACTCGTGTTAACCTCTACATGCATTTCCTTTGTACCGATGCGAGTTCGTGTAATCAATGTTAAACCGTGCATGCTCAAGATCCCAGGTTAGCAGTCGTACTGCATTGGCGAAATCGTCCCTCTACTCTACTACAAGGACACAACCCATGCCGATTCCAAAGCAGATCAACTTCTTGGCATCGAAATGTTCATACTTGGAGTTGGAGCCACTAAATAGTTAGTTAGCTACGCCTCAAAGCCACTTGTGCCGTCTTGTTTAAAATCGTAGTTGTCAGTTACCTCAAGTTTTGTCGGAAATCGCAGGAAACAGTTTTTCGTCCCTCAAAAATATAGAAACAGTTCGCGATAAATAAAAGTAGCATTGCCCGAGCTTCCCGACACCGTGTATAACGCTCAAAAAGTGGCATCTTCAAATCGTAATTATCACCAGTTTCGGACCTGCTTTGGACTTGGCAACAAAATGGCGGCGTTCACAAGATAACTGGGGAACGGAGTGCCGATATTCTACGCATATTTATCATTTGCGCTTGTAGCGTTTTAATACCAGCAGCTTCTTCTGCACCATAATCTTATCTCTCTCCCGAATAAGCGTTAGCGAATGCATTCTGAGGTGGATCTGCTGAATTCACTTTGACAGAGACAACATTTTTCTTATTATGAAAAAATAAATTAACCTTTCTTCTTTCTCCTCCCTCAAATTTACATGCCCGCATGTGTGGGCTTAACACCAACGCATAAACTGAATAGGCGAATGGGTCTTTCATATAGCAGGGGAATGTTCATTACCACAACAACGCAGTCCCTGGAGCGTTTAGTTTCAAATTATACTTTGATAGACTACAACGGTTGGCCTTCTGTTGTGTCCGTCAAAAGCGGGGCACGAGTAGTATTAGTTACTTTAGGATGTACGAATGCTACTAGAGACACTGACAGCTTGAAAAACTCAGGGCCTGTCTTATTATGTTCGTGGATGTCGCTTCATGATTGGTCGTTCGACGTTCTTATCGGCTAACGCCGCATTCTCGTTGGCTGCGGAGAGATAATTAGATGCTCGGGATTAACCACGCCTTGCGTTGTTTAGGCTGTCAGTGACTACATCGGGTATACACTCTAAAAATAGTGTGTGCGTCTTCATTCACGCACAACACTCGGAGAGCCAATCAGCGCAACTTACGGAGGCAGCTCTGCGAATGACGATGACGAAACATATGTTTAGACCAAAAAACGCAGTCTGAGTTGTGACATTAAGCAATGCAAAACGTCACGCTTGAATTGCTTAATGTCACAACTCAGTCTGTGTTTTTTGGTCTAAACAGATGCTTCGGTATCGTCATTCGCTGTGCTGCCTTCGTAAGTTGCGCTGATTGGTTCTCCGAGTGTTGTGCGTGAAAGAAGACGCACAGACGTTTTTTAGAGTGTACGTCTCTGAGCTATCAGTAATTATTTACATTTCTTTACGTAAAATAATTTATTGGAGCCTATACTGATGCTGTTCCCGTCTCCGTCGTTAAAAAGTCTAAACAAGCTATCAAGTTTTTTTTTTGTTTTTTATTGATAGACAGACGTTTTGTTTAGAAAGGCTCGAAGGCCGGAAGAACGATTGGGACGATACCGTAATATATTAGCCTCAGCCAAGTTTATTTAGAGTGGTGTCAGCCAAAGCAATCTGCGGGTTTCCCAGAGAGAGACAGGTTGATTTCTATGTTAATGATGCCAACGCTAGGCATTGGTGAATGATCGGGCATGGCTCAGAATACAGATTAAGATGCCAACTTTGAGATCATCCCTCATTCGAGTAAACCCGTTGATAGATGATAAGGAAACTTTCAAAGCCGAGAGTGCTCTCCATCGTGTCTATACGCACAGACAACCAATTAAAACATTAGCAACGCAACCCATACTTTATATGGGTCCGTGATCTTTTGCGGCTTTTCGACGACGGCAGTGGAATTCATTTCCTCTTTTATGTTTATTTATATGACGTGCTGATGTCTACACTTAGAAAACTGCTCTTCGCGCGTCCACTTTAGCAAGGGGGAAATAGTCAAGTTTGTAGTACGGATGTTTAGACGCGGAAAGTTAGTCCGCCTTAAAGTGTACCGATTTGCGTCTTCTCCGTAGTGTGGAAGTTTTGCCAATACGGGAAGACGACTCTCTTGAAGTCTTAGACGTGCATCGCGCACTACTACTGCATGTTGTTTCTTACAACTGGAAAGTATTTATGTCACAATCCCAAGGACGCGCTAACTGGCCATAGAAGCGCATTTTACTGTCAGAAAACTAAATGCCGGTCTCAAGCACCGGTTTATTCTATTAAAACGTCGGTGCAAGCTTTGTAGCCAGCTAGGGTCACGTGTTCAGTTCAGACTGATATCTTTCTTTCTCGTTGCTTTTGAAGCGAATCCTTGATAGTATTGTCTGGATTTTAAGTCAACACGATACTGCACACTCTGTCACCCTTTCCCCAAAAAAGGCTTATTAGGTAACATTTTTCTCTGTGCCCTTGATGAACCTAGCGTCAAGGTTACATATACGCCCCGTACGGGGACTATAGGGGGCGCTTTAAAAACGCGCGTAGCGCCACTAGTGGAGGAGCTGGCATTCGACAGTGAGGCGCGTTCAGCAGCCTGCGGCGCCTTTTCGCATGCCAAGCTGTGGCGGCGGAAGCGCGCACGGAAGGAACTTTTGCTTTCTTGAGCCAATACGTTGAGGTGACGTTGCATGAGTGCTGGGGCAGACCTAAGATAGGCATCTAGCTGTTCTCCGCTTCTTATATATTGAGTTTGAGTAGTTAATAGGGGTAATTGAGACAGTACACACTAAAGAAAAGTGTGTTCACCACTGTCTCAGTGGGAAATTTGTTTCGCTCGTCGCTAGGACAGTAGGACTGCTTAGACGATGCTATTTGGAGGCGAGTGAGATGTTCACTAAGTTTGTGCACTAAGTGTGCCAAGTTTCATTAGGACAGCAGGTGTGAAAGTTATGTTTCGAACGAATAAAGGAATAAAGCTGTACGGGATATTCAATATTGGACCAAAAATGTTGTGTAAGAACCGGGCTGTGCGAAGTGCAGATTTCGACACACAGGTTCTGGAACATTACCGTAACTTGACACACCACTTATTACACCGAAAATAGGTGGCATAGGGAAACCAGGTGGAAATTTGGTTTGGGCGGCGTAACTAATGGGAACCGGTTTTGACCGCGGAAGGACTGTCAAGAAAATACCACTAGTCGTGGGAGGTGGAGACTTTACAGGTAGGAAGGGGCTAGTAGACTGTACTTCCAATTGAAACAACTTTACGAAAGATGGTTTCAAAGCCGAGAAAACAAAGTTGTCGGCCAACACGCGGTTTGACAGTCAAAGGCTTTTGCGGTCAGCTGTTGTGTAATAACCTGTTTGTGCGAGGTGTCGATTTTCGGCACACAGGTATTTGGACATGACCGTAACTTGACACAACACTTATTATACCAAAAAGAGGTGGCACAGCGAAACCAGGTAGAAATTTAGTTTGGGCGGCGTAACTGAATGGGAACCGGTTTTAACCGTCCAAGGCCGTCAAGAGAATACCACTCGGCCTGGGAGGTGCAGAATTTAGAGGTAGGAAGGGACCAGTAGACGGGTACTTCCAGTTCAAACAACTTCCCAATAGCTGGCTCTAAAGCTGAGAAAAAAAATTGTTCTCTACAGGACTTGGGGAGTCGGCGTTTCCACATCCAAAAGGAGGCAAATCAAAAAAGGAAGCACACCACATTAACTTCCATACTCAAACGCCGATTGTTCAGTGATTTTAAGTTTCATTGTAGTTTTCCTTAGATTCATATTTGTCACTTTTTGGACTGTTCGAATCTTTCTTCAAGAAGTACAGACTGCGTACCATATGACTGGTCCGGAAATATCATCGACACGTAGGTACAATCGGGACGAAACTTCTTTGGAGGGCATTTCTACAACGAAATTGGCATTGCATACCCGCGAGTGTGGGATGGCATTTCAGTTCGTCCCATCAGCGCTAACATATGTAGGCGTTACTGGTGCGAAAACAAACGCAGAGCGCAAAGCGGCAGTGTAGAATATGTCAAGCGTGCCGACACAGTGGCAGACATGATCGGGAGACCAAATTTCTCGCGTCGTACGGCACGGGTTCATCGTTGTCGCTGTCCCACAAAACATCGGCGAGTTGAAAAACTGTGAAACTTTGTCCCCACGAGATACGACGCAAAAATATTGGAGCACTTACGCAGTAGTTCATGCGGTCAACCCAGCGCAACCGCACCGCTCCGACTTCAATGCGTACCAATGTACGCGGCGTGGTTTCGGTTCGCTGGGGTTCTCACTGCCTACCTTCGGTAACGGCCGCGCGGCGGCGCGCCGTTCGCGTTGCACGGAGTGTATACCACGGAAGGCAGATGCCCATTACATCTGCTTTCGACTTTGTCACCTATGCGTGCGTTTGGTTCGTGAGTCTGGTCGTACAAGTCTATCGTCTGGTTCGTTATTCGCTGCTAAACACCGCGCGTCATGCCATATTAAAAAGTTGGCAAAAGCGAGGTAACACTCGCACGTGTTTTACAATACTGGATAAGGCAAGCAACGGCTGCCCACTTTGATCGGTGCTTGACGAGGAAGTAAACGCACCCGATCTTTTAAGCACTGGCGGAATAAAAAGGGCAGGGAAGTATTTCAGTTGTCCCGCCTCTAGTGCGAGATTCCAGCCTTTAATTATACATCGGTTCCCGTAGTCGCTGACAGGTTAAGAGTAGAGCCAGTGGAAACTCCTCCCACCTCTTTCCACTTTAGTAGAGCGAACGCTGGAGAGGGTGCGACCCCTCTCCAGCATTCGATCTGCTTAAGTGAAAAGATGTGGGAGGAGCTTCCGTTTTACTCTTAACCTGTCACCGACTATTGGCGGCGAGATGTTTTGGTGGCGCCCTCCTATGGTTACCTCTCGTGACGTCATTACCTTGCGAACAACAAGTTTGAAGGTGCTTGTAAAGAGCATGGTGGAAGCTTAAAATCATAGCACTCTCAAACCAACACTGCCCGTCAAAATTGAAGTTCTTCTATTTTTCTTATTTCCGTCGATGGGAAATCCTTTGCTGACGTCATAGTCAGTATTCGGCCTATCGTGGAAGACCGATCGCTGCGACGCTTTCGATCGCTCACGTCGCCAATAGTGAGCTTCTAGAGTGCATGCGCGACCAAAGCACGACGCAAAGCAACGAGCGCGTGCTGGGGGATCTGAATTAGAAAGAGACGCCTTACACTTGTTCCCGTCAGTGACGATAGATAACAACTATAAAACTCCGAATTGTGTCTCCGTGAAAAAAAAAAAAAATGGAGACTCCAATCGCATTTCGTTTTAGTCGTTCCAGTCGCATTTCGCGCCTAATAAGATCAAGCCCACGTGTTTGCGGACTCGGGTAGTGAATGAAAGCGTCGAATTCGACTACGCGTTTTCCCTCGCTATAGGTCAATGTAAGCGGCAAGCATTTCGGCTGCAAGGTTCACTGGGCCACGCGTTGGCGGGCCGCAGAGTTCGAGGGATGGACGACACGGCGCGACGGGTTGAACGTAGGCTCGAGACGCAGGCCGCGTGGGACGCGTGAAACCTTCGGGTCTTATCAAGTTCGTCGCACCAACCTGGGCGTATTCGCGTCATGCGGGATGGGTTTCTTACTCCGAGGCCCTCTAGATGCTTCAAAAGGCTGATTTATTACTCTCACATAGAAGAAATTCAGTTACGAGCTTCACGACGAAGCAGAGAACGTCAAATTCAAATTGCTCGTCGCGTCGCAAGTCAAATGCACAGACCCAGCTTTGGGTTCTACCTACTCGGCACTCACTGTTTCTATTCCCGTGTGTGTGTTTGTGTGTGTGTGTAAGTGTGTGTGTGTGTGTGTGTGTGTGTGTGTGTGTGTGTGTGTGTGTGTGTGTGTGTGTGCGTGCGTGTGCGTGTGCGTGTGCGTGTGCGTGTGTGTGTGTGTGTGTGTTTTACACCTAACAAGATAGTGGCTAGCCAATGTTACACAACTTATAAAACTTTCAAAATCGTTATATTGAGAGAAATTGTGATTTCTGAGTAAGCCTTTCAAATAAAAGTACTAAATTGAAAAATTAATCAGACAAAGGTCCAGGAGGGTGTGGAAAAGGCGATTAGAGTCGCCTGACTGGGCCTCATCCCCTTGTACAATTTAGCGGCAGAATGCACAAAAAAAAAGTCTAAACGAGACATGAAAATGCCATACAATAATGTACAAAATAAAAACACACTATAGCGGAATAACAGCTCTAACACAAGAGACATTGCGATGTTTATGCTGATGCTAATATATATTTAGACGGTTTTAAATGTGAGCATTGTGCCAGAGCTAGTAATCACTGATATTATTTCTGAGTTTGTGTTTGGTAGCAGTTAAATATATTTAAATATAAAATTTCGCAGCTTCATTACATCAGCCCAGACGTAACACAACGGAACCCCCTGTTTAAATACAAAAAAAGACATAAAAAGAGAAATCCGGGACAGCAGCAATGACGAAGATGACTTTGGATGCAACTTCCCTAAAGTGTTCTTCAGCTTAATATTAGTTCCGTTTATGAATGCGATTCTACAGCCGAGGAAGACACTTTCGTTTCACATGGGCTTGTGCAGCGAAAACGTCATTCCAGATACTACTGCGCATGTGCTCATAACGAGTACATACAGGGTGTTTAATTGTAATTCAAACAAATTTATAAAAAAAAAAGAAAACGTTAAAGGTTTACAAACGCGGTCTGTGCGGCTAGGTTATGCGACCAGAGGGGCATATTGTATGGGGGCTTTCTATACTTGACCGATTTTGCGGTTTTCGGTGAAACTCAACAAGTTTCTAAATGAAACCGTATGTTTATATTCCTTAATATAAAAAAGGGAATTTAACACAATTTAGTGAATTTTTCGACCTTGCGTGAGGAATAGCCCACTCTATTATGTCGGAAAATTGATTTTAAACCTTTCAAAATCGCACTATTGAGGTCGATTGTGATTTCTGAGTAAAAGATTGCCTTTCAAATAAAAATAAACTAAATTTAAAAACAAATATATCTGACCAGTTTTGGGTTGAGTACATCCTGGTCAATTATGCCCCCTGGTCGTATAACTCACCTGCGAAGAACGCACTCGTCTACTGTTCACGGGGATAATGCACTTAATGCAAAGGTGCCAACGAGCTGGACAAGAATGAGGAAAATAATCCCTGGAGAAGGGGAACAAGGCGGTCAAAGGACAAACACAAATCTCCATGCACATCTAGGCGACTGGTGCGCGACCGAAAAATCCGCGTGGTCCGGGTATCGAACCAGGGACCTCTCCGTTTCCAGCGGAGCGCGCTACCAACTGAGCTAACCAGGAGTTAGCCGTCTAACTCCTGGTTAGCTCAGTTGGTAGTGCGCTCCACTGGAGCACACTGAGGTCCCTGCGTTCGATACCAGGACTAGGCGGATGTTTTCGGTCGCGCACCAGTCGCCTAGCTGTGCATGGAGATTTGTGTTTGTCCTTTGTCCGCCTTGTTCCCCTTCTCCAGGGATTGTTTTCGTCATCCTGTTCGCGGTTGTTTTTTTTTTTTTTTTTTTTTTTTTTTAACAAATCTGTATGAATTAAAGTTAAACACCCTGTATACACACACACTCACACACAGATATATATATATATATATATATATATATATATATATATATATATATATATATATATATATATATATATATATATATATATATATATATATATATATATATATATATATATATATATATATATATATATATATATATAAGAGAGAGAGAGAGAGAGAAAGAGAGAGAGAGGGAGGGAGATGTTTTAAAATTTAGTGCAGGGCAACTTTGAGGGTGATGAGGTCGTTCCATAATAGGCCCCATCTAACAGGAGCAAGGTATACACACAACTTGGTAATAAATGTCTTTCTTTTACAAGGCGAAGAGACGACAAGTAATATGCTTGTAATCATTTTAAATACGTATGATAAACCCACAGTCACCAATATTTAATCATCACCAGCGGCTCACAAATACCCGAGAGCCTGCAGTTGTGTTATGGAGCCAACAACTGTTAGAGCAGTTGTTGGCTCCATAAAATATACGCTTCCCAAAAACAAAAACAAAACAGTTAGAGAATTTTTTTTTCGAAAGTTAACATATTTTTTATATTTTCTTTCATAATTGCGAGCTCAAAATGCGTTATTTCACTATTTCCAGAGCAACTAATTAAGCTGCGCTTAGAGTATCGGCACTCCTTTCTTGCGGACGCCGCCATTTTGAGAATAGCGGGCTCAAGTGGCAATCGTTACGGACTCCAAAATGCGACTTCCACAGTTCCAGGTATACGGTGTCAGTCACGAAGCTCGGACGGTATCGTTTTACTCTGTCGCGGACAGTCTTAACATTTCCGGAGGACGGAAATGCGCTTTCTGAGATTTCAGATCAAACATTCAGATAACTGGCCACAATGATTTTAACCACCAAGATGGCCGAGGTGTTGTTATTTTCCTTCTTTCCTTCTTCCTGTCGTTTTTCTGTGGTCACCGCAGTCTCTGGTAGTTCTACAATTCTGAATCGTAGTTTATTTAGTGACTCGAAGTACTTCTATTCTGAGAAAATTGCGAATCCCGCAGAGAAGCTCCCCGGACAAAACCTCACCGGACAAAAGCTTACCGGGCAGAAGATCAACGGACAAAAACTCGCCGGATTTTTTACGGACCAGGGCAAAAGCTCACCCGGATAAAATGGTTTGCCTTTGTATATGAGCCCAAATACCCCGAGAAATCAAGCGGCGCATTGTATGAAAAAAGTATGTATGACTCGCTTATGTTTTGTTTCTTGTTTAAGAGAAAATCTATCGTACTGTTCCCCTTTGTTTTTACTCCTTCTAACGCATAATAGATCTATGCAAATTAAAGTCCGCATAATGGCACGCATTTCCGAGCTCTGGTAACCATCGAGTTCAAAACCCACTTTCTCCGGAAGCTGTTCACCTTTTTTTTATATACTTTAATTGTCAGTATTTCATTTCCTTTACGCTGATTGAACGATTAAATATTTTTTTTTTTTTTTTAACTTTGCTAACGGTCGTTTCCCCGCCACAACAACGCGGCCGCGCGATAACGATTTAACGGATTCTTTGCTCTCTCACTTTTTCCGCTCATTTGTTGTTGTTGTATCGTTAATTTGTGCGGATGCACCGTCGGTTTCGGTCAGGTATTTGTCCGGTTTTCCTTTCGGAGAAGAAAAACGACAGTTGGATGGTTTCTCACGCTTCCTCTCGAGCGGCCCACATTTCCACTTCGCACTCCCGACTTTTTTTTTCTTTTTTTTCTCCTAAGTTTTTATTTTTTAATGTGTTTTATGTCTTCTTTTTTTTTTATCAGCGAGTGCGTTTTCAGTTTTCCTCTATCTCTCGACTTCATCGCTAAATGTGTTTTGCGCGCGCCTCCTTCCGAAGAGGGATCCCTTTCACCGTCAAGTCGCCGGAAACACCTGATTTATCTTTTCACTCTCACGCGTGCCATAAAAGGAGGAGGTAGAAGAGCTCGTATTAAGTCCGAGAACCAAAAGAAGCGAACGCCGCAGAGCTCCAGTTTCCTTTTCTCTATGGCGACTTGAAGATGTATCTCTCTGGCCGGAAGAACCGATAAGAGATCCGTTCAATTGCCCCATCTCCTCCGAGAAGGTGAACGCACTAACCAGAGATGACCGCTAAGTGCTTTCGAAGCCGTTTAAACTGCACTACTTCGAAGTAACAGGGACTAGTTCTACTCAGTTCAGTGTAAATTAAAAAAAAAAAAAATAAAGCTTTTTTTTTTTTTTTTTACAAATTCTTAGTAGTATTTTAGCTCAGCTATTTGAAAACTTCACTCTGCAGAATGTCTGCGAGTTCACTCTTCTGCAGAACACAGAAACGGAAAATCACAACAAACAACAGAATGGCCTCGGCGAATGACGAATCCCAGGATAAGATTAGATGTGAAAAAAATGCGATGATCCCGGGGATAATTTACCAAGTCAGACGTCGTGCTCAGAGTCCCAGCACAGATTGCATGTTTTCGCTCTGATCGCAGTCTGACCTTCGCCATTTTGTGTGTTGAACAAAAGGGAACTCATGGGCTCTTTTTTTCCGTAGAGTGGACTGCTAATACTGTTCTTAAAAAGAGCGCGTTGATTTCAGGCAAGTGCTCGATGGAAAACATGTGGTATAGCGGAAGCTAAAGTTCTAGTGCAGACTTGATCTATTCGAATTTCCAAATCCTCGGAATTTTAAGTCAGATTTTAATCTGAAACTTCGACTGAAGCGATGGGACAATGACTTTTGTTATGCTCCTTCGGGAGTCAGGCTGGCAATCAGATATTGATTAGGCCACTGCATGAGCCTAACGAACAAATAATAGGTGTCGTAATATGTTTACAACGTGAACAGCGAATTAATCTCTCATCGAGATTATAAATAAAACTAGCTACCGAATCTTCCCAAAACAAATATAAAAATGGAGACAAACCGATTTAAACGAATTCGGGCGCGTACACAATGCCAATAACAAGATTTAAAACTGAGATTGTGATCAATGTAGGAATAAAAGGCAACTTCAAGTTAAAATATTACTCTTACTTTACTTCGAAATAGAAACGTTCGTGTTTGTACAATGGAGACATTGACAAACTTGCGTGGCAATATCGTGACAGTAAATCGTGTAAATGATCCCTCTATGTTCGAATTTTGAGACAACATACATAAAACTCTGTGACCTCACGAGTACCCGCTAGCCACTTCACGTAGAAATATGTTTTCGCTACAAATCTAGACTTCAATTGCGAAAAGTGTAACTGACACTAAGTCCCTTAAAGAGCCAAGGTAGCAGTCGCACTGCATTAGCTAATTTACGCTTGAAACATGAAAGACTTCAAAGATTCATTTTAAGTAAGGATTAGTTTTCCCAGTCACGGACAGCTAAGAAAACGCGAGGCGTGGCATGTCATCCTCGTCGAATGATATCGCAGCTTTGGTCACAAGAACGCCGTGTTCGTGGCCGTAGCAAACTTCGTCGAAACAATATCACGCTTTTACTGGTGTGGCTCTTCAGCGTCGTCACATCATCCCTCGGCGTTTTTGTTTGCGATGATTGCCCGGTCATGCGTGGAACAAATACATTGCGCGGGGCGGATATTCTTCGGCTCGATTTCGCAGTGGCTGCTCCTACGTGAGAAATTGGCAAAGCACCGAAGGGGGACACGCTTCCTCGTCGGCTACAAATCCAGAGCTGGAAACGTCCCGTGAGGGAGATAGGGCACGCTCGTCGCTGGAGGAAGCGGAATCGTTCGGAAGGGAGGCGCAGATAACAGGGACCTAGGTCTCCTCGGATGCCTCCGACACGCTGTTCGAGACACTGTCTTTTTTCAGTTTTTGTGTCCTCTTCATCTCGATAAATTCTGGGGAAAAAATAGCGATATTTGTCGCCGTAAAGGAGGATCGGTCGCCGAGTGCGTCGACGGAGCTCGGAGCACGTAGAGCAAAAGCTCGCGCTGTACGACCCAAGGATCGTGGGTTAAATGCCCACCCCTGCTATAGACCTTTCCAAACACGAGCTTGTGGCCGGTGCCATTTTGAGCGTTCGTGCGTATGGCGCGTGCTTTGCTCGCTTTCCGAAGCGACGAACACGCACGTGCTGGGCTGTGAAGATCGCACGCTGGACTGTGATTTTGTTAACATTGGAAAGGTCTATAGACCTTTCCAAAAACGAGCTTGTGGCCGGTGCCATTTTGAGCGTTCGTGCGAATGGCGCGTACTTCGCTCGCTTTCCGAAGCGACGAACACGCACGTGCTGGACTGTGAAGATCGCACGCTGGACTGTGATTTTGTAAACATTGGAAAGGTCTATACTTCGTTTCAGCTTGCGTCCAGACGCAGCCGATGTTATAAGCGCTAAAATGTTGTCCTGAACAGTGCATGCCCTGCACGAGCGCACCTGCTTGGCAGGGACGCTGAAAGCCCGTAGCTCGCGCTTGTAGCATCGGTTGCGTCTGCACTTAAGCTGAAACGAAGTATAATGTCGATCTGGATGAGCATCGTACTGGCATGCCCACGTGTATCATTACCGCGTGATGCACGTCTCCAGGCTATACCTGTTTTCACCTTAAGAGCCGAAGTAAAACAAGTCCGGCTCCTCGCGGAACATTACTAATTTCCCCCTTTATGTGGATAATGAAGACATATGTAGGTGAATTTTAGATTAGATATATGTTATCTTATCAAGACGTACACGTTCCAAACGTCAAAGGCATCGCTTTTTCCTCCGACAACCGAATCTCGTGAGAACTATTTCGCGCCGCGTAGGAACAATGCGCAAAACGTACTTTTTTCTTAAGGTGAAAACAGGTATAGCAGTCGTACTACACAGGCAAAATTTATCGTCTCCAGAGGGTAACCATATCGACAAAAACACGGACAGACTCACGCTGTCGAAACATAACTGCTAATTTGTTAGGACGCCGTAGATGCATAACAGACTACTTTGTTTTTATTTGAGATGTACGATTCGCGACGTTGTTAGCACCAACACAAATTCGGGCTGCAACTCAAGATGGTAGGGCGAGGGAAAAGAAGGCCGGGGAGGAGGAAGCAGACGGAACGCTGGAGAGAGGAGAATGTTTCCCCCTCCTCTCTCCAGCGTTCCGTCTGCTTCCTCCTCCCCGGCCTTCCTTTCCCTCGACCTACCTTTTTGAGCTCCAACGGACTATAGACCTTTTTCGTGTACCCTTGTCCCCAGCCACCTAATAGGCGTATCCGGTATGGGCGACGAAAAAATATCAAAACGTTTCAACCTGCAAACAGTAAAGAAATAGAGGGGAGGCAAAACGAGAATGTGTGACGGTTACGTTCATGTCCTAAATGCCTTGTATTGGCGTGGCGACGGCAAAACAATGTTTTCGCCCATACTGGAAGTGACGACAATTCAAGATGGCGGCGCCTTTGCGGAAAAGGTCTATAGTGGGCATCAAAATTTACCACTTAGATTAGTACCCCACTGGGCACTTTCCACCACTATAGTATTCTTGATGACAGTCCTTCAATGCTGAGAAAAAAAAAACAGTAGAAAACCGGAGAAAGCTTGTTCGCGCTAACAGTGTTACGCAGTGTACATATAAAGGCGATTATTTCGCGCGCGCGAGGCTGCTCTAAGACATACTCGTTCTTTAAGCTTTCCACGTATATCCCCTGAAAAAATAAAAAAAACACTGAAAACAAATAATGTGCAGTCACGGACAATGGAAGCTGAAACGACCGAAAGCCACCGGTGGCGCTGGCACGAAGCAAGAAGTCGAACTATCAACGAGAAATATCACACGTACAAGGTTGCAGTGGCATGCTGTACACGAACTCATCTCAGTTACATCACGGCGCGGTGGAGGCGCGTCGGGCGCACTTCCGGTCTGGGGCTGTGGGCGGAAGGCCCCATGTGAGACGTGTATTCCTGCGTTGTTTTGAAAGGAACCAGACAAAAACCTGCCTTCTCGTCAAAACGCCGTGACTGGGGCTGTACCAAGAGGGTCGGGAAAGGTTTGAAAGTCAGTTTTAATGTGCTCGGTTCGTCCGAGAACGTGGATATGTGCCGTGAAAGGGGAAAACCAGACGCCGTCGGACCACCATTGCTTGGGCGGAAAGAACATTGGGTTGAATTCACGGATACTTGTGGTTAGCGGATTTATTTGTTTTGTTCCAACATGAACGCCAGAAAACCGTCAAGTTGTGCGGACCACCTGCAGACTACGTTCAGTGCGTCTTCAAGTTCAAACGGCCGCCTGATCGTTCGAACTGTCGTCTGCTCTCTCAAACGTGTCTGCTTGTCGTCTGCTCTTTTAGACGACACCGGCCCGTAGACTAAACGTGGGCCCGGTACTTGCGATAAGAAGTAAGTGCAGGCCTCAAAAGACTTAAGTTTGAATGTAGGTAAGCAGTCTGGATGTAAACAGTAGATACAAGGATATGTTGATCATTGTTACCAGTGGCCATCACCGACTTGTTATGCCTCATTCATTTGGTCCAATTCTGCTTGAGATTTTCAGTATCGACGTCGACCCTCTCAGCTACGGTTCACGCTTTTGCAGCCCGAGCGACGTCGCGACCGGAAATTGCGAGCGAAATCTCATCATGCGAATCAAGCTTTAGCGTACATTCTGCGGCGTTTACGCGGAATGAATCGCCGCATGTCATATTATTCATGCGAAGTTTTGCGGTGTAACGAGCCTCGTTAATTTCGCTGAGGCCGCTCAAGTAGTCAGGCATTGCCAGGAAGACGTAGAATCAACAATTCGAACGCAAAAAAAGGGCAGGGGGACTCACACCGACGCCGATAACATCGCATTTCAATGGTTTGTTTATGGGCGACGGCGAGCTTCCTGCCCACACCCTCATCGCGCATGCGCGGCACCGGTGGCGTCCGCTAGGGGCGCTTGGGTTTGTTTGTAAACATGAGTTGGTGTCATCATCATACTTGAAAACTGTGTGCCATTGCAGCACCTGTGCTGCTGTAGGGCGTTTCTAGTTATTATTAACTTTCGCTTATTCAGACACCCGAAAACTGGTTTGACTGGTGCAGAGACCACGCGCCCAGATTATTAAGGTGGCGACTATCGCGCGTGGGCGGTAGTAAAACACAGAAGCAGGTCACACCAAAGTGTTCCTAAAACGCAGAAAAAACAAAACAAAAAAAAACATGGCCGATTCAGATAGCACTGGCTACCCCACTCTCGTTCGCATGCTATCACTCGTTCATGGTTCAACATCCCGCGTCGAAACAGCGCCACCGGTACATTTCGGTCGTCACTCGATCGTTTCAGCTTGCATCGTTCACGACTGGGCTCACAGAGCCGAAACTAAACCGCAAATATAAGTTACAGGGTCAACCGGACAGTGTTCACGAAATAACAATATATATCATCGCACTTTAGTGTTCCATACCTTCGGCATAAGTAGTCATACGAACTGTTATCGTTGAAGCTAAAGAATGGGTTGTCCCAAGCTATTCATCACATGCGTATGTAAATCATGCGTTAGTAATTATGTTAAATGTCACTTTCTTTCAATCGTGTGTTGTCCCTTAAATCCCGGAGTAAAGCTCACCGGAGAAAAGCTCACCGCAAAACCGGCGGATGCGGATAAAAGCTCTCCGATTTTTATTTCTTCTATTTATATGGAGGCTGTTGGGTCATGCGTAACATATGTCAATTTATTATCATTAAAATTCGTCAGCTTTGTGAAAAATAAAATGTCCTTTTTTATAATATTTATTAAGCTTATTGGGTATATTGCTCAATCAATAATTGCGGGTGAGTGTTTTCTGCAGCTTACTCTCTAAGCAACGAAAGCCTAACTGAAAACTTTATGAACTTGAAGAACAGGAAAAAGTTTGAAAACTTAATAATGTCTGCCGAAAACCTAAAAATCCAAACTGTAAATGCCGAAAATCCGAAAGTGCATGCGCAGCAATGCGATGCCTGAAATTCTCTTTGAAGCTTTGTTTAACCTTTGAAAACAGGATAAAACAGTCAGTAGGATATCGAGGCTTTTTTCTTCCGTGGACATGCACGCTTTCTAGCCGTTCGTGCTGGTGTTTCCACACGTTGCCTTTGTGTGATAGTGCCCCTTTACGGCAAGCTACCCATGACCTTCAGAGCTGCACACTGTCACCGTTGTTACTCGTGACCTATATAAGAAGTAGTCTTCTGTAAGGTAGCGAATAGGGCGGGTTGATAAACGTTATACATGATGAAAACCGCCCAAACGACGAAGACGGAGTGAAGTCCACAAATACGACAGGACGAAGTTGTTCTCGCAACTAAAGTTTTGCCAGTGAAATTAACAGAAAGAACACAGCGTAGCCGACACTGATTACATCAACAAACACCCACTTATATATTAGGCACTACACAATATTTGGAGTAGAAACGGTTCACACACCGCTATTCATATTAGCTCGCAAAGAACAAACCTCTTTATCTGACAGAGCTACCGACGGCACACCGTCAGCTGTCAATAAATTGTTGTCTTTTTTTACCGGTGTACGATGTTCTGATTTTATACTTCCGGCTTCATTAATACACAGAATGAGTGATTACTAATTTCTGAGGAATTAGTAAATATGCCCAATAAACTTCAAGAATATTACAAAAAGAGGACATATTTTTAATTAAGTGACGAATGCGAATTGTGTTAAATTGCCACGTTTGACGCAGAATCCGCTAATCTAAAAAAAAAAAAAAAATCGGTGAGCTTTTCCACGCATCCGCTCAAATGCCGGTGAGCTTTTCTCCGCATCTGCCGGTTTTGCGGTGAGCTTTTCTCCGGTGAGCTTATCTCCGGTCAGCTTTTCTCCTGTGAGCTTTTCTCCGCAGCCCAGCTGAAAAGGCCCGTTTTTATAAGGTCTGGTTGTTCCAACGGTCTAATAATGCATTCTCATGGCCTGTATGAGGTTTAGACACAAGAACATTGAGTTGAATTATTTGTCCTGTCAAGGCCCATTGCAAAAATAATAAAGATTAGACAACCCCTTTACACAAGCCGTGATGAGAGGTGGAGCTGTCTGTAGTTTCAATCACAGTATTAAGTCCACCTTGCGGCTGTAATAAAAGCCGTCATAACCAGAGGCATTATCTCTCGTTATGACGACGGTTCGTATCTCGTCTCTGAAAGCCTCATTCAAAGCGTCTTCGGTATTCCTGGAACAAATCTGAGACGGAGGCAAAACAAAGACGCACGACCCGAAGGAACATTCTGACGTCGCGATTTTTGAGACTACAAATCCGACAGACACTGACGATGGGTTGGGACGTTTGTCTCATATGAACTGGGTCGTTCGCTCTGCGGTAAACAATCATCGTGATCGAGTACCCACCCCGGGCGAGGCCCGCCACACCACGCACGTTTCATGAGTTTTCCTCCGCCAACCTTGATACCGTTGAGGCTGTGATCCGTCACGTTCGACCTTGACCCAATTCTACCGCGCCCTCGTCGAAACTAGAAAGTAATTAAAGGTGGACGCGTGAAGTTCTGACATCTCATATTATTCATGCGAAGTTTTGCGGTGTAACGAGCCTCGTTAATTTCGCTGAGGCCGCTCAAGTAGTCAGGCATTGCCAGGAAGACGTAGAATCAACAATTCGAACGCAAAAAAAGGGCAGGGGGACTCACACCGACGCCGATAACATCGCATTTCAATGGTTTGTTTATGGGCGACGGCGAGCTTCCTGCCCACACCCTCATCGCGCATGCGCGGCACCGGTGGCGTCCGCTAGGGGCGCTTGGGTTTGTTTGTAAACATGAGTTGGTGTCATGATCATACTTGAAAACTGTGTGCCATTGCAGCACCTGTGCTGCTGTAGGGCGTTTCTAGTTATTATTAACTTTCGCTTATTCAGACACCCGAAAACTGGTTTGACTGGTGCAGAGACCACGCGCCCAGATTATTAAGGTGGCGACTATCGCGCGTGGGCGGTAGTAAAAAGCAGAAGCAGGTCACACCAAAGTGTTCCTAAAACGCAGAAAAAACAAAACAAAAAAAAAACATGGCCGATTCAGATAGCACTGGCTACCCCACTCTCGTTCGCATGCTATCACTCGTTCATGGTTCAACATCCCGCGTCGAAACAGCGCCACCGGTACATTTCGGTCGTCACTCGATCGTTTCAGCTTGCATCGTTCACGACTGGGCTCACAGAGCCGAAACTAAACCGCAAATATAAGTTACAGGGTCAACCGGACAGTGTTCACGAAATAACAATATATATCATCGCACTTTAGTGTTCCATACCTTCGGCATAAGTAGTCATACGAACTGTTATCGTTGAAGCTAAAGAATGGGTTGTCCCAAGCTATTCATCACATGCGTATGTAAATCATGCGTTAGTAATTATGTTAAATGTCACTTTCTTTCAATCGTGTGTTGTCCCTTAAATCCCGGAGTAAAGCTCACCGGAGAAAAGCTCACCGCAAAACCGGCGGATGCGGATAAAAGCTCTCCGATTTTTATTTCTTCTATTTATATGGAGGCTGTTGGGTCATGCGTAACATATGTCAATTTATTATCATTAAAATTCGTCAGCTTTGTGAAAAATAAAATGTCCTTTTTTATAATATTTATTAAGCTTATTGGGTATATTGCTCAATCAATAATTGCGGGTGAGTGTTTTCTGCAGCTTACTCTCTAAGCAACGAAAGCCTAACTGAAAACTTTATGAACTTGAAGAACAGGAAAAAGTTTGAAAACTTAATAATGTCTGCCGAAAACCTAAAAATCCAAACTGTAAATGCCGAAAATCCGAAAGTGCATGCGCAACAACGCGATGCCTGAAATTCTCTTTGAAGCTTTGTTTAACCTTTGAAAACAGGATAAAACAGTCAGTAGGATATCGAGGCTTTTTTCTTCCGTGGACATGCACGCTTTCTAGCCGTTCGTGCTGGTGTTTCCACACGTTGCCTTTGTGTGATAGTGCCCCTCTACGGCAAGCTACCCATGACCTTCAGAGCTGCACACTGTCACCGTTGTTACTCGTGACCTATATAAGAAGTAGTCTTCTGTAAGGTAGCGAATAGGGCGGGTTGATAAACGTTATACATGATGAAAACCGCCCAAACGACGAAGACGGAGTGAAGTCCACAAATACGACAGGACGAAGTTGTTCTCGCAACTAAAGTTTTTCCAGTGAAATTAACAGAAAGAACACAGCGTAGCCGACACTGATTACATCAACAAACACCCACTTATATATTCGGCACTACACAATATTTGGAGTAGAAACGGTTCACACACCGCTATTCATATTAGCTCGCAAAGAACAAACCTCTTTATCTGACAGAGCTACCGACGGCACACCGTCAGCTGTCAATAAATTGTTGTCTTTTTTTACCGGTGTACGATGTTCTGATTTTATACTTCCGGCTTCATTAATACACAGAATGAGTGATTACTAATTTCTGAGGAATTAGTAAATATGCCCAATAAACTTCAAGAATATTACAAAAAGAGGACATATTTTTAATTAAGTGACGAATGCGAATTGTGTTAAATTGCCACGTTTGACGCAGAATCCGCTAATTTAAAAAAAAAAAAAAAAAAAAATTGGTGAGCTTTTCGACGCATCCGCTCAAATGACGGTGAGCTTTTCTCCGCATCTGCCGGTTTTGCGGTGAGCTTTTCTCCGGTGAGCTTATCTCCGGTCAGCTTTTCTCCTGTGAGCTTTTCTCCGCAGCCCAGCTGAAAAGGCCCGTTTTTATAAGGTCTGGTTGTTCCAACGGTCTAATAATGCATTCTCATGGCCTGTATGAGGTTTAGACACAAGAACATTGAGTTGAATTATTTGTCCTGTCAAGGCCCATTGCAAAAATAATAAAGATTAGACAACCCCTTTACACAAGCCGTGATGAGAGGTGGAAGCTGTCTGTAGTTTCAATCACAGTATTAAGTCCACCTTGCGGCTGTAATAAAAGCCGTCATAACCAGAGGCATTATCTCTCGTTATGACGACGGTTCGTATCTCGTCTCTGAAAGCCTCATTCAAAGCGTCTTCGATATTCCTGGAACAAATCTGAGACGGAGGCAAAACAAAAACGCACGACCCGAAGGAACATTCTGACGTCGCAATTTTTGAGACTACAAATCCGACAGACACTGACGATGGGTTGGGACGTTTGTCTCATATGAACTGGGTCGTTCGCTCTGCGGTAAACAATCATCGTGATCGAGTACCCACCCCGGGCGAGGCCCGCCACACCACGCACGTTTCATGAGTTTTCCTCCGCCAACCTTGATACCGTTGAGGCTGTGATCCGTCACGTTCGACCTTGACCCAATTCTACCGCGCCCTCGTCGAAACTAGAAAGTAATTAAAGGTGGACGCGTGAAGTTCTGACATCTCTATACTCTACTTCGTTTTACTGCCTGTCCGAGCGCAGCCTAAGGATCGAAGACATAAGCACAGGCTCACGGACTGAAAGCGCAAAGTCGCGCGAAAAGGACCTGATCACGCTGCTCGGGAGGGTCATCATAAGTGGACAGCGAAAAGGAAACGGGTGTTCGTCAACCGGGAGAAGAAAAACTTAATAATCATTTTAATAAACCTTGTGAGCATAAAACCTGTCGTTAGTGCATTAAGCGTGTATTATGATTTGCTATGCTCGGTTACGGCGCACCAAAGGCTAACACAGTGGGTAGCCGATAGATAGCGTATACCGGATGCGATAAAACTCGTCCTCTTCGTGATACGACATTATATGCCATAACCGACGACACCTCCTGCATCAGGCGAAGTGTCGAGCTATTATGCAACGCTTCAGAAACCATTCAAAGCTCCCCGAAACCAAGCATAACAAACCATAATGCACGCACAACAGATTTTCTGCTCCCTGGGTTTATCAGAAAGATCGAGACAATTTTATTTGTCTTAGAAGTATTGGCTTAGTCAGAGGTAATATGTTAACTTACAAAGGGCCTCATTTGATACCCTCCCGCGCATCGAATGACCGTGCAGACGTAAACCAGCTTGTCAGTCAAGTCCCATACAGCGACAACCGGTTCGCATTCTCGCTCGCAATTTCTTAATCTATTCCTCGTAATCTCAAGAGGCAAATTAAATCTTATTTGCTCCTCGTGGTTGTCCGACCAAGTCATTCGTTCTCGATCAGGTTTGCCGATATCGCATGGATACTATGTCCAGGTACCGGTCACGTATAGTTCGCAGCTGCAGAAACGTGCTGCAACGGGTGCACGCGGGTTGCGTTATCCGTTCCTGCGCTACAGTTCCCGATAAAATGACCGGAGGTCGTTGCGTGGGTGGCGCCCGCGTAACCGCACGCTAGTCTGCAGTTTGCAAAGCAAAAGGGGTGGGAGAA
The DNA here is from genome assembly GCA_013358835.2 of Ixodes persulcatus. Taxonomy (NCBI): domain Eukaryota; kingdom Metazoa; phylum Arthropoda; class Arachnida; order Ixodida; family Ixodidae; genus Ixodes; species Ixodes persulcatus. The sequence continues at coordinate 293,768 of JABSTQ010009362.1, read as the reverse complement.
AATCGAAACGCGGAAATGCGTCCCATCGCATTCCTATTTTGTTCCGTTCTGCTTTCCTTTTTTTCATATCTCTTGTGCACTGTATAATATTTGAAGCGATACAAAAAGAAACACATAGCTATACAACCGAATGCTAGTGATGAAGAAAATGTCTAGAGCCGAATGTAAACTCGCTCAAGAGGAGGGTCTACTTCGGCCGCGACATCCGCGTGTATTTCGGTTCGGCGATGCGATAAGCAGCGGGCGGGGACTCCGCGGTGCAGAGTCGGTCGGCGCCCCTGTTGCGGCCAGTCGGCGTCGTTATTTAACGGTTCGGGTCTTCCCGTTGTCGCGCGAGAACGGCATGCTCGACGGAGGTCGGGTTCCGCTGTTTTACAGCTCCGCTGCCCTCTCCTGATCTAGCGCGCGCATACCGCGGACACGAAATCGTTGCATAAGATCTACCGTAAAGCAGTGTCTCCAGAGCACACAGTCATTGTGTATTCCTCTCTTTTTGTTTTGTTTAATTATTAGTATCTTTGCTGTAAAGTTTCGATCTAAGTAATGACTGCTGCGTACTCGCTGCCCACTGTGTGTACTCTCAAAAGGGTCCTGCCCCCACGATGCTCGCAAAGAACCATCCGTTCAGTGGACTTTCTAAGATCAGCGGATTGAATGGCCGGAACTTCCAACGAACTCAGAAGTTCTGCCATAATATTAAATTTATTTTGTTACGTGCGTCCACTCCTTGTGCCTTAATAAAGGAATCGGGTTAATCACGTTAGCAGTATAGCAGTTATTTCGGAAGTGCTGCCTGTTGTGCTTTGGAGACCCATTGAATGGTGCCCTAAGTAGCTGGTTATGGATAATAGGAGAGCTTGAAAGAACGCATTTTTGCGTTCATTAAGTCGCTGGCATTCCCGGTCGCCTCATTATAACTGCGTTCCGTGTTTCTTCAGCATTAACTAACACTGTAAAACAATCAAAGGAGAACTACAGATGAGTGTGCATGTGGCCGCCGTTTCAAAATTACGTCTTTTGAATGCACCAGGTCGGTTGATCGCTTCTTGCAAACTCGTTCTACGTCTTGTGCGGCTAAAACGCACAGAAGTAATCGCCGACTATATTTTTCTTGCCTCATTAATGGTCCGTGACTAATACGCGTCTTTGTTTTCCCAATGCAACTGTAGCCTGCGATTCAGCCTTTCTGGGTTTATCTGGATATGGGTGCTTGTCTCGTCAAATCGGGCGCTTAACGTATAATGTGCAAAATTCCCAAGTTTGGGAAATGTTAATAGTGGGCGCTCGGGAATTAAGTGGGCGCTTCCGCGGTATTTTACGGTAGTTTATCGCTCGCTGTGTGGCGTCCTAAGACGTAACCGTCACCACCCGGTCTTCTCGATTACGTTTCTTTAGTTCATGTTGTCCTGTTGTTGTTCTATTACTAAAGCTATGGTTGAAACACCATGTATAGTTCCTGTAATTTTTTTAATGTTTTATGCCATCGACTACCGTTTCCTATCGTGCACTTGATTAGCACGCGTTATAGACCATTCCTCTAAACGAGCGGAAAGGGAAATGGCCTCTCCTCTCACTCCGGCGAGTCGTCTGCTCCGCTCCGTAGACTGGGCAGTACCCCTTATCCATGCTGGCGCGCAAACACGGTTGAAAATCGCGTCATTTCGGAAATATCGGGCGCAAAAGTGCGTATTTAGATGTGCAAGGTACCGTACAATATTATGCCCGATAAAGAGACTAAGCGAACACAATCCTGCGGTGACCTGCCCCGCAAGTAAAAAAGAAAAGTGAATACAACCCAGTAAACACTGTGGCGGGACTGTCGTCTCCGGCGAAAAGGGGATGCGGTTGCAGTAGCGTTTTACGAGAATGAGTTCGTACTAATTTAGGTCCTTAGAAACAATGTGTAAAATATCTAGATTACAAAAAAAAATTTTTTTTTTTGTTCACTAAGTGTTAAACAACGACCGCGCGATGTCCTTTTTCAACGAACAAGAAATCCCCGCAGAATTTATTGCCTCGTGGCCTTGGGTATGAAAACCTTAGAGGACTTACATCATCGAACATGTCGTGGTCTATTCGTAACCAATATAACTTTTCTTGTGTTTGCGCATAGCTGGTGCTCGGGAAGCGGTGCGCAATCGACATTAATGCACCACCGAAAACCAAACGACGCAGGTGCTCCGGCAGCGTGGATCGTTCAAAAGTTGTTCATTGTTATTCATAAAAAATAAACGTAAAGCACCTAACTTTGATGTCTAACAAAATTATATCCCATTTGGCTGGGAACACGTAAGGAAAACCACTGCGGGTTTTAATGTTTTCTAACCCCGGAGTGAGGAAATTCTTACGTTTGCTTGGCGTTTCCCAACAATCAAGCGAGGCTTTCTCGAGCTCAGCACTTTACAATCGGGATTCTGTGTGTTCTGCTGAAACGCAGAGGTTGAGAATAGCACTACCGGTGGACGTCATCGCTCTCGAAGCAACCGAACGAAGATACGCCGGCTGATCATTTACGGAAAGAAATCAAAGTGAGCACAACGGGCTGATCCTAGACTGTATATTTAGAAATGTTAAAACGCGATCCACTCCATAGAGACAGCAACGAGGAAGCGTTCCGGTTCGGTGGCACAGTTACGTCGACTGCGTTGCACTGAATTTCGTCGTGCAGCACAGCGCGCCCCCCATCGGCTCAATTTGTCGCCATAGCAACAGCTGGACGCAGGCAGTCTTAAAGAGACGCAGGTGGTTGCTGTCGCACTCGAACGCAACTTTGTGAACGAGCCTTAATTGTTTGGTACAGTCAACGTGCAGCCAACGAGTCTGCTATAAACATGGAGAACGGCAGTGTCTGTCGTGTGCTGTCGGGATCGGGGCGCCTGCCCTCTTTCTCTTTTACCCCGCCGAAATCTTTGTAATGCCCGGATGGAACAAAATGGCGCCACCCTGAGAGCACTTAGTAGAATGGTCTATACTCATTCGAGTAAAAATCAGTGTTTGCGGTAACGCGTTGCAGGCAACGACGTTAACGGCAACGTGTTACTTGTTTGGTAACGTAGTAAGTTATTCGTTACATTTTCAAAACAATAACAAAATCGTTACTTATTTCGAGTAACTTATTTTGACTAACGGGTAACGTACGTAGTTACGTCACTCTATACATCTCCTCAAAACTTAAAAAAAAACTATTTTTTTCGTGTTTTTAGGCGTAAGGTGTGAATTCTCGCGTTTTTAGCGTTTTTCTTAGTGTATTTTTCTCGTAAATATTCGAGTAAAACTGTAAAAAAAAAGATAAAGTAAGTAATGTGAACTTTTTGCACGGAGACAATATTTCTTGAAATATGGCGCGTATATACTTCTGTAACGTCAAAACAGCGTTTTAATTCATACATAAAATGTAACGCAAAAGTAACCTGCATAACTTTCTACACGTAACGCATTCCTTTTCCTTTCACGTAACGTAGGTCGGTAACGCATTGATTTTATTTGTAAAGAATTAATAACTACCTCGTTGCGTCTTTTCGGTAACGCCTACAACACTGGTGCAACGCCAATACCACCTGGTCCTGACTCCTGCGCGTTCGGTCATCGTCAGTGGATCCCCGGCCCGCCCTAACAGGCCAACACCTTGTGAAGCTCGACGAGAGCCGCCGCAAAGCAGTAGACACGTCTGCCTTTAAATGGCGCGTTTTACGCTTGCGGATTCACGGGCGGATCCGCGCAGGCGGAAAGTGGATTTTGTGAGCCGGGTGGCGAAATCGACTCGTCACTGGCGGAAAATCTGGATAAGAGGTCCCGGACTGATCCAGATTTTCCGGCCAGCGACGAAGAGTCGAATTCGCCACCCGGCTCTAAAAGTCCACTTTCCGCCTGCGCGGGTCCGCCCGCGAATCCGCAAGTGTAAACGCGCGCCATTAGCGTCACCTCGTTATAACGTTGCGCTCGTCGTGAGGCGCTGCAAGACGCGCTGGCGCAGAGCCGTTTATACTGAGAGAGTTTGGCCAATGGGCGGAGCTTGTTGGCCGCTAGAACAAGCGGATTTCGCGGTAACACAATATGGCGTTACTTCTTTGTCTTGTTGATTCCTGAGAAATCGCGTAGAGTTCTTATGAGTCAGAGCCACAATATGGCGGACGGAAGTAGTCATCCCCCGGTTGTCAGACTACGCTGCTGTGGTTGTCAGGCTGTCAAAATCTCCTTAAGAAGGCCAAACTCTCTCAGTACAAACGGCTCTGCGCTGGCGGTGACGCTGACGCAAAGGTAGGCGGCACTGCGCGTGACTACCGGTGAAGTTGTCTAGTGGAAAAACGCTTAGGACTTGTCTTCTATACTTCGTTTCAGCTTCGGTCCGAGCGCGGCCGATATTATGAGCCGAAGGGCCAATCAAACAGCGAAAGAGGCACAACGTCATAGCGTGCTCTCAGCAGTTGATAGGACCAGTCGGTATTCGCCGTCTCTCTGTGCGTGCTCCTCCGCCGGCTTCGGTTCGCGCGCGGCCTATGTTATGAGCCGAAGGGCTAATCAAACAGCGCAAAAAGCGCAACGTCATGGCGTGCTCTCTGCGCTTGATAGGACTAGCCGGCGGAGGAGCACGCACAGAGAGACGGCGAATACCCGCTGGTCCTATCCACTGCAGAGAGCACGCCATGACGTTGTGCCTCTTCCGCTTTTTGATTGGCCCTTCGGCTCATAACATCGGCCGCGCTCGGACCGAAGCTGAAACGAAGTATAGGTTGTATTAGACCCTTTTCGTAATTTAGAAACAAGGCATAGATTATGTGCGGCCGCCATTAGTTGGTCATGCACTGTGAGCACACATTGGACATGAGCGCTTCGTCAGCATTCGGAGTGTACTCGGATCGAAACGCAATCCACAGGAGTGGTGCGTCACTGCTCGGCGCAACCTCGGAACCAATCACGGGCTTCATTCCGGAAGCGGTGAGACCAACTAATGGCGTCTGCGCATAATCTATGCATCATTTCGCAATTTACGAAGGTATCTATTGGCAAGGCACGATCCCAGAAGCCGCTACTGAAAAGTTCCATGCGGAGCGGATTGCTAAATAAAAATATAAAAAAAACGCTTTGAGGAATGAACGGACGTCTTTTGTTAGCCCAGGAGCTACAGCACATTCTCTCGGCGTCCGCTGGCCACTGGACGTCCTTGTTCGGCGCTCTAGCGCAGACCACTCGCGTCGCGTCTCGCTCTGGCAATGGCAAGGCCATCTACGAGGAGAACCGAACGACGCCAAACCGAAACGTCCCGGCGGCCGGCCGACCGACCGACCGCTGCGAACGTATTACTAATCGGGGCGTCACGCTGGGTTCAGCCGCTTTCTCTGCTCGCTGGAGTCGACTGGCGTCGAGGAGGGGCTGCCTCGAATGGCACTCGTTGCTTCGTGCCGGCGGTTTTCCTCGAAGATGACCGTGCATGTGTATCTTAAAGGGGATCTCAATTTACATAAGCGAACTACGTCGCTGTCATCGAGCGATATAAGTCAGGAATGAGGATGCAGATGGCCCGTAATTCGAAGACGTGCCATCTATTATGAGATCTCGAGATGTCGGACAATGAACCAGGCAAATACGCCTGCACTTTCGGATTGCTACGAATGCGACAGGTTCCACGTCGTCGCCTGGTTATATAATATTAAAACTGCACGGTTAATGACATCGGATACTTCGTCGTCTTTTGAGAAGAATACATAAACTCATGCAAATTGTGCACTTTTATGAAACAAAGAGTTTTACTGAGGAAAGTGTACTAAAGAGGCCATGAAACTAGTTGGTCATATTGCACCTGCATGCCAGCGATGGCCCATCCACAACGTGCGGCTTGGGTGGTGACATTCATAATTTCAAAACACCGAGACTAAGGTTCTCAGGTTTTTTGTTTGTTTGTTTTTAAGTTGCAAATGCCGGATGAGTATATTGTAGCCAAGTATGCTCACAGTCTTTGTTCCTAAGGAGAGCGAGTCAAAACTGCGCAAGTAAGTTCGGTATTGAAAGAAATGCATGTCGACATTACTTGAGGTACCAAGTAACTTGCAGATTTCCTGCTCCTATGTACACTAAAACAAACGTGCGCTGTGTAAAGTGTATACTTCAAATAAAAGATATCAGGCACAATGCACTTTTAAAATATCTAAAAGTATTGCTTCGAACGAATATGTCTGTCTGTCTTTTCTGGTACCAACCAAAGTTTATTGCACCGAAAAATAACTGCCACAAAAATTTATTGCGTTATGCCGGGGGCAAAGATGTCCCAGTCGCCAGGAGCTGCGGTCGTTGAATGAGACGCAGCTCCATGGGGTAACTAAGCAATCGAGAAGCGAGGTCTTGCGACGACCAGTCAGTCACTTCAACAAAATTGTATCCATGTACATAAAAGTCCGCTCCCGCACTTCTCTTAAAAATGTACCACAAAACCTGCTTCAGGTAAAGTGCAAATACACGCTTTTGTGATCAACGTGGAGTCAATTGCAGACATCCAGAACGTACTCCCAAAACCCAATACGCTGTTCACATTCGTCGTCATTTTGAATCGGAACTACGTCCAACTGCGTAGAGGCGCGTGCCCTCTGCACGTGACTTCGGTACTGAAGAAACACGGATGCCTGGACACACGCGGAAGAAACAATTCGTAGAACCTCCCCGCCCACTCCTCGTCTTCCTTTGGAGCTCACAAAAGGTGTCCCTGTGCCAAACGGATACGTGACTCGAGCACGCAAGCGAGGCGTGCACGCCATCCTCGAAGACGGCAACAGGCCCCTCCGACTCCGAGAGCCAAACGAAGCTCCTCATTGAGCTGTTTTCGCTGCCCCGTTTTCCAAATATCGCAACTCTTTTTTCTTTTTTTTTTTTTTTCCCGTATTGAGTTACGCTTTTCTTCCCCAAGAAATCACGTCCGTGTGGTGAATGTCTTCTCCGAATTCGCTGTGAGAAGAGATCGGTGTGCAAGATATGGTCGGCGAGGTGCCACCAGGGTAAAGGGAGAGAGGGTGTTAAACTTAGCGGCGAAAACGGGTTTCATTCGCGGGTAGGCACCACGCGGCGCCTCTCTGTTAGCGGTAATGTAATGGAATGTAACGACTGCGTTTACTTCCATTTAGAGATGGGAGGGACTGAGAAGAGAAGCTGTATAAAACGGCTTGACCAGTCCTCAACCCTCAAAAATGCAGCTGCAGTGCATTAATCATTGACATACTAATTTCATAGCAGAAAAGCAATCGGGTTCCGTCCGTCCTACAAGTTCCTGTGATTTTGACGGGCCCGATACGATGTATTGTAAAAAAAAAAAAATGAACTAATAGAGACATTCTTCTTAAAACAAAATTTGTTGAGTCATGCATTTGCGCACCTAAGTATAACATTAATTCAATAACATATGATATGAAACACCACATACCGTAATTTAACAAAAAATCGGGAGAGTTATTATTCGACCAAAAACAAATGCTAGATGTACAGTTTTTTATTATTATTACTTTGCGCGTAGAACATTATGATAGACTAAATGTTGCGTTCGACAGGAGACTTTCGCTTGTTATTGCCCTAAATGTCTGAAGAAACAGAAAAAAAAACTCACAAGCGGTCCATGCGTTTAGCCGATCGCCGTCTACCATAAACAAAAAAAAAAAAAGAGTGGCTACCGGGTGTGCTTTCGTTGCGCTACTCATCGCGTGACTAGAACCCGAATTCCTTTTGGCATACCTCGATCAACGGTCTGAAATGGAATACCAGCCGCTTCTCAGTGGAGGTCGCACTTCCCTACAGTTTGCTGCATTTTAACCGTCCGTTTTCGTCAGCTTTTTTTTTTTTTCTGTACTTTTCTTATTCGCTTTGATATCGCCATTTGCATTATCTTCGCTTCTTTATTGTATGCTCGAAATAAATCCCCAAACGTAAATCTGCCTACATTAAGATGATGAGAGATGACTATTGTTGATCCCTGAAAGAAACTTAGCGATCCGAAGAGGTAGGCACGTGTTCGACCTAAATGGACCTCCTCCACATAAAGGTGGCGCGGCTAGCAGCTTACGTACAAACATACTTCGGTGGGACGACCCTCGCTACTCTCCAAGCGGGGAGAGCAGCCGTCACGGTGTCGTCATCTTTTGCGTATGTCCCGATTTTCTCAACAACACATATGAGCCTCCGCCGCCAGGTAACATATGCCTGCAAAGCTGTTAAAAAAAGAAAGAAGTCAATTACGATTTAAGTTTTGACACCGCACGTCAGATTTATGTTGTCAGTTTCCCAGCACAGGTCACGCTTTGCTGCAGCTAGGACACATCACCCGCGTCCCAGCCGAAATAGAGGGTAAGTGCGAGTCAGTGCCCCTGCGATGGTTCCGCTGCTCACGCAGGCCGCAGTCATCTATTTTACTTGTTCCTAACTGCAATAAACGGCACATGCCAACAAAACAAAATTGTATAGTCGCTTTTAGTACTCACTCTAAAAAAAGCCCGTGCGTCTACTTTCCTGCACAACACTCGGAGAGCCTATCACCGCAGCTTACGGGGCAGCTCAGCGAATGACGATGCCGAGACATATATTTAGACCAAAAAACGCAGTCCGAGTTGTGACATTAAGCAATGCAAGCGTGACGTTTTGCATTGCTTAATGTCACAACTCAGTCTGCGTTTTTTAGTCTAAATATATGTTTCAGCATCGTCATTCGCTGAGCTGCCTCCGTAAGCTGCGGTGATTGGCTCAACGAGTGTTGTGCGGGGAAGTAGACGCACGGGCTTTTTTTAGAGTGTAGAAGCTCCCCATATAGTACAGACCTCAGCAGTAATTGTATTGTGTGTACGTTTAGACAGCCGGGAGCTAGTAAACTCCAATGGGCGTGTGACGTCTCAGCTGTAGATGAGAAATTTAGGCAGTGCGTACAACCTCTGTAGCCTGGGGTCTTCAACATGCATCCGCAGTCGTAACACACGACCGCACGCCTGTATACGGTGCCCGGCACCATGACAGAACAGCAACAAAATGGTGAGTTGGGCCAGTTGTTTCATTATGAGAAAAGACAAGCGCCGAAAGACAAGGACAAAGCAAGGAAACGACGACACAAGGCGCCTTGTGTCGTCGTTTCCTTACTTTGTAAGGACTTGTGTGTCGTCGTTTGTCCTAGTCTTTCGGAGCTTGTCTTTTCACAGAACAGCACACGACAAAACAGCACGCGACAAAACAGCACGGTCAAAACAGCACGCGTCAAAACAGCACAACGCCAAAACAGCATGGCGACAAAACAGCACGCGTCAACATAGCACCCGACAAAACAGCACAGCGTCCAAACGGCACAGCGACAGTAGAGCACGTGCCAAAACAGCACGGCGTCAAAACAGCACAGCGTCTAAAGGGCACAGCGACAAAAGAGAACGGCGTCAAAACAGCATCGCGAAAAAAACAGCACAGCGTCAAAACAGGACATTGACAACATAGCTAGGGTTTTGCGTTTTCGGTTTTTATTATTTTGAAATTCGGCTTACTTTTTCAGTTTTTATTCCAAACAGACGTTTTCGGTTTATCGCGGTGAATATTTCTAGCTTCTCTAAAAAATAGCGCAAGGACGACGGAGGGAAGAACGGAAGACAGGAAAGAGCGCTGACTGACAACTCGCGTTTTATTTACAAGAGAAAAGGTCGTCCTTGCGCTATTTTTTAGAGATGTTTACCCAACTAGCCCACCAGATGATTCTAATGAATATTTCTAGACCCATAAACTTCTCGATTCTTTTTGGCTTATTGACGAAAACCAGTATACTGACCAAAATGCAATATTTAAAAACGTTTGTTTAAAATGTATAGTGAGTAAACCAGGTACTGTTTTTCTTATTTGTTGCTCTCTGTGGCAGCCGACGCGACCTGTTCTGCAAGACGCACTGGAGCCCTATCGTGATCCGACATTATCGTCGTGTGCTCGTATTTGTACACAGGACGAACATGAGCTTCACTGCCACTTTGGTCGAAGAGGCAAATATCAAAATCCAGAAATTCGCAAGCATTGTACTCAGTGCGTTTTTTCACCATTTTCACCACTGCGAGAGGTGGTAAATTCGCGCCGACCACAGAAACGACAATAAAACAATCGTATTTATAGTAGACGAAAGGTAGGGGTGTTAAAAATTTGCGGCATTTACGGAGCCCTTGATTTTCGTTGCTCAGTTCACGATTAAATTGTCTTTTTTTCAATAAGGAATTCGGCGCACAAATCCCTATCAGGCGAGAAACCCGGATTTCGTCCTGAAGACCGGGCCCCTGCGCCCTCAGAGCTTTTTTTGAAAGTTAAACCGATAAGTAATGAGTCAGATCCCCCCCCCCCCCCTCCTCCTCCAGACGCCCTAAAAAATAGTAAATACTGACCTTTTTTCCAGTTAATACGGACCTTTTTTTTCTGCTGGCTATCAACGACACGGAAAAATCCGACAAACGTACCAACAACAGCTTCGCTGTAAAAGGAGGTTCGAACGATTGAACAACCTTACGGGAATGCTTCGCGCCGGATGCTGATCGGTATCTCCTGTTGTGCTAGAAAGTGTGGTTCACTACCAGCTTCCGTGCCCTCCAAACTGTGATTCCGACAGATCCAGTGGGGGTTCGCGAAGCAGTTGCTGCCATCAGTGTTGTTTTTTTTTTTTTTTTTTTTTTTTTTTTTTTTATGAATTTCAATCTAGCTGGCTTCAGCATACATTTTATTATGTGGACTGCTACTAGTGCTCACCAATGAGACTGACTCTTGTAGCCTCGTGAAAAGCGCGAGCGGGGGTCGTGACGCGATATTTTATATCTTGGGAAGGGGGGGGGGGGGGGGGGGGGGGGGGTTCTCCGCGTTGCAGAGTTTGGTAGAAAGCACTGAAATAGGCAATATATTCCTTTATAACCTAGCGACAATAAATGAAAGGGTCTAGAAGGTTCAAAATTATTAGCGCAAAAAGAGGTGAAGAGCGCGCTCGAAGGTGCTACATGCGTGCTGTTTTATCGCCGTGCTGTTTTGATGCCGTGCTGTTTTTGCACGTGCTCTTCTGTCGCTGTGCTATTTTGACGCTGTGCTGTTGTGTCACGTGCTATTTTGACGCGTGCTGTTCTGTCGCCGTGCTGTTTTGACGCTGTGCTGTTTTGACGCGTGCTGTTTTGACCGTGCTGTTTTGTCGCGTGCTGTTTTGTCGTGTGCTGTTCTGTCGCGTTCCCACGGTGCCCATCCAGATCGAAACGGGCAGGGGATTGAACCAGGATCCCTGGGTTCTGCAGCAAGAGCTGTCACTCCATGTGCTTCGAGCTGCGGTGCGCACACTCGGCCATCAATTTTTTTTTCTTTATTTCCAATCACTGATTTTTTTTATTTTTTTTTTTTACTACAGTTCTGGAGGTCGAGTCTTGTATACCTTCTGAAGAGCTTTGACCCCGCACACGATCAAAGCTCACGCGACCCAACAATACAGGCGAGACGAGCGAAAGACCTCTGCGACGTCCTTCTTGTCACATTATCCCACAAAAGGGCTTTTAAGAAATGCCGTTCTAGGTGCTGAGTGCTTGACGCTTGCTTCCCTCGCTTGCCGCAGTGCTAAACTCGAGCGTACTAGACTGTTTAATCGTGCGCTGTATTCGTTTTGTAATCAGTAAATATTCTAGAACAGTGAAATCGTGCAATAATATTGTTAAACAGCGGAGGCCATAGCTTGGATGCGGCACAAATGTAACTTTACGAAATTGCCATTCAGTGTGAACCTAGGCAGCGCATTACTATCCCTATTACTATATTACTCGTCCGTCGTTTTTAGCGCTTTTAACCCCTAAACATGTTCAACCAACTAGCCCAAATCCAAACCCTTCTACTATCCCAGATTTGTAAGAACGACATGAACAACCACATTTCGACGACACGAGACAGTCACATGAGACGAGAGCCTCTTGATTAGAACAGACTTGTGGCAGCTTACCTCAAAAATTGTTTAAACGCTCCATTTTTTTTTTCAATTACTTTTGAATGTTTATGTTTTCGGCGGGACATATAGCCGCTGTCATGTCTCCGTTTGAGTAAGTACGTGCAATCGTAAGCTTGCCAAAGTTACCATATGCGCGTGCTGCACGTGCTCGCGTGGGGCAATAGCTCGGCGTACCGAACTGGCAATATATCGAAGTCTTCCAAGTCGGTTCGAATACGTGATTCGAATTTTCCGCCCACTTGCGTGAGTACGGACTGCTCGAGCGAACTCCGGCTTCTGAGGGATTACGACGGATTACATATAAAAGACGATCGAAGGGCCGCGAACCGTACATCGTTGAACCTTCCTCGCCTCTGCAGGGGCCCGTGAAATATGTCGCCCCTGTCAAAGAGAGCTTCTGGCTACATTTTTCAGTCTGCTCATGCCAGCTTAACGGCGCTGGGTTCCCAGATTTCGTGTCTCTATTTCGGGCATACTTCCTTGTCTGGTCGCGATGTCGTGGAAGACGTAGACGTTTTGCGGCTGCTGCGCATGGGCGCCGCCATAACCAACCTTCAATTTTTGTTTCCACTTATTAAATTCACTTCATCGTGACCGCAGAGGGGCAGATTATTGTCATTTTTTATTGTAGTGCGTCCTTCTCTCCAGCATTGGCCTTTGTGGAAGCTCGTCAACGCTCGCTTCTCCGACTCGACATATGGGTAAGACGAAGGTCAGCAATGGCGGCTGTCATCTCGTGCGTGTGCAGAGCGTCTATATTGTGGCGTGCGCGGACAGTGCTCTTTTGTCTGGGGCGGCGCGTAAAATCACCGCAAACTTAAGAAACCGAATGGTCTGCCCAGCAACAATCGACGTACCCTTCTGGGGTCGGCAATATACCCAAAAAAAACAAAAAAACATCTAAGCCTTCCTTTTTTGCTAGTGAGTGCCAGGGCTGAGTATCTGAGCAAGGACGGTCAACGTCCTTGCTCAGATACACGCTCGACCAAGTTGGATGCTTAATTCATCTAAATTAAGATGTCTGGATGAGGCCGCTGAAGAAATGCCTTAGGACAACGATCGTGGCGCGAAAATTGTCGGATGAAGATCAATAACCAGGCGAACTTTGTCTTGATGAATGAGGTTTGCGATTCACAGGACGTCCTTAACCTTACAGTAAGTATTTTAATTTGTTTTTTTTTCTTTTTTATTGCGATTGAATGATATCTTAGTACTCTAGGTGATGTGATTGGTGCGTAAACCACTAAAAAGGTGCACATACTTCTTTTTCGTTTTAGAAGTTAAACATATTTTTAATAAAACTACGCTTTTTTCGTGTTTTTTTGCAATTTTTTAGATGGTTATGTCGGTTTAGGACGCTTCAAAACAGCGTTTGGAGTTAGATTTTTTTACATCTTTTCTTGTACGCATGTTATAAACCGAGAGTGAAAATTACTCAATCTTTCAACTTAATTATTATTTTTTTACTTCTCTTATAACCCGTTCAAAACACTTAAACAGCTTCAGTGAAAAAAAAAAAAAAGAAGAAATCTAGGTTTGGTGCGTTTAAATAATTTGTAGCCAATCTGTAACAGCTAGTTTGACATTGTAACTAGGTATTAGCTACTCACTTGTACATAAAATAAACTACGAGGGGCGTTCATAAAGATCGTATTATTGTCACGAAGGAATAGAGACTCAGCAATCAAACTCGAGTTGGAGTTGAGACTTTCTCTACATATTCGCTGCCAAAAGTTACCCACTTTTTCTAGCGATGTACCACATGCCGGAGGCCATTGTTCTAGAACTCCTCGTTTTGAGGGTTCATGAATCGCTCCACTTCAGAAATCATTTGGTCGCCGTCCTTGAAATACTTTCCTCTTATTTGGCCACACTGGAAGCGTCTCCGCCATTTAACCAAAGTGTCATAAACTGGGGAGTTGTCCCCGAACAACGCTCCCAGATTGGAATGAATATCTTTGGCATTGCTTCCCTTCAAATGGAGAAAACGGATCACTGCATGTGCTTGGTACCGATGGGCGGTGCCATTTTTGTTTTGCCTCCCTAGCGGCGTTCCGAGCTACTATAGCATGCGATATTTATACTGTGCGGAAACTAGAGGGACGCGCGATCATGTTGATGCCTGTTTTGTTCCATTTTCTTAAATTCTTTGTGCCGATAATACGATCTTTATGAACGCCCCTCGTATATGTATTTTATATTTAAATGAACCGTCACAAACTAAAGAAAATCAGTACACAAACAACGGGAACGTTGTACAGGAAAAGTGAGACGAAACATCATTATTACCGATGAAGGATGACTATTTTTGTATAGGAAATACACAAAGAAAACGGAGAAACAAACGCCCAGGAAGCAGATGGCGTAGTCGTCCCTGATGCTATCGAAAAAAGCGGAAAACTTAGGACAGATGAAATTGCATCGAACTCGAACGCTGTCCGATGCTCCTCTCCGAGGCAACTTTGCTTGAGGATCTCTACTTGAGCGAGAATCCCCCGTGCGGCTTCCTTCCTGGTGTTGCTTTGCGGATCTGGTGCTCGCTTCTTTTCCGAATGGGAGTGACGTTTCAAAGAAGCAGTGTTGGACAAAATACTCGATAAAAGTATTTAAGTTAAGTTACTAAATACCTGCTTCATAAAGTATTTAAAATACTACTCAAGTTACTTTCACTGTAAAGTATCTTGAGTAGGATACAAATACTTAGAAATGTAATTCAAGTACTTTTGAAGATACTTCCGCATTGCGTGATTTGAATCGGCGTCAGTGACAACTACAATTATACTGCTGCGCAAATCTTGGTTACCCGAATGGTTTATTAGCACGCAACAACGCAAAACGGAAGAAGAAAAAAAAAGTATCGGAGGGCTATTTTATGCACTCCAACTATAAGGAGCATAATATTGTCACGAATGACAAATAATGAGGCGGCGAATAACTGAAGAAGCTATAAGATTAATGGGGCGTACTTTTGCCCAAAACAAAATAGAGTAAGGCTAGCATCGCAGGCGTCGAAGTCGGCGAAACAGCAGGATCGAGCGCTGAGGCGAGACTGCCTCCAGACCGCCACTCGGAGCACCTTTTGCACCCGCGTGGGTTTCTGGAACAATTGAGGAGTTTCAGCGAATATAGGGGGCGCTCCGATCGATCCAACATGGCGGAAAAGAGGGGGATAGATTCGCGACGCCCGTAGACCGGTAGCGTATAAATTAAACAAATCACGTCGTTCTCTGTTTGCTGCCGTGTGCGAGACGATCATCGCTTCAAGCAAGACCTACCGTGATGCTACAAATGAAGTGGTCAAGCCAGTCGAAGGCAAGAAATCTTACCATAGTCAAGATATGTGTGCAAGTGTTCGACGTGAGCTCTCACGCTGGTGCAGCTGTCATCAAGTTGAACAGAATGTACGCGGGTCCAAAGAAAGGTACATACCAACAATGTTCGCGCGTTGAAACTATGACGCGTACTTTATCTAAAACTAAACTTATCGGTTTGTGGCTACAAACATTTTCGTTGACGTTGCTTAGATGATGCAACCATTCAGGCCTCGCATTAAACGGTGTTGCGAACTCTTCGGTTGTCCTAGTTAATTGCTCTAAAAAGCGGTTGGATGGAAAGTATGACAGCTACAGCATACAAGGGACGATTGAGGTCTTTATCCTGCGTTCTATGTGTATTGCGATCAGCTGGTCGCCGATCGTCCTGTTTTTACGCATAAAGTAAACAAGCCCCGGAAGCGCCAATCTCATTTCGATGTACAGTACTTGTGCACCCCTACAAGCCTCCTTTTGGCTCTTGTGGAAAGCTTTATTGTAATAGCAATAGTCTCATCGGTCGTTCGAGTTGTATGTGCCACGGTAATATCAGCTGTGTGTGATCTGCTAAGTCTGTATTAAATACCAGGAGAACAAAGGTAAAGCTTTTTTAAGTTTTTTTTCTTTTTACAAAACAGGGCAAAGCTTCTAAAACAATAACAACCTAAGCTGATATTTGAGTGTGCTGAAGAATGAATGGCAAAAGGTGCTTATGCTAAGTGGTAGATGTACACAGTTGCTTTTCTTTTTGCCTCTGCATTGTAAATTGGAAGATATGTGCCAGCAGAAGACACGTGTATTTTTGAAAATGTCTTTTATTAGGGCAAAAATAGGTTTTCATACACAACCGAAGAGTTCGCAACACCATTTAATGCGAGGCCTGAATGATTACATCATCTAAGCAACGTCAACGAAAATGTTTGTAGCCGCAAACCGATAAATTTAGGTTTAGATAAAGTATGCGTCATAGTTTCAGCCTCAAACGGGCGAACATTGTTGATATGTACCTTTCTTGATGACAGCTGCACCAGTGTGAGAGAGCCCACGTCGTCGAACACTTGCACACATATCTTGACTATGGTATGGCAGGATTTCTTGCTTGAAATGGAGATCATCTCGCTACGACTTGCTACGACCACCCACCGCAGCGATGTAGGTGTCGAAGGGGCACAATGCAGTCAGTCGCCGTCACCCGACGCTGGTCGTTTGGCATTCACGGCTTTCCGCCCAGGTGCTTCGTTTGTACTTGGCACCGAATGTCATTTTCTGTGCTTGTGTGTGTGCTCAGTGGCTGGATATGGGCCTCAATAGCAGTTATTCAGGCTCAACAGAGCGTTCGCCGAAGAACTTCTGAAAAAAAATGCCACCCAGGAAAAAAAGCACGAAGACACAACGCACCAGCTTGGCGGACTATGCACTGGGTGCGGAAATCAGGCCCTGCGGATTATACAATAAATGCAAACTATCTAAATAAAACAAAAAATTTCAGGCTCAAATTGGCTTCTGCGGACTATACGCCTGGACACTGGTGCCTGTTATTATGCATTGTGTGTTCACTGCTGTTTGTTGCGGCTTGAGACTGCCTTCCTGTAATGATGCAGAGGGGTCAACTGAACCTTGAAATAAACATATTTAAGCACATCCATGTCCCTTGAAGCCAGATGGTCAGGGAGAAGGTCTGCCATTACCTAATTTGCCAACAGCACACCAATGGTCGCGATCAAAACTCACAGGGTCAATGGGCAGTTTTCCACCACAATATTTATTGCCGTGTAATCACCAATTTGGTACATTAAAAACCTTGAGGCTTTAGCCTCTAGCACACCCATTCTGGATCAGCAAAGCGTTTATGCTGTAGACCTGCATCATCACATGAGCATGTTTCTTATCAGTCTTAAACGTAAAACGCTAGTTATGGAATGAAATTCTCATATCACATTTTTAGCAAACTGAATGGTCCCACCTGTTACACTTTTAGCTTTGGAAGTAAACCAATTCACAATACCACCAGTGGCATACATCGTACCAAGCATTAGTGCCGCATGTGGCAGCAAAATGTCTTAACTAGGGAAGCAAACCTAATCGATCGGGTTGATTGAAGCACCTAGATACGGGAGAAATTATCAATCAAAAAAGGTCACTCGAAAGGGAAGTTTTCTTGCTAAACGAACATGAATTTTTATTGGGCGTTCCGCAATGTAAGGCCGAAGACATTCACTCCGTGATCGGTACAGAAGCATTTACTTAGTAGTCGGTGGTGCGTGATAAAAACAACAAAAACAAATGTGGATTATAAACAAGGTACATGTTATAAACGCGATAGATTCGCCTTTGCACGGAGTACTTACACTTAAAATAGTGTCAACATAAAGCGACTATGGCCCACCTTGCTAGCAGCAATCTTGAAATTTATCCGTGTAGTCGTCACGCCCGTGCACCAACCGAAAGCGTGGCTGCAAGCCCCTCCGCTGTCAACTTTGAGTCGCTGTTGAGTCTGAAGGACTGCTCTATGAGGTCCATATCCAGCCACTGAGCACACACACACAAGCACAGGAATAATACTCGGGTCCAAGTACAAACGAAGAACCCGGGGCGGAAAGCCCTGAATGCCAAACGAGCTGCGTCGGGCGACGGCGACTGACTGCGTAGCACACAGGTTGCGCTCCTTCGACGCCTGCATCGCCGGCATCGCTGCGGCCGGTGGTCGTAGCTAGTCGTAGCAGATCGTGTCACCTCCGTTGCTCGTACCGGAACACTAGAGCCGCGTAATATTCTTGCTGCCGAAGTTTATAAGCCTACGTTCGCGGCCGACGCCTTTACACAAAGCCAACGCCCAGCCCAGCGAAACTACCCCCTCTTTCTCTTTCGGCGACCGGCCACCAGGGCGGCGACTCCGTCGCTGAAACTCCTCAATCGGCGTAGAAAGTTCGGCACGTAGAACATTCGTATCTCGGTCAGACGGAAAGGTTCTCGAACTTACGAGAAAGTCAAGTTGAAATAATAAATAAAGGCCCGTTCACACAGTTGCGTTCGGAGCGACCACTACGCTTACGAACGAATGCAACCGGTTGGAACGACGAGTTACCATAGCAACGAAGCGCCAAACGGTCGTTTCGTTCGTGTTCGTTCGCAACGCAAGGAGTTGAGCCGGGCTGAACTTTTTCGTTGCATTCGGGAACGACGGGAGCGACAGACCAATCACAGATCGAGGAGAGCTTGGTCGCGCGCGTTGCATGCCGGTCGTGCCGGGCTCCTTCAATATGACAACATGGCGTCGGTGGTGATCGTCGATGTGGACGGCGTGGTGGAAGCTCATCGTTCCGCGTAAAAGCGCTATCCTTGACTGTGAATTTTCGTCGTGTGTGGTTATGATAACCCAGCACGTACTAGAAGGGAAGATCCACCTACTCGTGCGGCGATCTCGTGGCGGCACACTCAAGACAGCAGAAACGCCCGTGCCGTCGTGTTTGTTTACTTCGACTACAGTGGTGCTTTCTTAGCATTTGTGTCCTCAGAACATCGCCCGGATTTCTTTTTTGGCGCATTCCATGCGTGTGCTCAAGTTCAAGGTATTACTGGTGCGTACCGTATAAAGGATGCGAATTTTCACGCGTTTTCATCACCCGAGAAAGGTGATTAGTGTTAGCAATCCTGAGCGCTCTTAATGTCTCGCTCGCACTATCTGATCACGAAATTATATTTCTACGTTGATATATCGCTGCTAAGATTACATCGTCTTTTATAATCGTAGAAAAGGCGTGTGGCGAGATTTGTACAGTTGGCAAAGTCGTGTATTAAAGTCGTGATCGTGCAAGACGGCGTACTGCATCTTTTTTTCTTTTTTTAATGCACTACCCTGCAAGCGTTTCCTGAAAAATAAAAAATAAAGTTTGTGGTCATAGGAGGTGGTCAATCTATTTTCTGTTACGCAAGTGAGTGGTAGCGCGACCCCAACAGCGGACGGCGGCGGAGAGGCGGTCGCCGTGCTGCCGACGCACTGCGTTTGTTGCATTGGTCGCAGGAGCGTACGCGAGGCGCAGAGCGGTCGTTCCGGTCACAACAGACCCAGACGTGGATAACGGGTTCGTATCAGATGTTTGAACCAGCCTTTACACAGCTATTGTAGGCGCACAGCAGATCTTCGTGACTGTACGCCGTAGCCAAAACCTCTGGCTGCTCCGGTGAGGTGGACCTCGCGTCGGGCAGGAAACCGTCCGCCATGTTTGTAAGCGTAGCTGGGTTGCTTACTATTGGCTAGGAGCAAGAGCTGAAGCTCGTTTCTCATTGGCTGTTGATTCGTTTGGTTGCATGCGGTTCCATGTGTGTGTACACGTCGCGTACAATTGTCGTTGAAGTCGCAGCGGTTGCATTCGTTCGTAAGCATAGTGGTCGCTCTGAACGCAAATGTGTGAACGGGCCTTAAGAGAGGAGTCCACTCCCTGGTATCGAACCCGGAGCCTTCGCGCGAGAACCAAACGCGGTAACCATTCTGCCACGCCCTCGCTCGGGAACACGGGTGGCAATACCACTGATATATGTTACAAAACATTTCTGGGACAACGAGAAAAAGGTCGCTTTAGCTACTAGGGAGGAGATCAGACCGTGGCGCCTCAAGTGGTTAACTTTAGAACTAGATGGATGGGGACAACAAATACAATGACTCAGCGCTCAGCTGACTTAATCGAACGCGGTGTCAGCGTTTGCTTGAAGTTCGTGTTCCCCAGTGAGGGGGAGGAGGGGCTCTTTTGTACCCCTCCGGCCTGCATGAACAATGCAGCATGCATGGTGCCCAGCTCAGCACAAAAGCCCAAGTGGGTCGAGCTCGCATCCTCTGACGACTGCTTTCGCGAGAGATCTGGCACTTAATGTCACTTCACTAATTGTTGGTATTTTTCCATTATACTGTGCCCCGCGCTCTACTAAAAAGATGACATGAACATGCCCACAAGGCCTGTGGCCATGCGCACAGGCCTTGTGTTGGGTAAACATCGAGGTGTGGGGGGTGACAAATGGGGAGTTCACTATAAGCGAACTTGGGATACGGATATGAGTGAATGGATAACAAACAGAACCCACATAATAGCCTTGTTAGGATTTTGAGAGGTCATCCAGCTTTTAGTTTGTTTCCTGTCCTGGGGGGCTATGTTGCGCTTTTTGGACTCCCAGGAGACTAGGGAGAGGGAAGTGACGTCAACAACGCATCAAATGCAGATTGGATGTTGATTTTGTTTTCTTCTGTCAACATCCAATCTGCGTTTCTCTAGTCGTTGACGTCACTTCCCTCTTCCAAGTCTCCTGGGAGTCCAAAAAGCGCAACATAGCACCCCTGTTCTCTGCTTATCAATGTTCGCGAGAGCAATAAGTGACGGACTGCGTATTGCCCTAGAAAAATCAAATATACAAAAAGCAAAACAAAAATGTCGTCTTTTTTGTGATTTTTTTGTGTGTGTGTCCACTTCCGATTTTCTTCTATTTGTTATTTTCTTGACACTCAAGTCTGCATTGCTGTGGTAGGTCGTTTCCCGGTCGGCGTTGCGCTCAGGCTGGCATCTTTACTTCCGAAAAACCACACCTATTGTTTGAGGAATTTTCGGGGGGAAATCCTATGGAAACAAACGGCGCCTTTGGGTAGGCGAGGGGAAAACCATCATTCTACGAAATTTTGACTGAAATATGAGTCACAATCGGCAAAAAAGCGATGTTTCCACGAGCTCTATCAAAGTCACCGTAGCTAATCGGAGCTAGCAACATGATTTGGTTGCTCGAAAGAATGTTCACGTTTGCTCGTGCCACGCCCACGCCAATTCATACCGAAAAACTCGGAAAATGGCGGAATGTCAAAAATGTATTTAAGATAATGAGTACAAGATACTCGGAATTGTAATTAAAATAGAGTATCAAATACTCTCGATCAAAAGTATTTGTAAGATACCAAGATACTTCAAAAAGTATTTAAGATACAGTATCTTGAGTAGAGTATTTGAGATAGGCACAAGTCTGCAAAGAAGTTAAACTAAACAAAATAAGCACCCCCCCCCCCCCCCCCCCACACACCCACACACACACATATTCCTGCGCTTGCTTGCTCTAGTGCTGGCTGCCACCCCTCAATCGCAATAAAAATATCCACGTTGATTACAGCGAGTGCACTTGTGTTAAAGCCTTCGCCATTGTAGGACTATGCCCCAAACGGCGTACGCCTTTGTGCTATATTTTCAAACTTTGCACGTCGTTCGGGCTATATTCCCAAACTTTCTACGCCATGTGGAAATATACCCCAAACTGGTCGTCTGTCAAAAATGGTCCTGGGAAAGGTAGTTGAGCTCATCTAACATGGCTAACTGCTTGCACCAGTTTTCCTAACAAAGATTACATTATTTACATAATTTAACTGCATTGTGGCATATTGTTTCGACCTGAAGAGCTCTGGGGACACTTTAAATGAGGTTATAGGCGTTGCTTAAGAGATGGTTGTCGCCAAGCATCACTGTAATTTCCAGTGCAGTCCTGAGCCGGCATGGTACGTCTTATGTTCCCAGCAAGGCGAAAAGAAAAAAAGCTAAATATGAGGGAACTTCAATCAAGGCTATGACAAAACCAGAGTATCTGCAGGGGATGTGAGGTGTATTATCTGTGTTTCACCAATATAAGCATTCCTTCGTTGAAAAGCACACGTGTTACGGAGGCTAACTCTTCGAGGAACCGAAACTAGACAACGTCAGTTAGAGTGCACTAACTTTCAGACGTAATATAGCCGTGGGTGTGGGACACGTACATTTTCGTTATTTGGAGTTTCTCTTATTTTCCGTTCAATTTGACATAGCTGTAGAAGTTTCGACCTTTATACGCCTTGAGCAGGTACATTGTATTTTCAAAAAATAAAATTTTTAAGTCTTTTTCTTTTTTTTTCACATTTTACCAACGTCTCTTTCTGTTGAAAGAACAACTAATTGGTCAAATCTTGATATGTCATATCGCTTCATAAGCAAGTTAGGAAAATAAAAGCGTTTGCACGGATCCTTTGATAATTGCTACTTTTCCCACGATTAGGAAAAAGTTAATTTAGTCCCGTTATTTCTTTCCGCTCCTGCTTAGCGCCTGCCAAGCCTCCCCCCTCTTCTCAACTTCATTTCTAATCACTCAGAAAGGTTGATTGCACGATCGCTATAAGCATAAACGTGCGCAACAATCGCTTTGAGGAATGAGCTAGCGCAGGAAGTCATTTATCCTGAGATACTACTAACAAAAAAAAAAAAAATGGTGACGGGCGCGGGAACGAAAAACAGTGACGACCGTTGTCCGAAAAACCGTAATTTTTTACTTTCCGTACATCGCTCCCAGCAGCGGGCCCCCGCTTCCGAGCGCATGTCGTCGACGTAAATGAAGCTGTCCGAACCACACCCCACTAGTACCTCAGGATAAAGGGAGTATCTCGCGTAAGTACGGTGTCTGCCGACAAAAAAAAAAAAAACAGCGCGAGTCTGTTGCAAAAACCACGGCCTACATCGGAGTGCGATCTTGCTCCTTTAATCTATACAAGTTTCTTCGTTTGTTTGTTTGCAACCCCCCCCCTCCCCCCCCTCCCCTCCCCCTGTCCTCCGGAAACAAAATTATTTCTGGTCCCAGTCGCGCACCGCGGACTTCTTAATTATTGATGACTGATAATTGCGCGTCCTGCAGTGAGCATTTCCACGCCACCGCTTTCGTTTTTCTTCTTTTTGCGTCTTTATTGTGTTTCGTGGTCCGGTGTGGTCTCGTTGGACAGATTGTCTCAAGGCCGCGACGTACCCGCGGGCGATGGTCGACTTGTGCCGACGCCGTCCCACTTGGCCACTCGGCTCGTTAGGGCTACGGGGCGCAGAGCGTGCCGAGCTCGGGAAAGCGATCCTAATTGCCGCTAAGTAATAAAAAAACAATCGCGCAGCTTATTTCTTCTTTCTGTTTCGATGCCTCTTGTCGACTTGTTTTTGGAAAGCGTCGACGAAACGGATATCATTTACTCCCGCGTGTGTGCGGTCTAACCGAATCTTCGCGCTGTTGTATACACCGTGTAATCACGGTAAACGCTAACGATAGCTTCGAGATCTAATGGGCATGTTTGTAGCAAGATGCGGCAGCCACCTGTGGTCTGGTCAAGTGAGAATCTACTCTGCACGTTTTACTTCCTAGCTCGCTGCAGTGCGAAGCCGAAAGCCGAGGGCGCGAGGTCAAAGAACGCTGGTCCTGCGATGTAGCCTTGGGAAATGAAAGCATCGCTGACGCCTCGTGATTCGCTCTTCGGCCTTTTATCGGCCAACGTCGCCATCTCATCGACTACAAACCAGTGTTGTAGGCGTAACCGAAAAAAAAAAAGTAACGAAATACGTAACTTGTTACTTGCAAAATGAAGGAAAACGTTACCGTTACTGGTAAAAATGTAGCGCACGTTACTTCTGCGTTACTTCTTATTTATAAATTGACGATAACGGAGGTTTTCTTTTTTTTTCAACAGCGGTTTCTTTTTTTACATTAAAACAAAAAACGTAAACGTTGGTTCATCTTTCTTTTTTTAATTGAATTGAATTGAAGTTTATTTGACTTATGAAATGTCGGGGAGGGAGGAGCAAAAGGTTGCCGAAGCTACCTGACGAGGCTCCATTCCCCTTTTCGGCGCTGCTGCAGTCGCAGCAGCAGAGTAGAGGTCTTACATATAAAATTCAAGCTGAAAATATTTTCACAGAGACTGTTTTGACATAAATTAAACACAAACAAAACACAAATTAAACACAAATTAAACACAAACCAAGCAGCGTGAAAAGCGCAAGTCACTAGGCCTTTTCTCTTTATGATTGGTTCAGCGATGATAGAAGACGTACAAAAACATGACAAAGACCATGATGGCGCCCTTTCGACGCCATCTAGTTGGTCTCATGAGCTCGTAGCGTCGGCTGCGCCTGGACATGAGCTGAAGCGAACTATAATGTAATGAGCCATTTGTCTGGATCACCCACGCTGCTTCGCACTGTCTTGTTTTTATTTTTTAGGCACCAAGTCATTAATTATTGCACTCATTCCACATACCTCCAAAATTTTGCCAGTATTTTTCCCGCGCAAAAATAACGCAAAAAAAAAAATAAGAAACACGAAAAAAAATATAAATGTACTTTTTTCGGCTCCTCTAAAAAAAAAAATGTAATAACTAACGTAACTAAGTTACCCGTTGCTTCAAAAAAAAAAAAAAACGATGTTACCGTTATCTTTTTAAAAAGGTAACGAGTACGTTACTATGTTACAGAAAAAAGTAAGGCGCTACCGGTAACGCCGTTACTTGTAACGCCTTAGCGCCAACACTGCTACAGAGCGATAATTAGATGCCCGGAACTTGGCACGCCCAGCGCTTCATAAGCTAGTGACTCAAGCCGGGGTCACACTACTTATACATCATACAAAAAACAGTCTGCAAACATCAGTCACAACGATATCCATGGTTCGAATGCCGCGTGCCAAGTTTCTCCTTGAACTCGTTGCCACGCGGCATTCGAAGCACGGATCTCGCGCTGACTCGCGTACGAATCTGTTTGCAGACTGTCTTTTGTATGATGCATAAGCATGTTGTGACGCCGGCTTCAATGGTAGCTTCGCTCCTATGACCGCTTTACGAAGTTGACTGTGGACGCAGCTATAACTGCACCTCCAATTTGTTTCTTTTTTTTACATATTCGGTCGCTTCACCTCGTCACTAGGGTCACAAAGGAGGCGACGCACAACGGTGCTCTTGTCACCAATGCACACTTTGTGTGAGTTCGTCGTTGCCAGTTTAAGCGACTCGGCATCTTGTTGAGACAAAAAAAAAATTCCAGTAATGGCGGCTAGCTTTAACCTATAGAGTGCGTTGAAGGCATCCATAAACTTCACTGCCTGCCAGTAGGTAGTCTTACCCGCTCTTTGCTGCGGATAACAAGAATACGTGTCTACACGTGCGATATCCTGCTTCACACTGAACAGACTGATGACGTGGAAATGATACGATGTTTCTAATCTGCTGCTGTCTGAGTAAGACAAGTAAGACTACAATCAGACGGGCACATTAAAGGAGTTCCCAATCAACTCCTTTAAAGAATCGGCGAATAAGCGCACGCCTTTAAGCGCGAGATTGCGAGCTGACTCGCCGATTCTTTAATTTGAAAGAGTTGATTCGGAACATTTTTCGAAGTACCCGCTGACAGTAGTCTAAACCCGTGTGTGAGGTCCTTGGGTCCCTGTCATTTACTCGCATCTGTCCCGCATGAGTTACTGAAAAAAGAAGCTGGGACAAGGAGGACAGCACAACGCATCAAATGTGCTGACAAATGACAGGTGAGCAAGATTGCCGCTTTATTCGAATGATTCCGATAACTCGTAATACAGAGCCCGTGGAAGTCTCTGATTCGAAGACAATAATCGGCGCTCGCGCAGCCTCCTCTTCAGCCAAGCATCCGTTGTCGGTCGGTTGTCCGGGAGACGCGCAGCCAAGACCGAGCCCCGAGACCGAAGCGCATAAGTCCCACGATTGGGTCAGACGGCAGCGCGTCGGTTAGCACGAGAACAATGGGCAGAGCTGGTTGCGCGTAACGCAAACCGTCCGAACAATAGCCTGGACGTGTCGGCACGCCCGGCGTGGGCCTTGGACCACTTCGGACGGAAGACGGAGGGCGGCGTCCGCAGGGACGCCGGTGCACGCCGACCTCACGCCCTTCGCCGCACTGCCTTCGCTACAAGAAGCGCAGCCGTCCCGACAATGGCACAGTGATGCTATCAGTGTAATGAAATTTCAGTCGCTGAATCACTCTTCTATATTCACGGACAGCTTAAGGGGAAGCTGAAGAAGTTCTTGAAAGAGTTAGATGGGAATTCTAGAGTATTTTTATCCCGCGAATGTAAATATCAAGTTCGTTTTCCCCGAAGATGTAACTAAACGCGAGAAAACATAAAAAACGTCCGACCAGCCGTTCCGTCATACCCAGATCTTTGGTCCGCCAAGCGCGTGTTCCTGCCAGGTATATTCCCCTGGAGTGATACCGGTTGTGAATTCTTTTACAGCGGTGCTGTTAAGGGCTAGTTTCCCCAGTTTCATGTCCGTGGACAAATAAATCTCGACATAACCTTCTGGACAGCTACCGCCATCTATAAGCGACGGCGACAACCAGACAACCGACTTGCCGGTTGTCTGGTTGCCGCCGCCGCTTATAGATGGCGGCACATAGTACAGCTCCACACGAGAGTGGAAAGGCTGAAAGTTTTTCTGACCTTTTTGAAAATAGCAAGAGTGCGCGTGCATGGCTTCGATAGGCGCGAAGATGCGCGAGAGAGGAGATTCCGAAAACTCTGGATATGACTTCACTCTCCGGGAAGGAGGGGCTTCAGGGATACCTTGAAAATGATTTTCTGCAGCCTCCGTGTACCTAAATTGAAAATATAATCTCGATATTCGTGATCCTGGAGGCCAAATGAAGACGATTTAAGTGTTTTTTCCTAAAATTCAAAACGAAATATTGATGGTCATCAATATTTTATAAAATTAAAACTTTTACCATGCACTAAATATCCAGCCCTGAGTATGTCTACAAAATTCCTAATCGAAATAATCATTTTCTTTCGATAAAACTAATTTTGAAGTTTACGCGTATACCTCCGAATCGCTGGCTGCTATTGAAAGCAACGAGCAGGGGAGTGGCACTCTTGACTTCAAATGTCTCTTGACTTCAAATGTTGTATCCGAAAGCAAACGACGCTTCATCCTCCACGGCCTTTTGAGTCGGAGCACCTGTCTGGTTTAGGCTATTTGTGGCATGCGATGGAGGATGGGGAGAATTGCAATACCAACACCAAGAAATGTAGCAGAGGGGCATCTCGTCGGTTGCCGACCAAAATCCCTGCGACGGAAGTGGGTCCGAGCAGTTTGAAACGAACGTTATTGCTCCTAGCGTTCGCGTCGTGTTAGAAAGCAGTTGGCACCGTGCTGGCAAACACAACCTTCCATACCATTCTGCTTCGGAAGCAGTATCTAGACATATGTCGACGGATCGCGTATGCAGCCGCCATGGGTGGTCTCTTTGGAGGCGATGACGGCGAACTGAATGCCAACGATGAATCGTATAAATTATTTATTTAATCTACAGATACTGCAGGCAGCAGAGCTGCCCAAGCAGGAGAGAGTTACAACAATTGTGACACTAGCAGACGCTCAAATGATTCAACATTTGTGCTTTCAATAAGCAATGACGGCAAGCAGTTCCACTGCTCAATTGTGTTTGAAAAAAAGTGATTTTTGAGAAAGTTTACTTCTGGGAAAATATGGGCGTATTACTTTAGAGTGGTTTAGCCTCGTTGATTTGTGCGGCGCTGGAAATAAATAGTGTTCACTTCGCAGGACAGAACTGTTGTGTGATAGTAAATAGAAAAACTTTAACCTGGGGACTGCATGACGGTGCGTCTTATACCATTTGCCGGTCATTGCTTGACTCAGACAAGCTCGATTGATCGTAGCCCATTATTTCCCACGGACGATCACGATTGCCTTTTTGACTGCTTCTAACGGTGGGCGAAACACGCCCAAGTTGCCCACGTGCTGATGTTTATACAACATCTTGGCGTCACAAAACGATGGCGGACCGGTAAAGTTGCAGGTGCAGTTTCGGTTTCAACATCTGGCGTCACAAAACGATGGCGGACCGGTAAAGTTGCAGGTGCAGTTTCGGTTTCGGTGTTACCATATTTTTACGATTAAAACTTATTAAAAAAAGTTTTCGGGAAATTTACTCGCTGCTCTAGGCTAAGTCTCTTGAGATGTTCCAATGAGTTGGTGGCTGATGTGACCATCGGAACGATTCCATCGGGCTTCGGAACGATAATAAAATGCTCGCGATTCACCACGACCTTCGTCTCTTATACCAATGTAGTTTTAAGTAACAGGTATAAAAATATTTTGTAGAGTTATAGTTAGTGTAATTCTTCGCAACGAAAATGTCAATGAACAATATAGTGCTAAAGAAATGGTATTGCGAATTTAAGTTGAAGTTAGGTGCGATTACACTATTGATCTCAGAACAACCTTCAGTCGAGGAACCCTTCGCAATCTTTCGACGTTTCTTCAGCTGTAAGCAACTTAACTCCATTGCGAGGCTCTTTTACAGCGTTGCATGCATATACACGGGCGACCGAACGCTTTCCTCGTGCGAGTGCACAAGGAAAACAATGCCACAGACGCAGAGCCACGCACGCGTTGTGTAGCTTTTCACCTACTGACAACTCGCCGGCTACGCCTTAATTGACGGCACTGCCAGCGAGATGCGCACTGCACACACCCCATGAGATGGAGCATATATCTGCTACACATGCCCCAACAAGGAACCAGGTAGACGATCCTCCAACGTGATAGTAGGGCCATGCCCCGCACCGCCCTCATGCATGCAGAAAAGGCTGCAAGCGCGACCAGGGATAGCGTTTCGTGGTATACTCCCACTGCACTGCACCAGCCATTCAAAAACAAGAACCACACGCGTACACTCTTCGCTGCTGTCCGTGACTGAAACTGCTTCTTCTCAAATGGCGCGATTTTTTTTATTATTATTATTTAATTACAGACCAACGGAGTCTGTCGTGTGTGTGGGCGACTGGTGATTGACGGGGAGGTTAAAGCGCCAATTTATCTGTCAGTCTCTCGTTGCGCTTTCGTCGTGATGGCTTACCCCGCTCATCGCTTCGAAAGAATCCAAGACTTGCAGCGTCGTTCTCGGTCGCGGCGGTGAGAGCCCGGCGTGTGGGCGCGCCCCGTAGGTTGCATAAGCGCGGAGTCGTGCATTCCAGCATCCTTGACGCGCGCAAAACCGGGCTCTATCTCGTTCGGCCACGGACTGCACAGGCTTTGTTTTACTTTTGACTGTCGCAGAAGGAGACGAAAAGATAGCGCCGCTGAATTATGCTCGGCGAGGCGTTGGGCGGCTGACGATTTATCAACGTCCGTGCAGGCACTCGGCGAGGACAGTTAGTTGGCTCGTTTTCGTCGTCTTGTCCGGACTTTCCGCCGCCTCGGTTATTCACACTCCTTTCCTCGTACGCCTGTGTCTGTGATTCGGCTAATTAATAATGCGCAAAGCGCGCGTGTGGAACTGCACCGACTCGAGTGCGTTCCAGATTACACCTTTTCCACAACGGTGCAGCCATCTTGAATGTCGTCACTTCTGGTATGCGGTAAAACATCGTCTTGATCTCTCCACGCCGCTGGAAGGTGTTTACGAAAAAATACGTGATTGTCACACATTCGTGTTTTGCCTCGCCTATATTTTCTCGCATATTCCAAGTTGAAATTTGTTTATTATTTTTTCGTCCCGCATACGAGATATACGGAACCCACGTGACTGAGAACGAGAAGAAACACAAAAAGTCTATCCTTGAGGGCAAACTGGGACAATTATCTGTGACGAGGGCAAGGCTATACGGGCTCTCGAGAACTTGTGCACCGGCCGCATTCGTGAAAACTGTGCACGCGCGCTCTTCACTACACCTAAGATGCTGCAGAAATATGCCCGAACTAGGCTGCCTTCATGTGCGCTTTGCTTAGGGTGATGACATCTAAGCATTTTGTTCCGAACACTTCATGTGCGCGAGCAAGCGCGTTTGCCGGCTCTGTATATTTTTCTCGAGAGCGCATGCTGTCGGCAACGGGTACTACAACGAAAGTCATCAGCCTAAGCAAAGTGCACATGAAGGTGCCCTAGACCGAACGATACCTGCTAGCGCCAAACGCCGGCGTTTCGCGTTCTAACGCGTTCGGCAAGTGCAGTGGGGACAAAGGCAGCTATACCCGTTTTCACCTCAAGAACCGAAGGAAAAAAAGTCCGCTCCTCGCGGAGCATTACTACTTTCCCTCTTTATGCGGAGAAATAAGATATGTGCAGGTGCATTTCAGATTAGATATATGTTATCTCATCAAGGCGTACACATTCCAAACGCCAAAGGCATGGCTTCTTCCTTTGACAAGCAAATATTGTGCGAACTACTTCGCGCCGCGTATGAACAATGCGCAAAACTTACTTTTTTCTTGAGGTGAAAACGGGTATAGCTTGGGAGTGTGGAATGCACGTTTCGAAAAGCTTCGTGAAAGCTCCCCGTCAGCTCGCGCTCAGCAGCCACAGACCAATGCCACAGACTCGGATGGCCGCCATGGGGCCGAGTCGTCCGGTTCATCATTGGAGAGGACGCTGGGCGCCAACCTTTGCACTCTCCTCGCGCAATCCGCGTAAGAGTAAACTCCGTCCTGCGCTTTGGTGGCGCTGAGGTGTTTCGCAGTTTTGCGAAATCAAACACACACGCTATCTTCTGGAAATGGCCACTTATAGCACTGTCAGACTTAATTCGTTCTTACGATAAAATAATGATGAGTAAAAGATTTGAAAATATACGTGAACCCGAAGTCTGCCGGCGCTACCCAACAGATGGTACCACTGAGTTTGTTGACAAACAAAAAAAGGACGAATACAGTTACTCTATTGCAAGCGAGGGAGCGGGATCGAACCTCGAACCCGGTTGAAGTGGTCACAATTTGACAAAAACCCATTGCAGCATGGCACTGTACGCGGATATTTTGGCCAGGTTAAAGGTACCCCGGCAGTCTAGATTTCAAAACCCGAGTCCCTCACGCGACTGGCTGCATTCACCATCCACTTATGAGCTGCCACGTTTAACAACGACGACTATGGCCAGCTCAAGAGAAATAATAAAAGAAAGGACATTTTGGGGGCTGCCGTCCTCTATGGACGGCGCGTGCGATAATCGTTAAGCCGCGGTCACACTGCTAATACGTCAAGAAGGTCTGCAGGGAGTGTTGAAGGCCTGTTCCTTGTATGATGGTCCTGTTACATTGTTCACACAAAAGCTTCGCCTTTAAAGGGATACTGAACCAAGGAATTTAGTGTCCATAATAAGAGGCGCACGTTCTTTCCACGAGCCAGCAGCCGCCGGAGTGCGCGAGCACACGCAACAAAAATGACGCCAAAGACCTCCATTCGGCCAAAGGAGAATAAAGACAAGTTTTTCATCTACACAGTGGTGTCTGGTGTAAAAGGTAAGCGATTAATTGGTCTAACAAGCACGTAGCTTTCACTTGTAGAGATGAAAAGCCTGTATTTATTCTCCTTTGGCCCGAAGCCTATGCATTTCACTTTCCTCTTAAGCGCGAATGGAGGTCTTTGACGTCATTTTCGTTGCGTGTGCTCGCGCACACCGGCGGCTGCTGGCTCGTGGAAAGAACGTGCGCCACTTATTATGGACGCTAAATTCTTTGGTTCAGTATCCCTTTAAATCGGGCCCCGTTCGCAATGCGTTCCGCGTCACAATGCCAGAATTATGCTACCGTGGATTGAAAAGCATGTTGATGAATTCAAGTTGATGTCCTGAGTCCTAACTCGTCAGATATCAATCCTATTGAGCACATCTGGGGTGTGATAGGGCGCCATGAAGCATAGAGATCACAAATTACCTGCTCGTAATCTACAGGAATTCCGCGAGCTGTGATTAGAAATCTGGTACAATCTTACTCAAGGCACTCACCGAGGATTCGTAGAATCCATGTCCAGATGAATTGCAACTGTTTCGCGTGCTAGGAGGCGGATCAGCACGGTATTAGGCGACGGTTATAATGTATGTGTATTAGTGCATGTATAAAGCAAACATTCTTCAAAACTGCACGAGATGTTTCCGCAGATAATTCTGTTATCTTGCAGCAAACACCGTGTTTTTTGTATAGTGTTGGGCAGTGTGACTACGGCTTTTCATAAGCTCCGTGGCTTATTTAAAAATTAAAAAAATAGTGTATTATGTCATGACCAGATGTGTCACACTCAGCTAACTCTATTCATCTTCGGGGAGTAAACGTACATGAATATGTTCAGTCCACAGCGATAGAAGCTATTTGACAGAACCTAAGACATGCCACACGGAACTTAATGGCATGTGAAAAGGTGCTTGCTTCCCGAGTACGTCGTGCAGAAACAAAATCGGATTCCTTTGCGCAATCTGCCTTGCAGTGAACGCTGAGCGGTCCATGCGCCTTATTACGACATTCACGCGATGGCGTGTCGTGGCTACATTAACTTTATCACAGCGTTCACCCAATGATGCGTAGACACGACCACCGACGTATAGTAGTAAGATGAAGTTTTAAGGCCCGAACCAGACTGATAACTATATATGCTTCTAATGACGCATTATAATTGGTGACCGCGAGTCTACGAAGGTCAATCATTCAACGCTAATTGAGACCGCCTAATGGCGGGGAATGAAAGCTGTCAACTGGTAGTCTTAAAAATCCTTTACGTGCAGACAAGATACGAACAGCCAGTGTCTCCGTTTGAGCGGCGTTATATTCCGGTTCCGTGCTTTGTGTACAACACTATCAAGCTACTGGAGCATGCCTGCTTACGTCTTGACCTCGCCTCTCATTCGCATGCACTCTCGTCCACTTGAGACACCAGATGAAACAACAAGCTCGCTCCCGTAGGCCTTGATAACGTTCTATTCTAAAGGCTGGTTCAGACATTGGCCCTTATAAGTTACCGACTGCGTTACGAGTCCTTGCGTTTCACTACAACGCCTTTCGTGAGCTTCGGTTGCCACGACAACTATGTCGTCGCGAGTAGTCATTCGCAATTGTAACGCAGTGGGTCGCCCTCAAATCCAAATGTCTGCAAGACCATCAAGCACTGGATATAACGTCGAGAAAAAAATAACCCCGCAATGTTTAGAAACGCAGTAGTTTCTCACATACCCGTCACTCTGTTCAACTCTGAGCTGACAGATTGGTGGGAGCTACATGCTCGTAGGACCACCCTAGTAAAAAGAGAAGCATTTAAATGCTTCTCTTTTTGTGTACTGGTGGTGTGTCGGACAAATCGCATAAGAATTCTTATGCCTTTGTCCGACACACCAGTACGTATATAAATTGTATAGGTCGCCTAAAAGTTCTTCCATGATCTTCCTTGTTCCCGTATGTTTATTGGCCACATTCATATAATTGTACGCGCTAGGGCAGTCAGTCGTCAGCCTTGCATCCCGTAGTCATGCTCTCTCAGCGTCACGCGCAGAGAGCGAGGTCAGGCGATGAAAAGCAGCCGGTTGATTGGCCCTGCAAGCTCGTAGCTTACCCCGTCCCTGTGAACGTAGCGGTGGACGGAGAGGCAAAGTAAAGAGACAGAAACGAAACCCACGAAAGTTAGTGATGGGCTACAGCGCAGTTCCTCAGACACGTTTCTCCTCCGGGGAAAGCGCAATGGGGCATGAAATCGAGCACATCCTTCTCACCCCCTCTCGAACCTGCGAACCAGTCGTATAAGTATTAAGTATATACTCGGTCTTCACCCGATATCATTCGCCGTCGGCCAGGAGTCGACAAACGTAAAGTAACGTCCGAGAAAAAACACGTCCCGCGGTCCGGCGAACCCGTCACTTTCGCAACCTCTCCTCCGGGCTGCCAGCGCTCGGATCGTGCTGTCCCTCGTAACACGGATACGTCCGCTGACAGGCAGCCCTCCCGTCGCCCTCCTCCGGCCGGCTCGAGAGGGGCACGGCAGGACCGAGACACTCTCGTTTGTTCTCGCGCAGAAGCGGGGCACCCAGGAAGTGATTTATAACTCGCTCATGCGTGCAGCACCGCGGCCAATGTCTGTCGTGCCATACCCCCGCTTCGCCCTGACCCGGAACCGAGGTGAAAGCTGCGAGCCGGCATCAGCGAACCACGGGTCGGGAGCTGCAGGGATTGTACGGAACTGTGTACCGATGAACGGAGTCTCCAGGGAGCGTCGGGTCGCCGTTGGCAATAACATCTCGAAGACAAGGCGCCTGTGCCTTTGACTCACAAAAGTCACCACCAGTGGGTGACTTTTGTGAGCTTCGGCGTCTTTGCCGCTTGGGACGGGTTGAGGATCCGCTAACGATGACGACATGCATGCTGAGTGAGAGGGAGAACTTCATTTTAACAACCCAAGTCCGACTCGCGACGGACATGCTGAGGTTACGTATCGACGGTATAGCTGATGCTGCGACCCCATGGAGCCAATCGAGACAGCGCCAGAAGTGCATTCTCGCGGGGCACCGTCGTCTTTGTGCGTTTTTACAGCGAAGCTGTTTATGGATAGGGTTCCGTGGATTTTTCGTGTGTGTCAACAAAAACTCAGGTCCCGAATTTTATGCAAAATCACTTCATTCGTTGCAAAAGCTTATACGTCTCATCACTTGGATATGCAGACTCTCAGGTAGATAATATACGTTTCTCAAAGATTTGCCGCTGTGCGACCCGCGTCGGCCATGTCTACGCTCGCACCGCCCTCCCTTTGTCGTCGTTCCAAGCTCTCGCGTGCCTAGTTTCATTTCCTTTCGCTCTCCCTGGGTGGCGTTCCCGTCGCGCGTGTCTAGTTTCCTCCGGCTCCTCGGGGCGGCGACAGTTCATACCTTTGTTCAAAATTCTGTGCCACGTCTGTGACGTGTGCTAAACAGCTTCGCTGGTCATCCACCTTCACAGAGTGGAATGGCTCATGATTTTTTTTTTCTTCCTTCTTTATTTGTGTTGCGAGTGTTATCCGCTTGGGGGGGGGGGGGGGGGGGAGAGAAAAAGGCACGGTGCCTGACGGCGCTTCTGCCCCTCGAATTCGGTTCAACAGCTTGAAAATACATACACAATAGAAATACAAGAAAACAATGCAGCTCTTGTCTCGTCACGTGGCAGCAGTGACACTGTTTCAGAATATATACACGCAGTCAAAAACATGGAAGCACAATCATAATGCTATATTCATAAAAAAAATAACTATACATGTACATAAACAACCCAATTTTAAACATCGTACCACCACCGATACACAAAAAGAACACAGAATTAGAGATCGGTTCGTACAAAAAAAAATATTGAAACAGAGGCTTTCCCAGATTATATGACGATAAAGAAGAAAAAATGTGTATGTCGTGAAGTTATATTAAAGGGGCGGTGCAACGATATTCCAATGGAATGTTTTTCACGTTACACGAGCTTACTGGCACTAGTGGGACTCAAGGATACTCGCACGCAACGCCACTGACCAAGAAACTCCTTTGTTGCGCTGTAGTTTCGAGGACAAAACCGAGTGTTTTCATTCAATCTCTCCTTCGCAAAACCTGATGACGTAGCTCGGCGGTAGCAGTACCGCCCAGTGACGATATTTGAATGCGGTTCATAGATTGGACCCGATCATTGCGTGGGCACTCGATTTGGGCTCGTGATAATCGATAGCTCGAGAAGCGTTCGGGTAGTGTCCCGTGCCCAATCGCTGCAATGACGACAACAGCCGAACCATAACAATGTCTGGAACTCAGCGCGTGTCCTGTGCCTTGCCAACCCCAGCGCGTGGCTATGATCAGCATTGGCGGCATATAATCGGCTCCAGATCACGTGGCCGCTTGTTCTGGCTGCGAGTTGAGGGGGTAAACTCTGCTCGTTTTTCTTTATTTTTTTCTGCGACTTCGGTTGCGTGTGGTGAAAAACGAACGGGTATTTCACAAGTCATTAACGTCAGAGATCCGTTCTAAGCGGTATTTGCGCAAAATACAAAAATCGTTGCATCGCCCCTTTAAGATTATATTGTGTTAAGAAAACGAAAATGCGACGTCACCGCAAACCAGGGATCGTCTGCAGTCTCGTTTTAACCTAGGAAACGGGGCGCTGTAATCAATGCCGATACCTGGGCAATTTAAAATTCTGCGTTTCGGGTCTCGTAATTAAAGCTTGCTTCGGTGTATCCATCGAAATAATTTGAAGTGATATATATTTGGTTCGCCTTTAACATATTACAGTTAATGAAGAGTGGTGCGGCGCTTAAATCTTTTATATCGCCTCCAGGATTCTCGCACATACGAATATTTTTATTTTCTGAAGACAAGACTATACCTGTTTTCACCTCAAGAAAAAAGTAAGTTTTGCGCATTGTTCCAACGCGGCGCGAAATAGTTCAGACGAGATTCGGTTGTCGGAGGAAACAGCAATGCTTTTGGCGCTTGGAACGTGTACGTCTTGATAAGATAACATATATATAATCTAAAATTCACCTACATATGTCTTCATTATCCACATAAAGGGGGAAATTAGTAATGTTCCGCGAGGAGCCGGACTTGTTTTACTTTAGTTCTTAAGGTGAAAACAGGTATAATTAGCTTTTTTTATAGTTTGATGCAATTTTCGTACCCCCCACTATAGTATTCCAAAACTGACCTTTGAATAAGACAGGGAGTAGCATAACGTCGTCTTTAGTGAAATGGGTATCAAGCCGTTTGGCTATCGCCGGTTAAATCAATGGCACAAAGTAAATGTGATCCTGCGCTCTTTTTCTTTTTTGCGTGATTGGTTTGGCCAGTAGTAGAAGACGCACAGAGACGACGAGCTCAGTGATGGAGCACTTTTGGCGCAGGTTGATTGGCACCCTCGTATACCTCGTGTACCGTAGCGTTGCCTGCGCACGGACTGATTGGCACACGGGCTATTGGTGTTCAATAGCCCGTATCCCAATGCCTCCTTTCCCAATGCGTCCTTGCGGAGGCTACTTTTTTGGACTGTAACAAATAATTATCGCCTCTTGCGATGCTCTATAGTTTGAGATACAGTTCACCAACCCTTAGAAACCACATTTCGTATAAATTATTGGCTAGAAAAGAGCAACATACTTGTAATCTTTTTATCTTCTGGGGTGGTCCTCGCTCAAATGATTGCCTTCTAGTGTAGGGTATATACGGCCGTGGAGCTGTCAACACTATTGAACTACTAATGTTAGCAGTTATCCGTGGTCGCCACTCCAACGGCGTGTATTTAATGCAATTTACTTCGTTTCACATTTCGGCCGCCAGGCCGCACCAGTCTTCGCTGCGCACTTGGAGAGGCGGTATAGCTCCTCACTCCTCTTTTTCGCGTCTTTTCCGCTGGGTGGCGTCGCCTCCTCTGGAGCTTGTCTGCAACAAAGAAAAACCCCGCGACATCATCATCATCATACTCATTATCATCATTGCGGCTAGCGCGTATCATGAGGAAAAGAGCGTGATGTAAACACGGATATAACAGAAGCGCGGAAAGAGAGTGTGTGGGGGCGGGGAAGAGCACGCGTGAACCCCATGTCCCCGCCGCCTCGTTCATTTATATTAATTGCGCCGTTTCATTGCCGCGGTGAACTATGGCCCCCGTCGGACCAAACCCGCTCTTCACCCGCTTTACAGTATACTCCTAATTAACTTCCAAATCAGGTCGGGTCGTGCGCAAAAAATCGTGGGAATGAGTCATAGGCACAGGGAACTCACGAGCGAAAACGAACGAAAAGGGTTGCCAAGTCGGAAGGCGATTGTGGTTTCGGCTCATGCATGTCCAATGCGTGGGAACGGCACACGAGGTCGTTCAATTAAGAGAGAGGCGCTGAGCGTATTTCTAAGTCGACTTAATTGTTCCTCGCCAGGGTCTACCGTTGCGATGGACGAGAGGAGGAGCAGGCACTATCCTTGTCTCTCTCACCGTTGTGTCTCTCAATTTACCTGTCCTAAGAACTTTCTTTTCTTTTTTTTTTTTTTTTCAAGTCTCGAGGTGAATTGTGTACCAAATGAATTGCTTGCGTAAACTCTCGAAAACATCGCGGTGTTGTGGCCTCTTCATACCAGGAAAATAGACTACAAACACCACTCACGGTTATGCCAAACGCATCTACCAACATTTCTTGAGCTTGAGCCTCACTAAAACGTGACGGATGAGATTTTTATGAAGAAACGGTACTGCTGAAGACTGTTCGGTTCGCCAAAAAAAAACTGATATAGTTGTGTCTACAATCAATGCCGATAGCTTGTTCGCCAAGGCCCTTCTCGCACGTCTCATTCTCAATGTATGTCCGACTGAAGATTGCATTCCCGCTGCGCATTTGTTTTTGGTAACCAATCGATTAATCTTACCGCAGAACATTGCCTGACATATAAGGCAAGTCAAGTTTCCAAGCAACCGCAATTGAAAGCTAGACTGTACTTCGTTTCAACTTAAATTCAGACGCAGCCGACGCTACAAGCTCATGGGACTAATCAGGCAGCTTCAAAAGCGCACTATCATGGTGTCCGTGACAGACGGGCTTATGAGCCTACGCTCAGGAATGCCTCTATTTTCTTTTCCAACTACATCGCCTACACACACACACTCACTGTTTCGGTACGTGTTCTATCATCGCTGAACCAATCATAAACAGAAAAGACAGTGACTTGCGCTTTTGACGCTGTTTGATCGGTCCCATTACCTCATAGCGTTTCTCTGCTGGGGCACCAATCTGGCAACCACGGCCATGGTTCGTGACTTGAGGTGGTCTAAAGCTCGGACGAGGTACTCAAAACTCACACCAGCAAAAAAATGGCTGCGTTAAGAGGATTCGTGTACGAGAGTGATTAAACAAATTATCCGCACAAATGTTTCAAAACCCATCTCGCACTAACTTTTTAAAAACCAAGACCGTGGGTCATTGCATAAAAAGAGCTTCGGCTGTTTTGAAAATGAGAGGAAAATGGGGATTTGCCACATCATCCGCTCTCACTCGTCTATTCGACGGAGACAGGTCAAGTGTACACTCAATAGAGAGCTTTTAGTGAACCGGAATAAAACACGGTCGATAGACCAAACGATCGGCACCTCGGATCGGGAGCTCGGACCGATCGTTTTCCATGGAACGGCTCTTAGGGAACCGCGTTCGCAGACGACCAGTGCAGGTCGCGCCCCCTGGCAACGGAAATGCGCAATGGCTAGTGGGTAAAGAGATGACATGTTTTGGGGAGATGGAGGAGTGTGGTAATTTCACAGAACTGAAGGAAAAGCATTTCCCGTTTCAGAAATAGCCTGAAGCCAAATTTGTGGGACTGACCATATTTTGTCTCGTTTTCCTATTAGCCCCGTGCGCGACCGAAAGCGTCGCTGTGGTCGGCCTTCCACGATTGGCCGAACGCTGACTATGACGTCGGAAAGGGGATTTATCATCGACGGAAATAAGAGGAATGAAAGAACTTTAATTTTGACGGTGTTGGCAGTGTTCCTTTGAAAGCGCAATGATTTCAAGCTTCCACCATGCTAATAACAAACACCATCGAACTTGTTGTTTGCAAGGTAATGACGTCACAAGGGGGAACCACAGGAGGGCGCCACCAATACATCTCGCCGCTAATACTCCGTTTCATCTTATGTTGTACCGCAGAGAAGGCTAGAAGCACGAAGGCGGCGGTCCCACGGCCCCAACTATAATACCGGTGGCAGCTCTGCTAACGCTCCTGTTTGCTGTGCAAATGTCGCGTCTGTGCGCGTGTTACGTATTTCGTTCTTTTTGCAAATAAATAGCCAATTCATCATCACTCTTTTAGTGCAAAATATGATACGCATTTTTCAAAACTTAACGCACAATAAGAAAACAAAAAGTGCAAGTTTTGATTTTTTCAAAGACATACCTCTATGCATTCCAAGTTTCTAGACTTGCAATGCATCCAAGACGCGTTCTTATTTTTTTATTGAATAGAAGAAAGACTCGTCTAGTTCCGTGCATACGTGTTTTTGTTAATTAGCACGCTCACATTGTTTTTAATATTTATTCAAAAAGAGCCTTTTTTACATGATTTTGAAGTCTCGTAACTGAGTTTAACATCATAACGCAGCAACGACATTTAAGGGAATGCTTGTGGTAAACATAGGAACTCAGAATAGAAAATATTAGAAGTGCAACGCCAGCCGTTTTCTTGTAAACACAACTTGATTATGGTAAAAGTTCTAAGAATTCCCTTAACGCGTTCTTGGTTTTCTCAGACAGCGTTCTGGCATCTGACCTAATTTTTTTTTAATTGTATGCTAGAGGAACTGAGCTGGTCCACTAGAAGCGTGATTTTTTCGTATTTATATTCAGATTTGTTTAAAATATGTTTAAATCATGGTACTATTTTGAAGCTCGACTCTGTACGCAAGAAACCGGTTTCAAAGAAGAGGGCAGCTATTTAAGCAACGATTCTTTATTTAGTGCTTTTCTCGTTCTAATGAAAATAATTTTCTATGATTGTAATTTTTTTAAAGCATACTAATTGTCCTAAATAATTAAAATAACCTATGTTGTAGCAGACGACGCGCACTTGCGCCATCTTTTGAAAGTGGCTGAAATTCGAGGTTGAGAAGTTCAGGAAAAGTGGCGCTGGGGGGATTCTGTCCCTGATGCAGAGGATTCTTTTCTCAAATATTTCCTCGCGCTACTTCCTCGTTCTCGCAATGAGTAAATAATCTTGCAAGAAAAAAAAGAAAAAAAAAAACAAGAGTCACGAGCAAGTTCTCGAAAACATCTAGTGCCTATAAATAAGCTATTCAATGCTCCCTGCCATGTTCCGACACCACGAAAGGTGCGAATATTGAGCTCCATATGATGGTGACGACAAAGGGGAATTTCTTTTCCTTCACTCCAAGATTGTTACCCGACATTTTTCTTTTTAAGGTTCCAGCTTTCCAACCGCTCTGGTTCTGTTTTGTTCGCCATCGAGCAGAAATTTTAGATTTTCAGTTTTAACGTTACTCTACTTGTAGAAAACTTACGGAGAGTGGTATGTGTAAACCGCAGTGACTGGTCCTCATGGTAAGGCAACAAACAGCCAGTCATCGTGGTTCAAATCTGAGGCTCAGGAAAAGGGTCTAATAAACCCCCTTTCCATGCAGTGCCCTATCAAAAGCGTTGCACATGTGCGAAACCCTCACTACGGTCGTCTTTCTTTGGATTAATATTTATTTCATTTTTTTCATATAAGAACAATGTCAGACGATCAACTTTCATGGTGTTAGTTTAATAATGCAACGACTCCAGGCTTCCACTTTGCGTTTACACCAACCACGACTCTTGTCCTTTGCAACTAATTATAAGCAGCCAGGTCAGACTTGCTAGAAACAGCGTCTCAGCTGAGACTTTTGGAAAGAATGCAATGCCGAAACCAGCGCTCGAGCTGAGCGGGACTCAAGCCGCGTCTCAAGACAGTCGTGCGCCCAACCCTTTGCAGTGCTTTCTTTCACTCAGTCTCAGCTGAGACGCTGTTCTAGCAAGCCGGTCCAGGATCACAACTCGTAAAGTTTCCTCGCGCTTCTCTTTCGTTTTTCTGAGTCCCTGCAATGAGTATTGCGAAATAAAATCAAGCGAGATGCTCAGTGCTGCCCTGCCATGTTCTTCCATGACCTGGCTAGAGAGCGGTTTCCTTGTGGCCTTCACTCTCACCGAAGAGCAATGGAACTTCTTTAGCCGCGTAGGGGTGCGACCACACAACCATGCCCAACGCCGCCTGAGCCATCCTGAACAACTGTTCCCCGAAAAATGCGATTGAAAATGTGTGCAATTATACTTGCATGAAATAACTGTATTTAGCCGATTGAAATAAGTTTCGGCTTACAATAATTAAATTTTTGTCTATACAAACTTGTTTCTTAAGGAGACGAAGAGAAAGACGTGTTCCGCATAAGTCCCTGAAGGCAGCTGGCCTCACGACCTGTAGGTCCAAGTACTCTAGAAACTTATCCAACTCAACCCCCGAGCAAAGAGGAGAACACGGTGAGGAGGACGTGCCTCTCAGAAGGAATTAAAGCACTGTAGAGCGGTAGGGTTACAGCGACCCCTCCAAGCTGCCGCCGCAGGGAGCAACTACTCCCGGTGCAATGGCCGTAAGAGAGCATGCCTGTTCACTCTAGCCTAGGTTGCCTACATGTCTGTCTGTTTCAGGTTGAAGACATCCATTGTTGCTCTGAATGTGCCAGCGCGTGACGCTCTCGCGCACTCGGTGCGTGACTTGGGCGGTAAAATGGCGTCTATGCACTAGCCAAAGCTACGGGCTCGAGCTGAGTGACACCGGATTGCGCGCACTTCAAAATGCATAAAAAAACGATTGGGCGGAAAAATGGCTGAGTTGTCACCACTTCATGTGGTCTTCGGTTCAGGCACGTAGCCAGGATTTTGTTTCGACGGGGGGGGGGGGGGGGGGGGGCGCCCATGACAAAATGCTGTGTGAGGGGGAGGGGGGAGAGAGGGTCTCAGCAAAATGGAAGACTTCGGGGGAAGGCCGGGCCCCATGCCCCCCCCCCCCCCCCCCCTCGCCCCCTGGCTACGTGCCTGCTTTGGTTCGTTGTCATTTGAAAAGAGAAGACGGTCTACGGTGTTTTTCCATTTAAACGTGAACGTGCAGACGGCTATAGGAACGTGAAGACGCACTGAACTTTGGATGGTCCAGACCGCTTGGTGGTTCTCCCGTGAACGTGTTGTAAAAATAAAAATAAATATTACGACAGCAAGTGTGCGTGAGTTAATAATAATAATAATGATCCTTATTTCCAGACATACATGTGTCTGAGGGGCTCCGGCAAAAGAATTCAAAAGAAAATTTCGCACAGATACTTTTGATTGCTTACGTGTGGAAATATGAATGCATTGCAGTCCTTTTGGTGAAAATTTTTCGATTTATTTTTTCGACATGCGTTATGTTTGCTGATTCGGTGTGTGACGCGCGGGAAACAGCGCGCTCATGTTATACACTCATGATGTGGCGCCACCTTCTCCCCATTGGCTGCACCGTCACGTGCCCAATGGCGCACGCACTTGGACACACCTTTAGTCAGCCAGATGGTTGCGACGTGACGTGTGCAATGACGCACGCACTAGGCACACCTTAGTCAGCCAGGACTTTGGAGCCGCCGTGGAGTCGGGGAACCGTGCCCGTCTCGCACCCCGGAGGCCCGGATTCGATTCCCATCCAGACCGAAATGTACTAAAGTTTCTTTCGAAAGTCATTCATTTACTTTGTTTATAGGAACCTTCGTGAAAATTGTGACGTCAATCCGAGCATTTCTAACGTGTTTTTACTCTTTGCGCCGTCGGCCATTTTTGGTACCATCGCTTAATCATGCCGCCACCGCCGCCGCCGCCAGATTTTCGCGTGGTTTGGCAAATACTTTTCTCGCATTAAAAGTCTTCTGACCAGGCCATCAGCCCCTTTTTACAGCATTCAACGGTGTACAGGACCAGTGTCAGTATAAAAATCAATTATGCATAAAATAATAAAATTGACATCAGCTAAACATCGTAGTTATCATAATTAATATAAACGTCATCAAACGTGTCAAATGGAAATCATTCCCATCGACATCACTGAGATCACATTAATTAACATACAATGTCAGCGTTACTGTAAAATTCTTCATATCTGTTGCAATCCAACAGAAAAGATATATAGATAAAGATACATGTAAGACGTTGGTATATTTTTTTTTCAACATCAAAATATAAATAGACCTAATTAATAATGCAAGCAATATCAAAAGCACCATAAAATGCACTTTGAAATCTGCCACCCACTCGCGTAACAAAATTTAAGCCACTTGGGCTACATAATACACTTTTACTCTTTTCTTGAACATGCAGAGTCTTCGACCTCGGCGTACTATTTCAACAATATTAGGGTGGTTATTTATAAGGTCATATAATTGGTATTCAAGTTTAATCAAACTACCATCAAAATGATGAGTTATATAAAGCGCCCTCCTGAACACCCGTCTTGAAAAAAAAAAGTCTGCTATTGCTTCTTTTATTATAGATCAAAATGCAGTCAAAGACTATAAGATACACAAGCACAAACACGCATACTAAAAGCGCAAGGCCATAGTGCATGGTTTGCGCTTGATTGCTTTGACCGGTGACAACAAACGCACTATAGGATGTTGAGCTCCGTGACATGGTGTCTTTTGGTTCTGCTTGATTGGCCTCATTGACCTGGTATGTCGGCTCCGCTCTGACTTACAGCGAAAATGAATTTAAACGTTTTTGTCATGCAAAAGATCTTTCATTAACGAAATACTGACAAGGCATGTCTTATATATGTTCTTTAACGTTTGATAACATTCTTCACTGATTGATTGACTATGTTTTTAATTCTTGAATAGTTAAAACGATAGCTACTGGCTTGTGAGCCTCTCGATCTCGAGCTAGGCACTCTCGATCGGGTCGATGAGCTAGCTGGGCTCCGCTTCTGTGCAAACTGGGCACTGCTAGCACCACTGGCACGTTTGCTGGCATTTGTGTCAGCGGGAGCACGCGCTGAGCGCTGAACGTGC
Source organism: Ixodes persulcatus (assembly GCA_013358835.2). Classification (NCBI taxonomy): domain Eukaryota; kingdom Metazoa; phylum Arthropoda; class Arachnida; order Ixodida; family Ixodidae; genus Ixodes; species Ixodes persulcatus. Next base: position 249,367 of record JABSTQ010009362.1, on the reverse strand, counting down.
ACGGGCGAGCAGCAGAAAGGAGGAAATTAAGAGCAGAGGAGGAACATCACTGCCACGAGCTTGTTTTCTGGCCACACGGATGAGTGCCGCCATCTAGTGGTTGAACTAATGGCTTGTTCAAGATGGCCGCCGTGGGACCGCCGCCTTAACGCACGAGAGCTTGTGCCGCCGAGATGTGCCCTGGAGCAAGGAGCTCGCGCTTGTAGCCTTTCCTGCGGTACATCACAAGGTGAAACAGAGTATAGAATGAGAGCGCTAAATGTGGTGGCGGCGTCCCCACGTGACTGAACAGTTCTTCTGCCAAAGGAGCAGACGATCTTCGCGGCAACTAGAACTTTTTGACAGTGAGTTCGAAATGACTTTATTCGGCGAGAAAAACTTACAAAAAAGTCATTTTATGTGACTTGCCTAGTTTAAAAATGAAGAGATTGTTGCCGATAGATGAAGAGTGCGTGCTACGGCCAACTTCGCTTCCACGAAGCCGATGCAGCTCATCTCTGCTCCGCGTTGCAAATCCCGGACACCCTAACCACTAACGGCTGGGTCATCGGTCAGGGTTTGAACCCGTGTCGTCGGTACCTTCTTCGAAATGGCTGAGCAACGCTTTGACCAACTGAGCTATGCCATTTTTTTTTAATTGAAAACTGAGCTATGCCACATCCTTGAAACTGAGACAAACGAACAATACGATACTAAAAATGCGTTGGTGTCTTGTTCACGTTTTGTTTGTTTTCTGTTTTATTTCAACAAAGATGTACAGAAACGAATAAAAATCATATAAGTTACTAATTAGTTATAATTACAATACCTAAATAAAGCACTAGTTACAATGAACTTTCAGTTACTGTACATGTCTCTTAGTTTCATTTTGAGAGTTACTTTATTATGTCAACATCAAACACACATCAGCATCAGCACTGTGTTTATCACTCTGCAATGCGAACCAAAACATAATTGCGCTAATATGTCTTCTGGGTTGAAAAGTGAACCGTTCGTCAGTGATATTCGCACACCTCAACGTTGTGGCATATTAAAAAAAAAAAAAAAAAACGGATGAAAGCTCAGATACTGTGCGTAACTAGACACATTTAAGAGAACGTAACTATATTGATAAGTTAATTCTATTCCAGCTCAAGAACTCCAGCTGTAAAGTAATTACTCAGAAAACTTGTAGGCGCAAACAGACACGAACACGATGAATGAAGGGTACACGGAGAAGAGCGAGTTTGAAGTGTTTGCGCGTACAAGTTTCTTGAGCATAACGCACCAACTAGCTACAGCAAGTCTTGTTAAGCTAATGACTTTTTAAGAGTAGCTATTACATCTCTGGCATTGTGGGTGCGGCTGGTATCTCTTCGATTAGCTTAATCGCTGAGCCCCGCGTTGCAGTTAGAACGCATAAAAACAATCGCACCCTAGGGCGGGGCTCTATCTTGATCGGCTTTCTTTTTTTCATGACGCCGGCGTCGTGTTTCCCGCTTGTCTTGCTTGGCTTGTCACTCCTGCTGTCTGCGAGGGCGAGCAGACGACAGGAACTGGAACGAGCCGCGCCTTGTTTCGTGATATTGATATCTCGCTCTTTTCTGTATAGTTGGTGCGTTGAAACCAAAACGATCTAGCCACAAACATAAAGCAAAAACAGATATGGGTTATTCCTCCATCAAGAGCGGTGCGCGTTCTTTTCTAGCTGCGATTTTTTTTTTTTTTTTTTCCATCTATCTTGCCTGCGGCTCGAAACTATGTAGACGTTAGGTGGTCGGTTTAGTTACACCACGCGCTACGGCGGTAGAACACGCATATTTGCGAAAGCGTTATGCAAGAATTTGTTCGGAACTTTGTTGTTTGTTTTTATATTACAGATATTTGTTCGACAGTATTTTGTTCTTTTGCTTATCTTTGTATGTAAAAACGAACGTGTGCACGTATGTTTCGACACTCCCCCTCCTCTCTTATAACTAGGATTCCGTGTTATCGGAGTTTACTTTCCGCTGAAAACTCGGGGTTTATCGGAGTTTATTTTTGTTAGATTCCCAATTCTTTTCGGGGTTAATTTTAGTGTGTTCCCAACTTTTTTGTATTAAAAAAAAAATTCCGAGTGCCGTGACTTGCTGTCCTGAAGGAACCATGACGAGAGGCAAAAATTTTTTTGTTAGTAGTTCGAGATTTCAATGGAAACTGAAATAATATTCCCTCAAAACCAGTGACCCTGTTGTTGTTGTTTCTTTTTTCTTTTTTTTTTTTTTTTGCGAAACATTATTTTTTTTGTGTGTGACTGAAATTTAAAAGTTTTCGGACAATTCCGAATTGGTGGAAAATTTACCGACGAGTGTTTTTCAGATTTTTTTTTATTTATTCGAAAACATGGGACCCTACTTATAACCGAACTCCCCTTTTCCCCAGAAACGATGAAGAATATTCCTCCCGGGAGATAGATTATGCTCGTCGTGTAATATTTGTTTCTCCAAACAATAAACTATTACTAGTAGCACTATATTGGCAGTACTGCCCTACGGAAATCGTACTCTAGACACTAGTGTAGGCGTATTGCTTGATGTTCAGTGAAGACAGTCATTAAGACGGTGTCGAAGAATGACATAAGCGTGATCTCAGATGTAAGTAAAAATTACGACACGTCTGTTCTTCGGGTCTGTTTTCTCAGTTTGTTTTTACGCAGTTTTAGCTGTTTAAACCTCGTTAATTGTATTTGCAAGCCATTAACTTCTTATTTCGAGGAATGCAAAATGCACAATAAGCCCGACGGCACGAATTATCAGAGTAATTGATCGAAGGGGTTTGAGGTACAAATAAACGGGCCGCTCTTTTTCAGTTTATCTAATACACTGAAGTGCGAACAATAGCGTTCAGTTCGTTTTTGGTACAGGTTCGCCATTTTCATAGGGCGTCTGAAATGAAGGCGAAACTTAATTGTGTCCCCTTTTCCGCTTTATCTTATAGTTGTCTTATTATGAAGGCACTATGCGTATGCACAGACATACAAAAATGATTGATTCGTGTAACGCTGTAATTTATATCCTTTATCTATTTTAGTAATAAAAATGTCCCTACAATATAGATATATATATAGCATCGGTATTTGTAAAAAAACAAAAAGGAACCGATTTTTTTTTTTATGAATAAGCGATGTCACCATTATAGACCAAATGCCGTGTAACATTTTCTACAACTCCACAAAACTATTCTTTTCACATCCATTGACACTTACATAATCATCATCAAATGAAAAAAAAAATATGCGGGAGAGACCAAGCTTTTAGAATTACAGCTGTTTATATTGCTTATCGTTTTTTTTTTTTTTTTTCTTAACCGCCATATGATTGTCATCGTTACCTTCCATATGCTTGAAAACGCATTACAAATATTAGCGGAGTCCAGGGGCGGATCCCGAACTCCGTTTTGGGGGGGGGGGGGGGGGGGGGCGGAAAATTTGTAAGGATACTATTCTCCCATTCTTTCGTGTGCACCGGGGGGTCCACCCATGTCAAATTGCCCTCCTAGAAGAAGGGAGGGGGGGGGGGGTCGACTTTGTTTGGGGGGGGGGGGGGGCGGCCGCCCCCGTCGCCCCCCCCCCCTTGGATCCGCCACTGGCGGAGTCACCATCATATACACTACTTTCGTCCACATAGGCTTGTAAACTGTAAAGCAACTCATTCATTAGTAAGTAACTTGGCTACCAAAAAACCCGTGAAGTCTAGAAGCCTTTTTTCACTCACACAAGAGTGCAAACTTGACTGAAACTCTGAACCCTTCCCATCCAGTGTATATCAGTGATATATATCGCGATTTCGAAACGTGAAACATCGTGATCAAGATATTGATAAGTGTTATACGTCGTAAACCAAAAGCCAAGTTGGTATTTGTGGTTGTTTAAAACAAAGCATTAAATCAAAGCGCACGGAAGTTGTAAGTTTCGGCAAAGCCCTCTGATGAACGATTAGATAAGAGATAATTGTAATCCCACCCTTCGATCTATTATCCTTCAGGGACAACCAGAGCTAATGGAGAGCGATATAAAAACAAAAAAAAAAGCGAGAAAGAGAGAGAGAGGGGGGGGGGAGAAGAAAAGAAAGAGAAAGAAGAATCAGAAAACGAACAATAAAGATATTAACTTAGGCGAATAATCTTGGCTACTCTACGCGGAAGAGAAAGTGTCAAAAATTAACTTTAAAAAAACAAAACAAAAAACATTAACAGAAAGCTCTGGCATGGTGGCGGTCAGCGCGGTGACATAGGGTACCTAAGTCAAACGGAGCGTCGACCAATCAGGGGAAGCGAAAAAGAAAAATTCGAAAGGAGGACGAATTCTTAGGGAATTACTTTTATTTAGTAGTAATGAATGACGTTATTAAATACGTTCGAAGGCTGGCTGTGCCTATGTAGAAAAAAAAAACGATAAAAAAAAAAAAAAAAACACCGATACCAGTTTCGTCACCGCCGTCCGCTAAACTTGGCGGGCAATGTCTCGCCCCTCAAATTTAGATAATAAGTTTGTCAGACATGACCGAAACAAGCCGCAATAGTTTTGCAAATGAAAATGATATTTTTACAAAGAATGTTTAACTGACAAGTCGGTGAATTTTTGATTATGCTAACATTACAAGACACGTGAGAATTTTTGAACAGAGTAGAGGAATTCAGAAGTTTTCCAATGTTTCAGTTCTTTTTTTCCGGGATTTACAGTTGGGACCTTGTTTAGTTCCAGTACGCTAGCAAACAACACACTCTGCAACATTGCAAGCCTGCCAAAAATACCCTCGCGTGCATGATGCTCGTGTTTGAGCGTAGCCTCCTTTATTCTACAAAGCCTCTCAAATCGCGAAAGACTCTGGTTTGAGGCTTGTTGTTGTCTTTTGTTTTTGTATGTCGCTCTAGTGGGACACGGGCATAAACAACACCATGTTTTGTAAATCTGTTTTCACGCTTGAGCGTCACCAACTGAAAACCATATGGTATAGTTGTGCATACGTGTTAAGGCTGAACTCCATGGAGCGAATTATGCGACGAAAAACTGACGAACTTCGCCCGACGGCACGCTCGCTTTGCGCGCGACGTAGCAGCCACTTCGCTGATGCCACGCGCAGAGCACAAGCCACCGGGCGAAATTCGTCGATTTTTCGCAGAAGATTCGCCCCATGGAGTCCTCCAGTTTTTAAGAGTGAATAGTGGATGGGTCGACAAAAGGTTGCTTTTATTTCGTCTTCTGACGAAATTCGATGTTTGTCGCGCGAGTATAGGACGAATTTCCTCCCTACCGCTTCATCAGTGGAACTTCCTCCCACTAATTTAAAAAAAAAAAGAATTGTGTGCGGCGACAATAAAAAAAAAAAAATCCACTACGCGGTAATTCGGGCAACCTTATGCAGCAACGCTTTATCACTGGCAGGCTCTTTTTTTAATTTGTTTTATCGCTTATTCTCAAGTGATTGTTTGCGAGCAGTATGGCTAGCTCCGTTGAGCCCGGTTCCCCCCGTGGCAGAAGTGTATGGCGAGGAAACGGCTGCTACGACAGCGCTGTCGCGGCCGCCGCTACCACGCAGAGCGGCAGTTCCCATACTCTGAAGCCGGAGTAACTACATTAACAGTTTATAGTGACTCTTCTGGATGAATTCCTTGCCCAAGGTTATTTTTGACGTCACTTGAAAGTTGAGGGCAGCGTCGACTTTACGTTTCTCGCGCGAATTGTGGGCATTGTGCAAGCGCCTTTGTCACTGTAGGCCTGGATGTATCAGAAGGTACAAGAGCGAGTTCTGTGCTTCGAACTGGTCTGCCAAGTACGAGCAGCCGTGCAATCAGAAAGTAGTTGTGCGAAACGGTTTAGAGCCGCGATTTCGGACTCTTGCGCTTGTAACCTTCTAGTAAAGAGTTGTAGTAGATCGTTTTCAAAGGACCTCTACCGCCACGGGCGCGAGCTTCAGAGCGAATAGCGTGGCCTGAAAACACGACCTAATAGAACTCTAATACCACAGCCTTTTTTCTTTTTGTGTGTGTGTGTGTGTGTGTGGGGGGGGGGGGGGGGGGTGTCGAAATGCATGTGTATATTTCCAGTCTCAACTTGAGGGTGAACGGAGTATAGTTCTGGGCAGCATGCTCAGACTCGTGGGTTCGGCTTCGCTCGCACTTTCGATGGATCAGCTTTCCTTCTGAACATGTGTAATGCCAGCAGTTTTCACGCTATCATTCGCATGTTTATCCTACCGTGTTCGATAAACTAAAAACGTTCGCGCCACTTTTTTTTTTTTTTTTAAAGAAACTAAAGATGAAATGTGCAGCGTTTCCCTGCGTCAGTAAAGTGCTGAAGGTGGTATCGCGAGGATATTGCCAGGGATGAGGCACCGAGAGGGCCGTGAAGACTTTGAGCTGTGGAAGAACACAACTGATGCCATGACTGGGTGAGAAACAGGGATAACTGACATAATCTCAAACCGAACGCAGGTGGCCCATTATAATTGTCCGTCTTTAGAAGTGTCCGGCTCGAAGACTCGGAGCAAATATGCGCAATGCAGTTCAACCAGTTTTGAGAGACAATTGCTTTTTTTTGCAAACGTAGCCACATACACCATATTCAATGTAGCAGAGCTGCCACAGAAAATGTTGCCGCAGACAATAATAACAAAAGAGCCCATCACATTTATTTCAACGTTCACATACAGGGTGTCACAAAAGAAAATTTACACAGTCTTTTTTACCGCAAAAATAAACTAGGCATCGCCGAACGCTCATTCTCCGCCCAAAGGTAGCGCTAGAGGTCACAACCAGATGCCAAAGTTTCAGCCCGATTCGATAACTTAATCAAAAGTTATAAGTGATTTTCTGAAAATTTCAATGGGAAAATGACGGCCGACGGAGTTTTCAGACACATAGGGCTCTATGGCACCAGAAACCGAAAACGGGCGAAAATGGGCTCCATTTTCCCATTGAAATTCTCAGAAAATCACTTATAACTTTTGATTAAGTTATCGGATCGGGCTGAAACTTTGGCATCTGGTTGTGACCTCTAGCGCTACCTTTGGGCGGAGAATGAGCGTTCGGCGATGCCTAGTTTATTTTTGCGGTAAAAAATACCGTGTAAATTTTCTTTTGTGACACCCTGTACATTCAACCCAGGCGTACACTGACAGTTTAAATGGGATATTATTTAATAATAGAAAATAACAGGGAAACGACAGGCGAGTGGTGACCTTTAAATGCCGAGGGGGATCGGTGGCCGAGTGGGCTAGCGTAAAGCCACTAAATGAGCTGCGCTTAGAGTAACGGCAGTCCGTTCCACGACATTGTTGTGGGCGCCGCCATTTTGGGGCTTGTGCAGGGCAGACGCAACTGCCGATCGTCGTGACTCAAAAGTGCGAATTCCTCAGCATTAGATTCGGTGTTAGGAAGCTCATGTAATATTGCTTTGCTCTGTCGCGAACTGCTTAAACGTTTGTGGAGGGCAGAAGACCGTTTGCTGTAATTTCAGATAAAGCTTCAGATAACTGGCAACCATGATTTTAAGCCACAATATGGCCAAGTGTCGTTACTCTGAAGCGTAGCTTATTTAGTGGCACTAGGCTAGCGCACACCAGCTCGGAGCACGTGGAGCGAAAGCTCGCGCTGCAGAACCCAGGGATCCTGGGTTCAATCTCCACCCCTGGTTGTCTCGATCTGGATGAGAATCGTACCGGCGCGCGGTCGTGTATCACTACTGCGTGATGCACATTAAAGACCCCAGGCTAGCGGTTGTACTGCACTGGCTAAATTTCTCATCTACAGCTGGGAGACTCGTCGCCCGTTGAGGTAGACCAAGTTCTGGGCTGCAAACATACATTATTTAAATGCCGTGCTGTCCTTTTCTTCCTCGGTCTCGGGTTTTCACGTTGTTTCATTACTTCAACTATACTTCGTCCCACCTTAGTATGGACTATTGTTAGCCACGCGTGCTAAAAGCTCGAGCTAGTCGCTTTGAATGAAGCCGCGGCGGCTGCACGAGCGCTCGTGCAGCATCCATGGGCTCTAGTCAAGGCAGTCAAGGCTGGCCGCTCGCGCTAGCACAGCCTTCGCGGTTAGTCCATGCTAGGGTGAGACGAAGTATAATCATGAAATAATGCGGAACCTTCAATGCGAGTAGAGGTGAGGGAGGGGGTCGCCAGTCATACGGGCAAAGTAAAAAAGCACGATCGTGCCGCGAGCGCCAAGGATCGCAGTGTGTTTCTCTTGTAAAGACAAAATCGAACGAAGAATATCTCTCGGATTGAGACTGTTACAAACTGGAGAGAGCGGGCTATTTGGTGGTCGTTAACCATGGTGTAGGTGCAACAGCGCGTGACAACGAGGACTAAGAAAAGGAACGTCCTGTGTTGTGTGTTCCTTATAGTCCTCGTTGTTACGCGCTGTTACACCTACACCATATTGAAACTGTTTCTCTGGTAGAACATAGAAAATCCGCAATTTATTTCTGTAACATTAATCAGATACATCGTTAGCTTCAGTGGCGTAGTCAGTAATGCGGACTCAGCTATGGCCGCCAGTGAATACCCCCTATTTCTGGCGAGAATCACGCTAGGGGGCGCCAGTGAGCAGCACGTGAATGTCACGTGATACCTTAGAATGTGAGGATGGCGGGTTTGAAATTTGCATCGCCCGCGAGGACGCGGCGCGGTGGTGGCACAATATATGCGACCGGAAAAGGTGCAAGTTTCCATCCATATCCAATGGAAAAACAACGGGGGAGAAGAGATAATATCAAAACAATGAAAAAACCTGTGAGCGAGCGCGATGGTGTGCGCGAACCATTTATCAGATGCTTTCACAGCAAATTGTGTTGTATTTTGCTTTGCTTTTCTTCGCGAGTGTCTGTTTCGTCCTCCTTACGGATTCCAGAATCTGATAATCCGCCTTTCCTTTTCCACCGCACCTCTATTTCTTTCTCCGTGTCGTCCGTGTCACCTGTCGCGCTGAAAAGTTGAAAGAATTAAGTCTTCTTTATGTTGTCCAAAACGAAAGGATGATCATGTGTTTGTTCAACAATTCGGGTCCCGAGGATCCCACATTCGAGCAAGTCTTGCCCTTCTTATGGTGCAGTAGTTGCGGCGCAAAGTAACTTATGCTGGATGTTCCAGTATTTCGCCTACATGTAAACGCCCTGGTTTTTTTTTTTTTTTTTTTTTTTTTCGTGCAATAAAAGATGCGTTTTTTATCGGTTACGCTCAAAGGTACGACTGTTAATAATTTCGTGCGGCTTATGATCAACAGGGCAAAATGTTATGTAACGCCCCAAAAGACTGGCTGCGATCCTAGGTTTTGTTGTGTTTTATTGACAGTAATTATAACTGGAACACAAAAGTGCTTTCTTCACTCGCAGATCAGATATAAAAACAAATTCCACATCTCATATCTTTTTAATTATATTGTCAATGCGGCAAAAACACACACACACACACACACACACACGCACACGCACACGCACACACACACACACACACACACACAAACACACACACACACACACACACAATAAAGAAATGCTACACACACCACACACACACACACACGCACACGCACACGCACACACACACACACACACACACACAAACACACACACACACACACACACAATAAAGAAATGCTTCAAGCAGCGTCCAGGGTGTTGTGCTGCTTTGGCCGATCGGCGTCACGGCGACCGGCGCCGCAGTGTCGCGCTCGTCGCTGCTGCGTCAGATTTTGCCACCGCGGAAAAAAACACGCCGATACAGCCGTTTTTGTTTTGAACGTGAAACGTTCTTTGGATAGGTGTTCTGCATTTTGTAAATCCATAAGTGAAGCCTGGATAAAAGCGGGGCTCCCGAGGCTCGACACTGAGAGGGAGAGGAGAGGTGAAGTGCTCGACGCTGATCGGTTAACGGGGTGGTCATGTGACCAGGGGTAGGCGAGGAGGGATGAGATGGAAGGTTCTGGAAGATCACCAGGCTTATCATTTCAAGTGTGCGCATGCCACGCGTTAAATTATCTGTCAGGAGCGCCGTGAACGTAGGCGTCTAGATGAACAGGCTAGACGTGCTGCTAAATGATATAATTAACGTTTGGGACGTGCTACAACGTTTCACGTATGCAACACAATAGACCCTTTCCGAAAGTCAGTCTGCCCACCCTGTGCAGAGCCAAATCCGACGCTCTAATGGCGGCACTACACAGCTTCTCCACACCAGAAAAAACGAACGTCTTCAAAAGCATAGAGCAGAAGGCGGAAAAGATGTTGGTCCCCTTACGTTACCTAGGATTCACGAAATCGAGGGTGCTTGATTTAGGCGAGCATGATCTCCCATCACCGCCATTAGAGCGGCAATATTGGAGCTTTTGGGGCTGCAACAAGGTGACTGATTTTTGAAAAAGGTCTCAGCCTAGCGATTTGCCATACACTTTGATTTTGATGTTTATGTTTGCTTTTTTTCTTTCCTTGAGGAATATTACTTAGCAGCAAAAGAAACATACGCACGTACGCGGGCGCGCGAGTACACATACACATACGCCAACAAATAACTCTTTACTCTATTGACATAGTCATACTCCATATCACAACGATGTACTGCGATGGGCGTTATGAGGTAACCGAGCTGATCCATGGCTCGTAGCTTGTCACGTGACTTCGCGCTTCCCGTGTCGCTCCGTCCAACCGGAGCGACACGTGACGCTTTCCGAGCTATGGATTGGCTCCGGTGGCTTGTAGCGTCCTTTGTGGTCCGTCCTATAAGGTGAAGCAATCTGCGCCGACTCGCCAACGCCAAGTAGTGCTGCATATTGACGTGAAATATATTTATTTGTTCCATTACTATTGAGCCGTCCCCACGTCGTTGCCGTTTGTTTAGTCAAAACAGCGACGCTGATGCCACGGGTGCGAATATCTAATTGACTTCGCTGCGCACCGCATGAAGGCCCGGCTCACATTTTATTACGCTGAACCGTTTTCCTATGAACCGGTAACCGCCAGCGGTTTTGTTCCGGTTTCAGCCAAAAAGAACAGTTTTGGCTCGGTTTTCGGTTCGCGTTCAGTTCGTCACCCTCGAAAAACTCGACCGTAGCCAAGAGTGTGTCCGAGTGCTGATGGCTGTTTCCATCTGTTTGGCTGCAGTGGAGCTGGGCGGTGCTGCCTTCAAGGGCTTCTTCATCGCGGCCATGGACCCGGTGACGCAGAAGCGGATCGGGACCTTCCTCAAAGTGAAGGGCACGCACCCAGTTTCCTGCAGCGCCGTGACCCACAACGACGCGCACCCCAAGAGCCACGTGTCCTTGCTCTGGCTGCCGCCGCAGAACGTGCCTGAGGGAGACGTCGTCTTCATGTGAGCCATGTACCCACAGCGCTTGATCTGCGAGATCACTTCTAAAATGCATCTCGGTCGGCATGCTTGAAACGAAATGAGTAGCAGATTATTCAAAGCGAGGCAAGATGTGCTTTAGACATCGTGGGGTCGTTCTGTCTTTGAGAGATTGCGACATAGGTTCGCGTAGTTAATGAGAAGTTTACTGAACAGTGCCGATTGTTGGGCGAGCTAGTGCTGAATTTGATAATGAATGGTAGAGCTTAGAAACAAAGACAACATGAGAACTGGACACCACTGTACGCTAACTTTCAACTGTTTATTCACGTGAAAATGGGTTCTTTTTCCGCGAATTAATATTTAGCAAACAGTATACTGCCCAGCTCGCCTTTTGTCCTCGTCTTCGAGCGCGACCATGCATTCTCAGATAAGTTGATCCAGTGCAGTGCGCCTGAAGGTCTCCAGCATCCGTCGCGCAGAAGTGATCACACCACCGCTCGCCGGTACGATGCTCGTCGAGGTCGAAACGAGCAGGGGCGGGAATAGCACCCAGGATCCCTAGTACACCGGCGCGAGAAGCTCTCGCTCTACACGTTCCAAGCTGCGGTGCACTAAGGCAGGCCACCGACCCCATCCTTGTGTTCGGGTGGGGACATCGTGTGACCTTGTGGCACGATGCTTCTTAGAGCACGTGGAACAGCGTCTCTCGGCTTGAACGGTGCAACCTGTTTTTTTTCGTTTTTTTTTTCTTCATGCGATTGCGTAATACCGGTAAGCTCCTCCCACCTCCTTGCAAGTCAACAGAGCGAACGCTGGTGGGGAGGTCGCCTCCTCTCAATACCTCCCTAGTTTTCGTGGAGTACAGGCGAAAGCAACGCTAGGCGAGGGGAGAGGGCAAGCAGTAGAAAGGCTAGGGAGGAGAAAAAATGTCTCTCCTCTTTAACCTTCCTAGTGCTCTCCCCCTCTCCCTCCACTGCCCTCGTTTCCCATCCCGTCTGCACTGCACACCGCAATAGTTCGTTGCAACTCAAGAAGGTGGGGCGAGGGAAAGGAAAGCAGGGGAGGAGGCAGCAAACGGAACGCAGGAGAGAGGAGGTTCCCCCTCTCCTCTCCGGCGTTCCACCTACTTCTTAAATTCCAGCCTTCCTATTCCACGCTTCTTGAGTTGTAACTTATTATAGTGACACGGAGTATAAGTGTTGTATTTTCCTGCGTCATTCAAAGAGGTGGCCGTGCGGTACACGACTGCTGGCTGTGTAAGCGTGCGGCCGGAACTCGTGTCCAATCAGTGCGAACCCGAGTCCCAGCCGAACGCTGACGTCGCAGTCGTGTCCAATCTAAGCCCTACGGTCTAAAGTCCCTTAATACTTCTTTTACAAGTAACGACAACACATACAAATGAGAGAGCACATTCCGTTGGAACAAAATGGCGACATTCAGTTCAGTCTTCTGCTGTGCGCCGCCATTCGCTTCCTAAAACCTGCACCGTCACGCAGTCTGCGCTTCAAAGAATGTCGCTCAGGCACGTATCCAGGGGGGGGGGGGGGGGGGGGGGGGGGAGACATGGGGCCCGGGCCCCCCCCCCCCCCCCGAAATCTTCCATTTTGCTGGGACCTCCTCTCCCCCCTCCCCCTCATACAGCATTTTGTCATGGGCGGACCCCCCCCCCCGAAACAAAATCCTGGCTACGTGCCTGATGTCGCTACTTGTAGAAAGCTCTTATCTAGGGGCTTTACTACGGTAGCCTCTTTGAGTCACGCGTTCTTATCTATACACGTTTGCAAGTCCGGCTTCAGGGCGCTGCCATCTTGCTCGGCTGGGGTGCGCTTGGAGGCGTCATAATCCGATTACGAAATCTTGCTAAGGCGTCGTAATTGGATTATGGCCGCGCCCAAGAGCACCCCACTGAGCAAGATGGCGGAGATGGCGGCGCCCTGAGATCTGACTTGCAAACACGGTGGCAAGTCTGGTCACAGGGCGCCGCCATCTTGCTCAGTGGGGTGCGCTTGGGCGCGGTAATAATCCGATTACGACGCCTAACAAGGCTACACCCTAGCGAGGCTTCGTAATCGGATTTTGACGCGCCCAAGCGCACCCCAGCCGAGCACTGCCAGAGCTAGCGCGCGTTAAAATGGCGTCTTATGGGCTCCCGCCTTGACAATGCTTGACAATGATTTCATTTCGAGCAGGCGGGCCATCTTCATTGGCGGATCGGAAACTATGCTTCAGATGTGGCGAGAGCAGAATCTGCAAAGATGGTTATTGAGTCCCTGATAAAGTCAGGACGGAAGCGCGCGTCTCTCGAATGCACGGCCTCCAGCACGCGCTCCACGCCTTCCGCCGTGCTTTGACTGCGCTCGAGATGCGCGAGTTGCCGAAGGTGGGAAAGCTCGCGCTGGAGGCGGGGCCACTGAAGCTCCTCCCTGCCCTTCTCACTTTGGCACTGATTACCACTCAGTGAAGAAACTGGAAGGCAGTTTGCTAACGCAGGAGGCGCCGATCACCTCTTGAGTTTGCGAAACCTGCTTTTCAGCGTGGACTATACAGTGCTGCGCAAGTTGAAACCATTGTGATACTCGGCTTCCCGATGCAATCTCCTGGTCATGCAGCTAGTCTCGGGCACTAACTTTTCATTGTTTTTATAGGAACCGGTCTACCTGAATATATTCAAACCAACAAAAGTTAAAATAACCTGCTCTGGGAGTGCAAAGCCCGACCGAGTAGGACCCAGGAAGCAGGCGCTTATGCCTCCAAGAAATATATTACCAACCTTTAAACTTACAGCTAGCTAAGATATAAAACTATACTTCGTTTCACCTTCGGTCCGAGCGCGGACGATGGTACGAACCGAAGGGCCAATCAAACAGCGCAAAAAGCGCAACGTCATGGCGTACTCTCTGCGCTTGATAGGACTAGCCGGCGTAGGAGCACGCACAGAGAGACGGCGAATAACCGCTGGTCCTATCAACTGCAGAGAGCACGCCATGACGTTGTGCCTCTTCGCTGTTTGATTGGCCCTTCGACTCATTACATCGGCCGCGCTCGGACCGAAGCTGAAACGAAGTATAGTGTCTCCCCCCCCCCCCCTCCCCCCTAAAACAAAACAAAAAAAAACTACGTTTTTTTTTTTGTTTCTTACCAAAAATAAACTACGCATTGCCGAGCGTTCATTCCCCGCCCAAGTGTAGCGCCAGCGGTTCGAATTTTTTCAAATTCTCAATGGGAAAAAGGCGGCCGACGGAGATCGGGAATACATAGAGCTGAATGGCACCAAGTACCGAAAACGGGCCCCATTTTTCCATCGAAATAACTTTTAATGAGATAACGGTTAGTTCTGAAACTATCTGCTGCTACATTTGGGCGGGGAATGAGCGTTCGGCGATGCATAGTTTAATTTTTTATGGCTAACAAAATACTGTGAATTGTTTTTGGAGAAACCCAGCACCTTCAATTTAGTTTCCAAACTATCCGACCTTACATAGGCTATTTTCATCGCGCGTAAACGTCAAATGCCTCGCTAGATTTTTTTTCCCCCCTTTTTGCGAGGAGCAGCTCGTAAGAACGGAAAAAGCGTGTTGCTCCCTCTACTTAACCGGGTTTATCCAATTTATCCAATACTCACCTACAGGACATGGCTTCCGCATTACGTCATCATTAGTGGTAGATGCACGGTGCTGCGTGATGACGATAGAGAAGGCGTCATCTTGTAGGCGCTGCGGTTAATCTGCGTCCTCTCGTATGCCAAGCAGCGTGACAGAAGATCATGTTTTAATGCAGGGCGACCGTGGTCCAGTCCTACTCGAGGTACTACACGGGCCTGGTGGCGGCGGTGCCGTCGACACCCCAGCTCCAGTACATCAAGAAGAAATAGGTGGACCGCCCTTGGACGCTGCCCCGTGGGCGGGCATTCTCAGGGGGCCCTGGCTCTCGACGAGGCCCTTGGCGACGGCCAAGCACGTCGTCGGTCGGCAGGGTCGCCAGGATAGGTTGTTAGCTCGTTGACGGTTATCCCTCCCCCGCTGCCCCGCGCACAACGGAAGCGTGCACACACGCCGGTGCAGCTGCCTACGAAAACATTGGGCGTCTGTTGTACCATACGTTTCATCTCCTCAGTATTTTGTTTCTTGTTGTTACGAGGGGAGGGAATTAGGCTTTCCTTCTGCCAGCCCTAATGCTGTAAATTAAGAAGTGTGGCGCGCTAAGCCGGTGGGCGCGCACAACTAATTTTTCTGTCAATTTCTTTGCCCCCCCCCCCTTACGCCCTTTCTATTTGTGCGCGTCCTTGTGACGCTTACATCTCGAGCTCCTTCTTGCTCTTAGGAAATGGCGCGACTTTTGTTTGTAGGCTACAGGTAAAACGGGCCAATTTTGTCCGTAGTCTGGCATAACAAAGGAAGTTACTCGGAGAAGCACACCCCTGCAGCTCATGTTCTCTAAGTTCCGTTTCGCGTTTTTCTTTATTCCCAGCAAAGATTTTTTTCTCTTTCTCCCCTGTTCAGTTTCCAAGACAATTGTGTGTGACGAGAACATGTCAGAGTTTGAATAAAAGGTCTTTTCTACTGTTATTTATACCGTGCCCTTGTGTTGTGTGCTGATATGTTGCGTGTGAGAGTGCTTTGAACCCAACAACATGGGCGTACCAACCGGGGGGGGGGGGGGGGGGGGCAAGGCATGTGTTGTGCCCCCCCACCCCTCCCCCGAAAAAGCCGCTACTGGGCAGGGCAAACATTGGCCGGCGGCGCCCAAGGGATACCAAGGGCCCCGGCCCTGGGGGGGGGGGGGGGGGGGGTCTGGTTTGCCTTTTCCAGTCAAAAACAAGTTGGTACACCACTGCCCAACACAGCCCCTTCATAACAGTTATATTGCAAACGATTCTACTTCTATCTTAGGAGCAGAAACGTGAGCCTGGAAAAACTGCTCAAGCCAATGAACACAGCACAGCATGGTGGAGTGATGATAAAATCCACCGGTTGGCGTACACTACACTTTTGGATTCCTGAAAATCTATCAAGAGATGTGTAGGTTAGTGCTTGAGTGGCAACGCAACCAGGCTCCAATGCTCCATCAAGAACAGTGATGTGATTGGTCGTAGCCATTTGGAGCAGCTATTGGAGCAGCCAAAAGTTCATTTTGGAGAAGCAAAAAGAGCTTGTGGAGCATAACCGCATACATCATTTTCATTTATATCACTGCAAATGTGAGGAGGAGAGGCGGCAAATATTAGAGGAGAACAGGCACTAGCTCTTGCGGGTGGAAGCACCAGTCACGGTAACAAGACGACGACTGATGAAGGACAGCGCTAACTGTCGTGAATGATTATTTTAGGTACGAAATCCCACTGAACAAATGTTAAAATACAATCATTTTGAGTGCCTAGATTGATGTGTCCTTCAAGTTCTCGGGGGGAGGGGGGTTGCAACAAAACTGCAATTCTTAATTCAGACAAAAAACAAAGCATAAAAAATAAACCCACAAAAGGGTCTATACCTGCTTGCACCATGTCTCGCTCTAGAGTACCACCTTTCCCCTTAGCACGCGGGTGCACTGCGGTGAAGCAAGACACGCAACATCGCGACGCCTAGTTCGCAATTGTCGCTTCACTGCAGTACACCAGTATGCGGTGAGAAGCGCACTCAACAAAGCTAACTAACCCACCAGAACAGACAAGACTTATTGCGAAACTTCCGAGTACTGTCAGTGCTTGGTGCAAAATCAAATCGCATAGTATGTTATTTGAGGCGATTATCGAAAGTCCTGAAAACCCGAACGAGCCTACCCTAATGATCCGGCCCGGTAGCGAGGCCTGCAGCTGTTATATTTTCAGTATTATATTATTTAAGTGAACTTAAGTTTTGGCGCAGTGTTGGCACAAATTCCTCACATTTTGGTCAAATGTAGCAGGGTAAGCACTTTGGCACAGTTTGGTGCAAATGGTGCAGCAATCACATCACTGGAAGAAGGAACTAGCCAGGGATCAAACCTTACACTCCAAAAGCTAAAATAAAACACTGAGAAAAAAAAATTGCCAGCATGCTTTTTTTTTTTTTGCTTTGCTTGGGACAGAAACCCTGAAATTTTCCTCCACAGTTTCATTTTCAGAGTACCTGGCCAGTTTTCTATCGTGCCTCAAACGTCGGTTTTCAGACATCAAAGAACAAATAGCGAGGCAATCTGCACACAAAAGATTCTGCTTCTCAGCGCAAGCCCCAGGTGTTGACCTGCCACATGAAGACACCAAGGCTCGCCAGAGAAGACAGAGAAACAGCAGCACAATCGACACAAACCCACAACCTTTGGAACTTCTATACTTTATTCTGAAACAATGCAACTTGTATTACACTTATTTCTGCGGACAATTCCCGCAAGTTATTTCGGCATAGCAGTGCAAGACAGCACCGGCCATTGTTATAAAAATAACAAATTATTATCACTGTCAATGACGGGTCGTTTTACAGTGGTCCCACTGCCACTGCGAGGCAAACCAAAACTGCGTGACCGTACGGCATCGATGCAGACTCCTCCATAGTCTTGCTTGGTACCACTCGCAAGGGGTCCATATCACGTTTGCTCGGTCACTTGGGCGAGCCCTTCTTAGGGGACAGGATATCCAACACGCAGTCACCGATGGTGTCGTGCAGTATCACCAACTGCTTGTGGCCGTTAAACACCAGCTCCCTGAAAACAGTGAAATCACCGACATGACCACAATGTTTCCAGGCGTCATTACTCGATACAGGTTCATAAACTTATCATGTCATGGCCCCCAAATTTTGCGTCTCTGGAAATGCAAAATAATCATAGTTACCACCTGCTTTTGTACAAGGCATGCAAAATTAAGCCACATTACGAGACGACTAACCGGAGATGCTTTCCATGTAGCAACCTGTGACGAACAGCAGACCCACCTAATTGGCAGCCGTACCTTTGAATGACTATCTCTATCTTGAGAACCAAATTAGTAAAGAAAGTATACTTCAGAGTTTTAAGGGGAGGCATCTCCTTTATGCAAAATGAAAAGAAATCATAATTTAAATAAATCAGATTTATCCGATTTAAATCGCTGTAGTTACAAAAATAGTCATTCTTTACTGCTAGATATTTCTCAACATAGCTCGTTGATTGATAAACTTGTCCAATCACTGGTCAGAATGAGGAATAGAATTACTGTAAATGTAAAGTAGTTTAATTAACAACTTCTTATTGATGTAATACCATACAAGAACAAAAACAGCTTGATTCTTTTAGTTGGTTTAAAATATTTATGTGATTTTTATTGCACCCCAACTTGTTGCAATAGGACAGTATTTTTGTTCCTTTTGTGTTTTTAGTAGCAGTAGGATGTCACATACCTGACAAATAAAGTGGAAAATAGAAATAAAGGTGAAAGCTATTTTTTTTTTTTTTTTGAAGAGCACTTCTTTTTGCTTGTGTTCAGCCTTATATACACCTTTTTTTTTTTTGCTTAATGATTCTTTGATTTAAATTAAAAAAACAACAACAAATATGCACCAAAACCATCAAATAATAAACGGCAACGGTAAAACTGGTCCAATTTTAATCAGGATAGTAATACTGGACCGATTTAAATCAGGATAGTAAATCACCGATTTTGATTCTCTATTCTTTCTTCGATGGTCTACTGTAGCATTTGTGCTATCTTAAATGAATTGGTAGGGTGTATAAGCATGCAAACTTCGGAGGCTACAACTATTTTCAACCTAAAAGGTCAAGAGTTTCAAAACAACCTTCATGTTGTATTTAGCCTACAAATTAACTTTACAACTGACTTAGTAATTTGTTTTCTTCTGTACTTACTTTCTGTACTCTGGTTCGATACCAGGACTAGACGAATTTTTTCAGTCGCAAAACAGTCACCTAACTGTGTTCGGAGATTTGTGTTTGTCCTTTGTCCCCCTTTCTCCAGGAAGTATTATCATTATTTTTGTCCAGTTCGCTTGCACCTTTGCATTAATTGCATTATTATCTTAGCAATGATTAAAGGGACAACTCGGGATGGGGGTTGTCATTAGGTAAAGCATCTGGCTAGAGTTTGAGACTGTAGCAAATAAAGTTCTGCTCCAAGAGACAGACCTCGCAAATTGTTTCGTACAGCCAAAGCAAGAACCATCCTCAACAGTCGGTGTTTGCATCAATCCAGCTCTGCCTGCAGCAAAGATTGGAAGCTATCTGTCAGAGCCACAACACCCGAACTTACAGCCCTCTCGTCCAGACGTGCTGAAGTGCTTGCTCAAGGAGAAGACGACGTTGGTTTCTTCGAAGGCGTGGAACACGCAATTGACCTGTTTCCAGATGCCACCCCCAAAGCTGCTCTCCAAACTGCTATAGTGCTTAGACCACTGCTATATTGAAGAGCAGACAAAGGCACTTCTTCGCCAAGGCATCATTCTCCCAGTTACTGGACCATGAGCCTTCCCCGTAGTGGTTGTCAGCAGAGGTGCAAAAATTGACCGCATCTCCACGTGGTGAATGATGTTGCTTGGGGCGAAGCTCTGGTGGTGCTTGTCTGCGTAGACGCCGAGCCGCAGCATGCCGAGCCTTTTCATTCATGTCAGTAGGAGAATGTGTGGTTTTCTTATTTTTATTTTTTTAAGCAGACAGATGGGATGGCATCTCAGAACTCCCTACTCTTTTTTTTTCTTCTTTTTCTTTTTTCATAAAAGAAAAAGGCCCGGCGGACGGACGGACATGGCTAGCCCCTAAGGAGCTTCGCCCCTAAAAACAATCTCTGTGTGAATGTATGCCTCACAAGATAACCGTCACTCTCGTCCAACCCCTTCCGCATGCTGACGACATCAGGGACGACATTGCAGGCTCGTCATACCTCGCCTGCCTAGCCTGAAGTTTGCATATTGGCAGGTTCGTGTTTGCCTGGAAAACCGCAAGAAGACTGCGTTTGTTACTCACCAGAGAGCCTTCATGTGGGCCCACATGCCCTTTGGGCTTAAGAATGCGCTGTCTACATTTCAACGTGCCATGCACTTCATCTTGTTTAATTTGAAGCCACATTGAGCGCACTGCGGTGCGAGAGTCTACTTGGACGATGTGTTTATCGTCACTCCAGCTTTTGACGAGTTTCTGACACTACTGGGTGAAGTCCATCATCTTCGTGCCAGTGGATTTAAAGTATCGCTGGACAAGTGCAGGTTTGCCCTGGAAGCCATCAAGTTTTTCGGCTTTATCTTGAGCAAAAATGGAAAGCAGCCGGGCCTAGCCAAGATCGATGCAATTCTACAGATTCCCCGTCCTACAAACAGCAAAGCTGTTTTGTCATGGCTCCAAGCAGCTAACTTGAAGCCTTTGAAAGGATCTGCAAGGCACAGACAGAAGCGCCTCTGCTCGGTCACTTTGATCCAAAAGCACCAACCACCCTTACAACTGACGCATCGGGAGCAGTAGTTGGTGCTGTGCTTTCACAGAAACAACAAGATAACGAAACTGTCATCGAGTACGCCAGTAAAGCCGTCACTGCCGACGAGAAGGAGCTACACAGCAATGTTTAGGAGTGTATTGGGGTACACTGGGCAGTCACCATCAAGTCTCGCCACTACCTACTCAGGAAGGAATTTTCCCTGCCTACTGACGATTGGGCTGTCACATGCCACACCACAAACATCAGACCCTCTCGCCGCTTCACCACCATGTAGATGGATCTCACAGAGTTCGACTTTGCAGTGCAGCATCATCCTGGTCGCGAAAATGTGGTTGCTGACATGCTTTCCCGTCTGTCAGCAGCAGTCCTTGACCACCACCAGACCTTGGCGTCGATGCAAGCAGAAGGCAAAGAGTGCCAAGCACTTCGCTGCAGCTTTCGTCTTCAGACCAGCCAGAGACAGACCTTGTGATCATCGATGATGTTCTCTACTACCATGACACAACCACCGATGTGAAAACCATTGTAGTTCCAGCAAAGATGTGCCAGGCAGTTCTCTAAACGGTTCACGACGGTAGAGGCCACATGGACGTTGCCCAAACATTGACCGAAGCACGAGAATGGTACTGGTGGCCAGACCTTGCAGCTGCAGTAGCCTGTTATGTGAGAGCGTGCCAGATCTGTCAAGTAACAATCGCCCTGTGTCTAAAGGAGTAGGCAAAATAATACTGATGCCAGTTTCGGATGTTCCCTTTGCTATGATCGCCATCGACCATGTCACCATGCCTACAAGAGTGGACAAGAAATACATTCTAAACGTGATCGACTTCGCAACCTGTTTTGCGTTCCCAGCAGCTGTGTCTTCAACCTCGACAAAGGACATGCTAGAGTCGACTCCCGATAATTCGAAGTCGCTTAAGGGACGAAGTGGGGATCGACAGAAACTTTTTTGATTTTCAATAGATTCTAATAAAATTTGGCACATATGCTGGTAATGCCTGTATGGTGATACAACCAAAATATCACTTTCTTATCTAGGTTACTTTTTGATTTATCAAACTTTTCGGTTTTGGTCTTTGTGGAGAGCCTGCAGAATTAAAAAAATAAAATAGAAGGGTTGTTGTACAACAACAATATTCCCAAATGTATCTTACAAAACATGACATTCTTGAATTTTTTTTTTATTTTTGTCATAATTATTTTTAATTTTAATTTTTGTCACCTGGTTTGGACAGGAACAAAGGACATGCAGACAAAGAACCCCCTCATAAATTAAAAAATAAAATAATCTAAAAAATATAAGAATGGCATGAGCTGTAGCATAGTTCAAAGAGTATAATGAAACAAACGGAACAAAAATACTCAAAGCGGTTGCCAAGATATCAGCTCCACAAGCTGAGCGGAAAGCAAAAAGCAAAGTTCAGGGGAAACGGTCTCTAAAGTTCTAGGTTCTGCTTCGCACCTTAGAAGCCACCAGGGTTGTAGTTTTCCACGTCCTTTTCAGCACGGCCCCTCTTTGGCTTCTGACCTTTTGCTTCAAGAGCTTTTGAAGCTTTCATTTTTTGTGAGGCGTCCTTTTCTGCTGCCCTACGAAGGGCGAGTCCTCCAGGTCGGATGCCGAGGGAAGAACAAAACTCCGTGTAGGCACGATAGCTTCCACAGTTGAACTTGCAGATTGCCTCGCTGACGGCGGTCTTTGCTGCAACCAGGGAGGCGTGCTCATCTTTTGGAAGCACCGACCAGATTACCGAGTGAAGACTCTCTGCTGCATTCTGCGTCTTCTTTCCCTTGCACCGGTCAAGGAGCTGAGGCTCGGAGAGGCGCTGGTACACCGGCAGGAGGGCAGTGGCAACATGGCTCGCCAGCTTGTACTTGTGAGCTGGCTGAGGCTCGCCTTGAGCTTCTGCCGCTCGATGTCTGCACCAGCTCATGGGTCCAGGCGGACAAAGATGATGATGAGGTTCTTCATCTGTCGAAGTTACGTGATAGAACGTTGCCATCACCGCTCGCTGCATCTCATCGACGTCAGGGTGGCTTCGTAAAGCCATGCCGTAGTAGTTGGTGAGCCTTTTGATCAGCTCCTGTGTCAGGCCACCTCTTCCGCCGAGGGGTTGTCCTTTCTTGCCCTTGGTAATGAGGGCGCGCAGAGCGGATCCCATCCTCTTCTGCACGTGGTTTATGCAGTCTTCCTTTTGAAACGGAATGAAACCGTAGGTAGCATCCTCGCTGAGGGCCAGAAAAGTGCGGCTGTCACCGTCGCATACAATGTTGGTGTAGCGCAAGTCGTTCTTGGCTAGGGAACGTCCAAAGAGCAGCAGGGCCGCCTCAACCTCTACCCTGCCCGACTTCACTTCAGTGTTCCTTTGACACTTGTGCGACTGCACCCACTGGTTGTGGCCCTCAGCATCTGGCTTTGGGCCCACTGCGCACCCATGGCAAAGGTTTGAAAGAACTACAGAGTCCAACACTAACCCTGTGTAATACTCAATCACGGTACCCACACCAATGTGGGATGTGTGACCGCGTGTCATCCACGTACCGTCGTATATCACAGTCACATTCTTTGTGAAGGTTGGGTCCATTTCTTCGTACACTTTGCGCACAGCATTTACAGCATCAGTAAATACACCTGCTGCAGGGCTGAACTTGGACTTAAGGTGCCCCTGGAATGTTTTGCGGTGCATTCCCCGATGCGACACGTTCATAACAAACCAAAAGTCTGTCAGTGCAGTTGCACCCTTGCCAACACTCTTCACGGCCTGCATTGACCTCAAGTTCACCTCGAAGGCCTGGCTGTCTTCTTGTCGCGGTGATGACCAATGGTTAGAGACAACGCCACACGTAGAACAAGTTAGGAGCATCTTCACCGCCAAACCAAGCCTTGTTCCCTGCACGACGGTGACTCCCGGCTGCAAGCACTTCGGGCATGGTGTCTCGCTGAGGAGCGCGTTCAGTGCCGCGACCTGAACCACCAAATACTCATCAGATGGCTCCGCACTCGCGGGTTTCTGGCCTTCGCCGGTCAGATTCATCTTCCGCTCAGTTGCCGACACTGAACTCAATGACTCGCGGACCGCAGCAGCGCACTCGCGGGACTCCTCTGTCGAAACAAAGTTTGGTTGTAAATGCGCTTGAACGGTGCGATCGGTGCTCGTAGAGGCCATGTCTTCGACGCCAGTAACAGGACGCGAAGTGCTAGGCCGTGCATTCAAGCCGTCCGCAGCAAACTGCGCCTCAACGGGACGCGCACTTTCGAAACTCGGCGGCGGCGGGAGGCAAGTTTTCTTACTTTTCTTGGCCATTGGGGATTTCCGCTTGCGATGGCCGAAGCGATGCGTCGTCCCGTGCTTTTTTTTGAAGGATCGTCGATCCATGATCGCGCCGTAACCCGAAACAAAGAAAAGCACCTTCGGCGAGCGAGCGAGCAGGCGAAAGCGGCGTAGGAGCAGACGACGCTCTCCCAGATACCGGCCTTGCCGGCGCTGTTGCTAGGGGCAACCACTCCGCCGGCCAATGACGGAGCGCGCCCGACCCGCGCAGCAGAGAAGGCCAATCGGAGGCCGCCGTTTCCATCCGGGAGGCTTCCGAAGTTTTGTTTTTTATGTGCTTAGTTCGCATTTGAGAAGACGGTAGACGCGGGAAATAGGAAGATGACGAAATGCGCTTTCCATAGATACTAAGATGGCCGCGCTTGGTAGCGCAGTCGCGGAGAAACGGGGGTTTGAAAAACGTGGATTTTTCACGGATTGGAAGCAATATTTCGCTACTTGACCTCATATAAGTGATTATTTAGAGCACTTAGAGATAGTTTTCAACGGAAATACTTTGAGAGGGCAAAGAGGAAGACCCATAGATGTGAAATAGTCGACTTTGTAAAAATCAACTTTTTTGACATTTTTCGCGAGTTGATCCCCGCGTCCTCCTTTAATTAAAATTGTCGGTTAATTAGAAGTGAAGTGAAGGTCCCATCAGTTCTGCATGCAATCCTTTGAAAAAAAAAAAAAAAAAAGATGCTCGGTAATTGGAAGCGAAAAGTCTAAAATATTGGATAATTAGAAGTTGATTTTCAATAGAAAGCCTCGAGGCAACCGTAATATTTGATAAATTTGCAACTTTTAAAGTGTAAAAACAGCTCTGTGTACCGCGCTGGTATCGTCGGCAGCGCAGCCGACCACAGCGCCACAACTCATGAAGCGCCAAGAACCCTTTAAAGGGGCCCTGCAATTATAATTAAGCGTCTCCCTTTTTTGCGGTTTCCACGTCCCTCGGGGTTCGGGCAAGCCAGCGGGCACGGAGAGAGTAACTAAACATCAGTGCGTCATATTTTAACCGAACGACGCGGAAACCTCCTCCATCTACGAGGGCGACCCGCAGTGCCGAAAGCGCGTGATATGTGATGTCTTTGGTCCTGGGCTTACTACTGGTCAGAGCCGCTAAAAGCTTCTTTTTAGTCGAAATACAAAATATAAGTGGCGCGAACCGTTTCAATTATTTAAAAAAGTAGTTTTTGTTCACTATTTTAGATCAGAAAAGAAACAAATGCAGTTTAAACAGTACGGAAACAAGAAATGACCCGTTGACATACCCGCCACCAAGCAGTGGAAAAGGTGGCTATAGAAAGGGGTAGTGGGATCAGGCGCCAAAGAGCGGCGAGCGTAGAAAGGCCCCGGATGTACGCGGCGGCGCTGCGGTCGTATTGAGTGGAGGATCCGACTAGTTCCCAGCATTCCCAAGGCCTTCGGCGAGCAGCTTCGGGTTGCGGTTTAGCCTTTTGGTGAAATGGCAGCGCGAAGTGGCTGCCGTTCTAAACTGATCTTTACCACGTGTTTGCTGTCGTTTGTGGCCAATGAAGTGCCATGCCGAATTAGTGTTTACTCGTGCAGCAAATGCAATGCGAGCCGCCCTGGCTGCGCGCTTCATACAGCCTAGCCAGAACACGCTTTAGTGGCGGCCTCTCGGGCCGTCGACACTGAGTGCGGCAGCCGTGACCGCTCACTGAGCTCACTACCCCTCCTCTGGTTCACGGCCACCCAAGCAACCAAGGACGTCATGAAGGAGGTTATTTTTTGCTTGTATTTGTAATTTTAATTTGCCTGTAACTTTTAAAATAAAGCGAAATTCGAGAAAAGAAAAGTTTCATTAAGTTACTACGTTCAGTGCGCTCAGGTTTGGTGCAAATTAAAAACGAGTAAAAAAGTCCTTGCAGGGCCCCTTTAAGGGGGGATACGGCCCCGAAATTCAATTTTTTTACGAAAAAATGCATTTTCAAAAAATACTATATTTGGGTTCACTATATTCTGAAGCATAGTTTCAGAAAGTTTCATTTATAAATGCGCAGTATTTATTTCGCAAAAAATTATTTTCGACAAGCTCGCGGCCGCGCGCGGCGACCCGCCGAGGGAGCAGACGGCGAAGTTCGGCATTTTCAAATTAGGCCTACTGCGCGCTCGTTCGACGCAGCCGAGATATCTTGACCTCGTTGGAAGTGCCGTTTCTTCTAGTTTCTGCCCATAAAAGCTTGCTACATTTGAGGCTATCTGTGGCCCGTGAGAACCCCATACATACAAGCAGAAAAAACGTGGAAACTATGATACCAGAAATCCCATTGGTCGCGACCCGAAACAGGGCTCCCGATTGGCCGCCTTCGGCGACGTAGCTCCTTGTTCGCCTCATGCGCGCGCTTTCGGCAGCTTCTTTCGCCTCTGATCGTATCGCTACTTCGCCGCTGTTTAGATTCGTTTTCCCTATTTGTTCCCGGTGGCTTTTCTGCCGAGGAATGCCTGCTTCCAAAGTTAGCACTCGCAGTAGCTTTGGCCGGCGTTCTCGACGGCGGAAACAAAGGGCCGGCGGAGACGAGGGCCCGTCTCCGCCGGCACCATCGTCGCCGTCTCCGCCGCCGTCGTCACGATCTTCAAGCTATACTGGTGCTTGGCGGACACCAGAGCCTACAGCTTCATCTCCGAATTGGATATGCTGACCACGTTCAAGAGGAAGCTCAGCTGCTCGATTTTGACGCGAGGACTACGGACGACCCGGAACCGACAGACGCTCCCGTTGAAAAGCCTCTGGGCGGCTGCTTGTGTCCGCCGTGCAAACTCTTGTTGCGATTTTACTCTGCCCCAAGTGCCACGGAAAACTACTGAGCTTGCGAGAAGAAGGAATTGGCATCAACCTTCAGTTTGCTGTTAGCTGCTCGACTTGCGGAGACATCGTCGCGATACCGCACTCACCATCAATCGGCAAGTTTCGAGAGAACGAACTCGCGGTGCGTCTAGGCGTCGTTGGAAGAGACTGTGGCATCAGTTGCACAGAGCTCACGAATCTTTTCGGCGGCCTCAGTGCACTGCCTCCCCCATGCTCATGTAGTGAAGGTGCTACCAATGACTCGGGTAAATTTTGAGTTTCTGGCATCGTCCGAAAATTAAAAAAAAAGCAAGTTGAAACTTCAAACGCATTTTTCTCAGTTTCACTTTTTGGCAGGCATTCTTGTTTTAGGAAAGCTATCATTTGACATTCTGAATAGAGAAAGACATCATTCAAGGTTTTCTGGGACTGAAATTTTCTGGGGAACAAGATAGACTACTTCACAGTTAAAAAAATCTACTCCTTCATGAAAAAAAAAAAAAAGTTTTTTGAAACAAAAATTTTACATTTTTTTTTTTATTTTGGGATATTGTTATTTTTGTCATAATTGAATGTTTTGCAATTTATTTTTAATCTAGGTTGCACTGTAGGTATTGTTCTTCACAATAAAGCAAAAAGTTTGCCGCCAGCTAGTATTATTTTACTACGATAGACTTCTTAGTGAAGTGTCTTTTTTCTGAAGTGCGAGAACCGTAGCATACTGTAAAGTTGACCGATAATGCTAAAACTTTGCAGACTATCTTTCCTCATAGGGCTGAAATAGCCCTCAAAATTTGAACCAAATCGGATGAAGAGTTCAAAATTTGACCCTCCCAGGCCATATCCCCCCTTAAGTGCTTTGAACGAGCTGAGCTCGTCGGCCGCTTTCTGGTTAAAGGAGGAACACCACTAAAAAGTGAATGTTTGAACCACTTGTCTGATTTGAATGACATTTACAGCGCTTGTTTCTGTTGCTGTTGAGAACATTTCTGCCAAATTTTGTTAACCTGGGTGAACTAAAAAAAAAAAAGAAGCAAATGTTCAAAGATGAAAGTGGGCTTGTCTGCATAGGAAAACTATCATTCTGAAGTTACTTATAAATTTGTCGTTTTCATGTGTTATATTGCTTCAGGACAGTTCAGAGCAGATAGCTATGGAGCTATATTTCTATATTATACCATCTTTCATGACAAAAAAGCCACATGTACACAAATACTGTTTTTATGATTTCCATCCTTTGTCCAAAATTTTAATTCTCGAGCATGAAAAATGACAAAAATAAAAAATACAAGCTCATAGCTATCTTTCCAGTGAAATTTATGCAAAAAAGTGGAATGGAGAAAAATGCACTCAAAGTGCTCCAACCTCTACTTTTTCTTTAGCATCGGTGGACCGAAAATAATTGATAAAAAAATTAACTATGCAGTGTAAACTAATTAAACTTTCTGGGAATACTCTCAGATGTTGGTGGATGTAAAGGTGACATTTTTCAAAATCAACTTTTTTCGTAGAAATTGTTTTTTCTGGGTAGTGTCCCCCCTTAAAAATGCCATGGACTAGCTCAGCTCGTCTAGTGTTTTTTTTCGGCAGCCCTCAATTCCACGAAAGAGCTAGGCTCGTCCGAGTAGTTTGCGGCACTGATCATAGATGGCAGCACTCGTTTTTGTCGGTGCCTTTTTTTTTTTTTTTCTTCGCCGCCACTGATTTTTGCGTAATAAAATTTTGAAATTTTATCTGTGATACTAGAGCAGAAGTTTCAAACTCATTTGAATGCGGGGGCCAGGTATCCAACCCCCGAAAGGTCGAGGGCCATTGTAAGGCTTGTGGGGGGGGGGGGGGGGGGGTGTAATGGAGAAGGAACTTTACGGTCCTGCTTGTCAGATCTGTAGGTTTGATTCGTTTTGGGGGCTACTTTAGGCACTTGCTTACCTGATGTGATAACAACAATTAAAATGACTCTGCGTCGACACCATGATGCAATTCTTTTATAGAACAAAATTGTGCGCACACTGTAGTTCCCGTCGCTAAATTCATCGGGAATTATTCAAACGCAAGATTTCTTTATACGACAGTTATTGCTTTCCTGACGGTTTTTATACAAGCAGTTTGATAAAATACTTGTATTTTTTATAATAGTGTGTCTGAAGGCGAGAATTCTAAGCTCATTCTTTATCTTCGGCAATCGCTCCTGCTGAGCGAGAGTTCTTGCAGCTGAAGTGACAAAAAGCTGGGGAGCAAAAATTAGAATAAACAGTGTTATAACGTTTTAAGAGCAGAGCTATGTATGTAGCATTACTTAATTGGTGACATAAGATTATTATGGCACATGCAATTTCTAGCGCTCAAGACATAGGAACAAAGGCTCGCAGCCGGTTACTTGCGAGCCGCGTCCTAACGAGTCGCGGGCCGCATGCGGCCTGCGTGCCGCGTGTTTGAGACCCCTGTACTAGAGGAATAAAAGTCCCCAATAAAACAATATGGCACTGAACAGGTTAAACAGTCAAGACCGGTGCAAGCCGCACATTGGCACAATGGCATCGTTTTTATCTTTTTCCGAGTCTTTCCTCAAGTTGGTTTGGGAGTGCACTGGGCTCGTTCCACTGGTGGTTCCACGTGCCGCATTTCGGCTGCAGTCGCGGCAATGACAACTCGTGGATCGTATCACACGCTTGACTTGGCCACAAAAGTCGAGATTTTGAAAGAAGTTGAGGAAGGAGGCGCTACCAAGCAAGACATTGCACGGAAATATGGCATCAAGCCTAATACCCTCTCACACTTCATCAAGAACAAGCGCTCGATACTGGATGCTTTTGAGAATGATCAATTGAAGATGTCTCGAAAGAGAATGCGCACCAACGCCCACTCGAAGCTAGAGCAAGCGCTGCTCCTCTGGATTAGAGAAGCACGAAGCAACCAACTTCCCCACAGTAGGTAATATTGTTGCAGCGAAAACCTTGTCGCTTGCGACGATGTTAGGGATTGACAACTTTGTTTCTTCCGATAGTTGGCCGACACGCTTTAAGCACCGTCATGACCTTTAATGTTATGTCATGACCTTTCATGTTGTGAGCGCGGATTACGTGTGCAGCTCGGCTATCCTGTGTGGTGAAATATTTTGGGCAGTTAAAACCTTTGTCGACTGACACGGCTGAGTGTATAATGCCGGAAAAAAAATCAACATAAAGTGAAACAAACATTCTAGTTTCAGTTGTCCTGCTACACACGACCTCACCAAGAATAGCTTTGATCTGTTTGTTTTTGTACCCAAAAAAAGCTTGAGGTACACCTAAGCACTTCTTACGAGTTGTGAATGCGAAAGCATGCACACCGCTCCCTTCTTTCGTCTGCGGCGTACGGTGCGCTGACCTGGGGTGTGGAACGTGACACGGTGGAGCCGCTGCCTTGCGGACACGCAGTGCCATAGGGAGAGCAATCTTTGAAACTGACGCGCAGCGGCCAATGAAAGCCTCGTCGACGCGCGCCAGCGTATGGGACCGAAGCCGAAAATTCATCAGCTTCACTTCACTCCTTTGGGATAGGCGAAACTAGGTGCCGTGTCTAGGCTCTTCGCGTGGTTTCATAGCTGGGAGCTGGCTACACTTGGAGAAAGGATTTAAGGTGCGGTTTTCGCGCTTCGAACTGATGATGTGGGCTCGCTCCACGAGACAGTTGCATTAGAATAGTACAATGCTTTCTTAAAAACCTTGAGTAATTCTATTCACCATAGACCCCCCCCCCCCCCCCCCCCCAAAAGAAAAAAGCGGCAGTTTAGACGCCACCAGCGTCCGGAATTCCACCTACGCAGGCTGCCACAACCTGCTGACGAGCAAACCCACAGCCCAGCGCAGTCTGGCAACACTGAAGTACACACTACCAAAACCAGGGAAGTGCGCTGTAAATCGCTTCGTTCCAGACTGCCACTGGAAATGGTCTATAGCATCTTTTGGTTTTGGTCATTGCTGGGGGTGTGTACCTCCAAACTGGAAGTCTCCCCCGACTTTACCTCTGGTGGCGTCATGTCACCTCCAGAAGCTTCATACCTGCATGTCACCAGCCTTCCCGTTCCCCCTCTCCCACTGCTATTTTCATGGTTGAGGGACTCCTTCTGTTGCTGCATCTTGTTGTTGGATAAGCCGGCTTATCCAGCCCCAAGATGCCCCCAGTCAAGATACCAGTGGGAGAGGGGGAAATTGGAAGGGTGACGAGGGGGATTTTAACCTACCGGAAAATAATTTAATAAGTCTTCCTTTAAGCAGTGGCACCGAAGACTGTGCCTCAAAGCACCATGCATTTGTGGCACAAGTGGAAAAAAAAAAGCAGGCACTTACTTGTATTTGCTGTCAGAGAGGAACTCGAGCATTTCTTTCTCGGTAACACCGCTGATGACTCTGTCCGCCTCACCCTGCCAGAGTGAAAATGCACAAGCCGACAGTCAATGAATGAACACACTTCACTTCCACTCTTCATTTTCCCTCTGCATGAACACTCGATACTGCAATACACTCCAGATGACCCCTAAATGCATCAACAGCTAAAACAATAGATTTATTCGTTTATTTGAATACCCTTGGCAGTAGCGGTGCAATCCAAAACAAGGGAGGCCATGGGAGGGAGAGGTTGGTTCTAAACTGAAGCTCTAGATGAATGCATGGCAGAGTGCATTTCACTTGGCTGCTTCTAAATGCCAGTACAGCCACCTCCTAACCTCGAAATTGTACCCATCTAACCAAATATTTAGGACTCAATTACATTTAATATTAACTTTCAGTTTGAATTTCCAAGTTTACTGTAACAGACTATGCAAAATAAGATTAAGCATACTATTCTTTTATAAACAGGACGATTTAAGGAGTGCTATTTTATTAACTAAAGATAAAGGGAGGCAAGTTTTGTAGTTTGTCAGATTTAGAATAAAATATAATGCAACCATAATGTGGACCTCACTCATATGCTATGTGCGCATGAGTCGCCAAACGTTCTCACTGTTGCGGTTCCAGATTACCGGGCACGACATCTGCAAGTCACGGGATACGGGAGGCCCAGGCTGTCTAAAATTGTTGTCATATCCATCATATTGTGCAGTTTCATGACAAAACTGAATGCTCAACTCGAACGAAGTAGAACACATTTAATGTAAATTAGACCCACCCTAACCACAGACACCTCAAAGTACACGGGTTTGTCTGCCCATGTTCAGCGGCGACGCATGCATGTGCAGATGTGGGGAAAGCAAACACCCAGAATAGGCACAGATTCACGTCCTCTGCCACACCACGTCTCGCTTGCAGAGAGGTTTTCCTTTCCACTCAACCTCCTTTCCCCCAAGGCAAGAGATAAAGTTTCAAATTCCTAGCAAATAGAAGAATGTGCAACATCTCTGTGGATCTGCCACTTAGTGCAAGAATGATGCAACACCAAGCGGTAGATGCATCAACTGCCCATGGCATCGACTGCCTGAGAAGCGGTAGTTCCCTAGGAAATTAAAATATGCTACGTCTGCATGGATACAGCACTGTACACAGAAATGACCCCACATGAGCAGTACATGTATCAACTGCTCATGGGCAGTATTGACCGCTTATGATCTGTCGACTGCTCATGGGCAGTACCGACTGCAGTACTGCCCATGAAGCGGAAGACGTATTGATTGCCCAGAGATAGTTTTAAATTCGTAGGAAATAGAATGTGTTTTGTGTGCCCAACTTACTACCTCATACACAATAATGACCCAACACGAAGTGGTAGATATACCGACTGCATACGACTGACTGCACAAATGGTGGGGGATGCCTTTAGGTACGGCGAGGCTTTAGTATGGACGACACTTGCCTTGGGATTGAGCAGCCTGAGCAAATTCATCAGAGACTGCACAAAGAGGCTGCCCACGCCCTGCATTTGCTGGCGTCTGCTCTCTGCCGTCTTGAGGATCCTGCGCAGCAGACGAGAACCCACATGGAAACGTGGCAGTCTCAAAATGCACATGGCAGAGACCAAGCACCGTGCAACAATAGCGAAGGTTACGGAATCCTCCTCCTTAGCTGATCCCCAGAGTTACCATATTTTTCGGATTATTGGCAATCTATGTCACATGTTCCTTAACCTGCTTTCACGGCTTCATATTTAGACTGCCAGGCGCTGCGAATATATGACTTGCTCGAGAAAGCTGGCGAGCAAACCTGCCGCGACAGATTTCTGCAGAAGCCGCTAGGTGCTGTCGATTTTTCAGAAGTAGACAATAGTTTGCACACAGTGTGTAGTCCGCAGAGCATAATCCCCACACATAAGGCAGTCTGCTTCTTTATTTGCATACCCACGCTGCATCTATTTTTACAAGTTCCCCTCTCTCTAATTAGTGTCAACAGTCCTTTCAAAAGTTCCGCAGACGTTCACACCCTCACACTTTTCTATTCAATATCAAACTCTCTTGCAGCAACGCAGTTTGACAATCACACTGGGCCTAACTTGCGATAGCGAACGATTTTGGAAAACAATTTATTATAGAATCTACATTTGTAGATGGTCGGTCCGATGTAGAATATAGACTTTTAAATGTGTACAGTCTGCAGACTATAGATCGGCAAATACGGCACTTAACCTCAGATTCCATTGACAAGAAGGGAAGATGTGGGGGCAAAACAAAGAAGCAAGCTTGAGAAAATGGCTTTTCTGACATCTGGATACAAACTACTTTTCTGCAAAATATTATCACTCTACCCAATTGGTTAACCATTAAAACACACTTTAACAATCCTGATTTGGTCGTTCTTGAACCGCAAGGCCTTATAAACTGTAGCACCTTGCAGCAGCTTTCCTCATTGAAGACAAGAGGCAGCAGAAAACCGTGCGAATACATTCGTGTGTATTCACACGGTTCCCTACTGACATGTGGGAACTATTCAGGCACTTAGAAATATGAACACTAGCTGGATCAGGCTGACAAAACTGGAAGAGCACAGAATATTTTGTGAATGAGCTGGGCACATGCTATGTGTGACATCACATAACGTCACAGTATCACGTGACATTGCAATATCATGTGATGTCAGAGTCACGTGATGACACAATGTCATGGATGTCACGGCGTCATGTGACATCACATAAACTTAGGGTGCCACACAAGGTCACGTGATGTCAAGGTGTCATGTGGCACCTCGATGTCAAGAACATATAAGCCAATGGGCCTTACTGGCTTATACAATTTATATATGGCTTAAAACTAAGTGCAACGCTGGAACATGCCAGTTTTCTCGTAGAACTCTGCTGGTAAAACAAGTTCTGCGTTAAATATCTTGGCGAGTTCAACATCCCTTTAAAGAACCCCTAAAAAAAAAAAGGTTTTTTTTTTTAAACAGTCTGGTTGGGACACGCGTGTCAAAAAATTAATTTTATGCAAAAAAAACAACAAATTTTTAGAGCAATATTGTTGGCGCGAGACGCAATTTAGTCGGTAGTCACCGCCTTTCCACTTGTTTTCTTTCTCAGCATTTCGGGCGCAAGGAGGAGAGGTGGATCGGCTTTGCCTTCACGTTGAGGTGGAAAGAGCAAAAGACCATCTAGTTGAGGTCGAAAGACCGAATGACCATTCTGTGCCGTCATGGACTTTGAATGCCGAATTTTAAATAAATCTCTCGCTGCCAATATTGCTCTAAAATTTTTTTTTTTTTTTTTTTCGCGAAAAATTTATTTTTTGACACAAATGTCAAACCAGACTTTAAGAAAAAAAAAAAACATTTTTTTTTTTCCTTTTAGGGCTCTTTAAAAGGTGACTGGCAGGATATTTCGCTTGCCAAGGTATTTATTTGTACATGACACATTAGAACCAAACTACCGAGAACATAATTTTAGGCTCGAAATTCGTTTTGTTTCTGCCTGAAAACCGCCGATCGAGAACTGGCCGGTTTGAGTCGTGCTCACTCTTTTCTCTGTGGTCACGTGCCGCTTTATGGCTTAGACACAACCACCAAAGAGAAGCAAAGTTGTGGGTCATCGAAGGCACACACTCAATACTAAAAATAGACAAAATATGAAACCCATTTTTTGTGGCTTCTAAAAAGCTGCAAATACATTAATTGAAAAAAAGAAAAAAGAAAAAAAAAAGAAGTTGCACAGCTACGTGATTTTTGGCAACAATTTCCTCCTCTATATTTCTTCCCTCCAGTTTCGATTTCGAGCAGTGGCATGTTTTTTACTTTATTAAATATATGTGTGACGCCGTAGCAAAATATTGATTGGGTAGTCTTCTGACACAACGTTCAATCACCTTGCAAAATAAAAAGAAAACTTTTATGGGGGGGGGGGGGGTGTCAGTGTTTTTTAGTTTTTTTTAAGGCAAACGTGCGCCCCCCACACATGCCCACTTCTTGTCTCCCGGCGTCGAAGGAGCCTGTCCGGCAACATAGAAGTGAGAAGGACCAGGTGCACGTACATGTCCATGTGTCCCATGGCGTGGGCCACCTGGCGGTACACCTCGCCAAAGCGCGAGCGGTCCTTCAGCAGGGACGGCCGCTCCACAAAGGCGAACCCGTGTGGCCGCTTCAGGCTCTTGCACAGGGTGCCGCTGGAACCGTGGGCGAGGAAGGGTAAGTGCCGAGGAGAAAAGGCCTTGCCTCCGCAAGCCCAGACTATTCAAGGAAGCACCTATGGTCACTGACAGGGGGAGAACGGCACGGAGGAGCTTCGGTCGTTCTGCCTCCTGCGCGAGCTTCCTAGCTCCGACGCCCCCGAAGCCTTACGACAATGCAGTCAAAGCATAGCGAAACACGATGAAGCACGTGCTGGAGGCCGGACGTTCGAAAGACACGGCCTGCTATTTTCACTCTGTCGGCGACAGTAATATATCGCAATTCCTCCCGAAGCCAAAATGGCAGAAGAAACCACGAGGGACGGATGCCCGGAACTGCTTCCGTCAGACGTCTCTGCTTTGTCCTTTTTTTATGTTTTATGAACACACTCGGTTAACCCTCCTCCCTGCAGGCAGGAGGTAGCGCAGTTACGAGCCAGAACGGCAAAAACAGGAGCAGGCAGACCGATTCATGGGGCCGTCTGTTCGCTTTGCCCGTTTGTACTTCTTGCGCAAATTAGAGGAAGCACACGAGGCGGTAACGCACACTTCAAAGATGCACCGACTCTGCCACACGATGCATTTTTAATTCCAATGCTGTTCAATAAAATTCTGCTACTTTTTTTTCGAAGAACAAGACAGGGTGGAATGCTGTTAGGTCCGGAAGAGCGCACTGAATAGTCATTGCACGACCATGACGACTATACACTGAAGTATTTGTTGAGGTCACTTCGGCACAAACACCAAGCTGGCTGCTCTAACATTACTAATATCCTTACCAATCTTTCGTAGCTTTTATTTTTATTTTTTTAATATAGGTATTCAGCCAAAATGAGCAATATTGCAAATTCAGGGTGTCTAGCAAATTATTATCAATTCCCAGACCTTTCCAGGTTTTCCCTGACCATTTGAGTTGAAATTCCCCAACCACTGTAGAGGCGGTTAAATATATAAGACCATTACAACACAAGGCATTGAGCATTGAGCACTGTGAGCATCACTTTGCACGGTCTAAATCCAACTTCATATTCCGAAATATTCGGGTTTGTCCAGTCCAGATTAAACGAGCACTTTCTTGCCACTGACATTGTCAGTGAAGAGGCCACTTCCAGAAACACAATGAAAACACTACGCTCAACCATACATGTCAATAACTGAATGGCAGCATGGCGCATGGCCGCCAGATGCACACTTTCGGCTTCATGCTTGGAATGGATTGGGGTCTGCGGCTTTCCCATTTGTTACTAAATCTAGTAGCTCTAACTGGATCATGCCTAGTGTCGTGCCCTCAATCCAATCCAATCCAACCCAACCCAAGGCTTAAACTGGATTTGTCGGCTGTTCCCCTTGCATCGGGTAGCACACACTACATTGGGTGAGCAGAGCCCGCACTCCGCTCTAAGCAGAATTTATTGCTATTTTTCTGCCCCCAAGTCCTCAAGTCTTTGGCTCAGGGCACTTGATGGCATTTCCGGCTCATTTTCCCTGACTGGGCTTGCTTTTTGACAATATCCCTGATTTTTCCCGATAATTAAAATTTCCCAGACAATTACCGGTTTTCCCGGTCACCAGACACCCTGAAATTACATTCTCAAATATGGGGTTTGAAATTTACCAGCTTTAAATTGAGAAGTGTGTAAAGAAAACATAAGTACTGAGCAAGACTCAACTTCCAATTAGAAATTTAAAAAAAATTACAAGCAGCATTAAACTTTTGGTGCTAAATGATAGCACGACCACACCTTAGCTCGTGTCCAAATGGCAATGCCAAAGGCTGCTCACCAATTGTCCAAGAGCAGCACAAACTTCTATT
This sequence comes from Ixodes persulcatus, assembly GCA_013358835.2. Lineage (NCBI taxonomy): Eukaryota > Metazoa > Arthropoda > Arachnida > Ixodida > Ixodidae > Ixodes > Ixodes persulcatus. The sequence goes on along the minus strand of JABSTQ010009362.1, from coordinate 212,174 downwards.
GATGGATGCCCAGTTGCAGGTTTGTAACAAACCACCGAGGAAACGAAAATTGCCCAGATCTAACAGTACCCGAACCACAATGTATGCCCTCATCACAGTCAACCAAGACACGCGACTGGGACGAACATAGACTGGCACAAGCAAAACACCAGAACAAGTGACTGCTAGCTGAGGCCACACACTAAGAGTAAATGCAGCTCAATTTTTTTTTTTTTTTTTAAGTATTGTTTTAAACATTAAGTGTGAGGAGGAAAGAACTAATGTCGATTTGACGAACTATCAACATCAAGAATTTACCTTAGACACTATCTAAAAAACTCACAAAATTGTTTGATTTCTTTTTTTTAACATAATGAGCAGGATGATATTTTTTAATGTAAACAAAATTAAAAAAAAAAAAAAGTTCAACCTGCTAGCTAAATGCAGTCTTCGCTAGGTGTCTCGAGTTTGGCAGACATTACCTGAGGGAATAATCAATGGCTAATCAACTAAAATCTGTTTATTAACTTTTTAATTATTGCTTTTAGGGTCATGTTGCAACTGCAGAAATGCTGGTAATTACTATTGGAGGCCAGACTAATTAAAATAATTTAGAATATTTCATAAGCTTTTGAGGTATAATTAGTGGCCGCACTTCCTCCAACTCCCGTCAGACGAACCACACCTATTTAATATCCACTCCTCCGATGCCATCTTGTTTATTACAGGGTGAAACAAGGAGACGGCAGGCTCTTTAAATCGACCGGAAAATTCGGTTTCTTAACCTATCGCGCTACGACTTTGTGCAGCGTTGCCCACAGATGGTGCATTTTTTTTGTAAAATTTGCAAAGAACGAACTTACCTGAGGAAAAAGTAAAAAAAGAAAAAGGCTTAGCTCCTATGGAAACACAGCGACGCCACCGGTCTTCAAACAACACGGCGCCGTTTTGCACGGGAGACGAGAGATGGCGCAAGCGGTCGCGACGCCAACTGCCGCCAACGAACGAGCAGACGACACCGAGAGCCGGCGTATTTAGCAGACAAGGAACTGCAGTTGCTTGTTGTTACCGCGCCTGTTTTTGTTTCTGCGACTGTCGCCGCCTGCGGAACGCGCGCCGCTTTTGAGTCGAAAAGATTGTCTGCTAAAGACGCTGGCTCTCGGCGCCGTATGCTCATTCGTTGGCGGCGTTCGTTGCGCCATCTCTTGTGTCCCGTGCGAAACGGCGCCGTGCTCTTTGAAGACCGGTGGCGTCGCTGCGTTTCCATAGGAGCTAAGCCTTTTTCTTTCTTTACTTTTTCCTCAGGTAAGTTCGCTCTTTGCAAATTTTACAAAAAAAAAATGCACCATTTGTGGGCAACGCTGCACAAAGTCGTAGCGCGATAGGTTAAGAAACCGAATTTTCCGGTCGATTTAAAGAGCCTGCCGTCTCCTTGTTTCACCCGGTATAAATAGGTAATAGAAATCATCATTACATACATATTATAATGTATCTTTAAGAAATAAAAACAAAAATTTGCTATTTTGATTTGAATGCAGTTTTACAGTAAAAGGCCACGTGACTAAACATTTTTGTCGCAAAATCTGTTTAATTGCGACCTATTTAAAAGCAGCCTAGCATAAGTTATGAGCTATGAAAATGGTATCAATACATCTAAATACATCTTTATTGTCTTTGTGTCACGTGACATTATTGTGGGTGTGGCTGGCGTGGCGCTAGCGCGTGCGTATGCACTCTCCAAGCTACTCAACTACTCTTTGAATTGCGCATTGCACGCTTCTCCAGCCCGGGTACTCGTCCTATGAGAAAAACGTTGTGTAGCTGATCTCGTGCTTGTAGTCTTCCGTAGCTGTAGCGAAGACCTTACACATGACTCGAATAATTGATTGTCGCACCTAATAAGTGGCTTTCAACGGGCCAACAGCTGAGTTACGTTAAGGTTCTCACTTACAGCAGCAAATGCGCATAACCCAGCTGCAGGAAGGTTGAATGGTGAGACGGCCACACGGCCATCTCTCCTTCTACGGTTTTGCATCACTTCCGGCGTCGAAGGAGTGTTCTCCACACAGGCCTCCCTCCTCCGACAGGACTACATTACTTCCGGCGTCCGAGGAACGATTTGCACACAGCCCTCCCTCGTCCGACGGTAGTCGGAGGAAGCACTCCCATAATTAATAAAACTTAAGTCTTTTAGCCAGATTTAAAAATTGTGCGCAAAAAGCATGCAGTGATCTCCGCTCACAATGACAATAGTCACTCTTCCAAGCGCCATTGTGGTTTTCTCTAAGAGCCGCTGTGGTCCCTTCACTCGAGTCTAATTTCAGTTGGGCTGCTGCCACACGCCTCACGACATTTGAAACAGTCCACGCAACGAGAGCTTTATCAATATTGAAACTCGAGGGCCTTCAGGAGCTTCGAAAGTTTCAAGAACAGTTTCTAAGGGCTTAAAAACCGCAATTCTACATTCGACAGGGCAAAAACTCAACGGTTCCCACCAGAAGTCGTTGACCAGTTCCCAGGTCTCCTGGAGGAGTAGCTGCGCCCGAGGGAACACCGGCGGGGGTGAAGACTGGGGGCTGGCAACTGCCACCACGACCTGCCGAGGCACCCCGGGCGACGTTGCAGCGGCAGAAGTCCCAGGCGGCGGGACGGGAGTCCTAGGCGGCGAGACGGGAGTCCTGGGCGGCGGGATGGCCACCCGGGGGGGAAGTGGCCGCCTCTGCGGTTCCCGTAATGCTGTGGGCACTCCTCCGCTCGTGGCAGGACTGCTGTGGCACAAATATCGAGAGAGGAAAAGGGGCTAACTATAGTATGGTACAGTCATGTCAAAAGAAATATGAACAGAGTGGTGACCAAACAATCTCTAGCCTGCCTCAGAGTGGCGGATGCAGGCAGTATTTAAAGCGAGACTATGCTGTACTTATTGCAATCAATTTTCTCTCTTCGATTCCCTGCCAGTGGCACTGCTTCTAAGTGTGTTCTATACAACTTAAAAAAAAAAAAAAACGCTCCTAGGCCGCTGCCTAGGAGCATTGATGATGATGCAGCTGGTGCAACTGTAGCATCCCCCCATTAGCTAGAAATTTTCTGCCAATCTCTCAGACTGTTGAAACCTGCTCGTGTAATGCTCCACCTATGTTTTGCAGCTTTGCATTCCAAGTTTTCCTTTCTCTCACAAAAGTTTCCACTAATTTTTTTTTTTCTTTTTATGCATGCTGCATACCCTTTTGCAATATCTTCCACCTTGAGGAATAGAGCTGAAAAGTGCCTGCCATTCAATCATTTGTGCTCGACAATCATGGAAAACCAACGAAGGACAAAACGTTGAATGTCCCTCAACACGATTTTGCGAACTATGACAACTGTTCTCACCACTCCCAGAGATAATCCACAAAAGAGTCCTTCTCAGCCATTGCAAAAAATAGCTGTTCGGGTTGGTGTTGGGTGCAGATCAGTCCCTCCATTCCTTTGCCTCGGTGCTAGTGTTGCGAAAAAAAAGGAAGCTCTCCACAAAACTTGCCTCAAAGCGAGGTCCTCTTGGATTTTGTCCGATCACCAAGATGTTGTCGTCAACACTGCAGTGCTACATTATTCGAGATCTTTCTCAAATAAATCCTTTTCAGATAATGCTGTACCATGTGGTACATACAATATATTGTTTGAATGTTGACACTCGCTAAATGCCATGTCCGAGTCCTACCGTGTACGTGGGTAAACACATTATTTGTGCGCGTGAAATATGCGTGCCTTTCAGACATCTGTTAATGTAAATCATTTTCGACGGCTAAGTGCTTTGTCAATTAACATGGCTGAATGGGCGGCGCCATTAAAACTTACCATAAAAAAAACCAAAACATTCCAGTTGCATTCGTTCTGTTGCGCACATACCCCATAAAACCAAAACCAAAATGGTCTACAGTTTGTTTTTTTGCTTCAAATGTGGTACACTGCTTTCTCAATGTCGTCAGGAAAATATGTACGCCATGAAAGGCAAAAGACAGAGGGAAAGGACGAGAATTTAGTCACCAGCAGTGTCTGAAGTTGTGCCTACCGGGCTCCACCTACCAAAATCAACAGTCCAGTCCATTCGGTTAGGGTTAGCGAGGACGCTGGTGAGAGACTAGCCTCACACCTAGTGAGCACGCTCGATGAAGGTTTTCTCGTCCCTGGGGCCGAGTGCCTCTTGGAAAGGTGTATAGTGGCCAGCTGCAAAAGCGACGTCGCTCGCTCCTCCATAGGAACTTGTGATTGACCACGGCAACAAATCGTTCAACCGCAGGAACTGCGTACCGTATTTACTCGCATAATGAACGCGCCCCCCACAATGGTTACTAATATTTTTACTTTTTTTCCCCCTTGCGTAATGAACGCACTTCTAATTTTCGGCTCCGTGAGTCTCGAATTGCGTCTTTAGCTAGCCACCAAGCCAATTTTCTTTTGCCGCCAAGTAGTCAGATCAAGTCAAGCCGAGCCAAGCTGCTTTCGTAATGGCTGAATGTGCGTAGTTGCGGAAGTGATCAACCGTGAAACCGAGCAGCGCGCACACTTGACAAAGCTTGGGTCGAGGAATTGCCCAGCCCTGGACATCCTTCACCTATCAAATGCATTGATGTCAACAAACATGCCGTCGTTTGTGGTCGGCTTTCGGACGGTGAAATTGTGAAAGTGGTTAGGCCTAAAAACGGTCCTGTTGCTCTCCATGCTGAGTGAGCTTCGTAGGGTGCTTTTTCTTTGGCAAAAGCCATGCCGAAAGCACCCTAAAAAGGTTAGCAATTTATAAAGCATGGTTCCTGTGGCGCGCCCCCGACCAGCCATGGGTGTGCCTCCATCATTGGAGGCGTGACACAGTACCTTGCCGTGTCATATTGGCACCTAATATGACATTTGCATGAAGTGTGAAAATGCAAAAATTTTACCCCTCGTAATGAACGACCCTCCAAATATGTGTCAATTTTTCGAGAAAAAAAGTGTGTTCTCATTGTGAGTAAATTCGGTATTTTGTTTAGATACCACTTAGTCATTAGATAGACACTATTTCAATTACATTTAGAAGGGGAATCATGCTGCAATAATCCACTGGCACTGTGGCCTGTGGGATTTCAATACAATCATTAGTTTGCGATAAAGAAAAACCGTCCTTGATTGAAACAGAAAATGTGCAGTACCTCTGCTGTACTGCAAATGACAATGCTCAATTTTGTGCGCTTTCGTTTCAATGTGACCACTGATGGCCCTTTGTTCGTGAAGTGCAGAAATTTGAGGATGTGGCTACCATCAAACTGGTGAATGCCATGCCACGTGCAGCCATGAGCGAAAAAAAACGCCACAGTGAGAAACACAGATAACGACCTTGCCGGAGGAGTGCCACCCAGTTCCGTTAGAAGGTTCTGCAGGGTCGGGAAGGCGCGCGCTCTGCTGTTCATTCTTTTTGACCACAATTGAACCAAGAATCTGTTTTTGACCGGTGTGTTTAACACCCTATCTCACCCATGCGCCAAAAGTGGTCCCAAAGTGGCAACAGATCGCATCACAAAAGCCAGTGTGTCACGCTGTCGGTTGTCGAAATCCTGGCAGTAGGTCATAGAAACGCCGGCAGAAAAGGTGAGCGGATGCAGCAGCCGCTGTCGTTCGTGGGCAAATGTATTATGGACACACGGCTCGTCGACACTATGTTTCAAAAGAAGCTTGTTTTGTGGACAACATATTTTTTTTTACTAAGCCGCTAAAAGCTAGCCCACAATTCACTGAGGCATGTTTACCTAAGCCTCGGGGCCTTTCTTCCCTTGCAAACCAGGCGGGATGCGAAAAGTTTCTTGTGAAAACAGCATGGTTGACTTCTACAAAACGTTGCAAGGGCTACGAAACGAACACGGGAAGCTTTTCGACGAAACAATCTGTCGATGAACTAATTGCCACCGCATCTTGCGTTTGTTTTGATGTTCGTTAAATGTTTGGCTGCAGAGCGACCTACAGCAGAGCAGGTGTCTCCGCATCCAAATACGACATAGATGATGTCCTCAAGCAGAAATCGAGGGACCACCTTGACCACCTTTGAAGACTCAGTAAACACACCAGTCAGAGGCCATAACTGTGGGTACATGCTCGCCGTGCTTGTTTCCTATAAGATAAAACGTGTGTGTGGCAGAATGCAAGCACCACCCACACTTCATTTGTAGGCCACTCCGCAGAATCCGTCGCAGAATTCTTCGTCTCAGACCGGAGGGTCTGGCCCTCTGCAGTCGAGTAGAAAGCTAACATGCGTCCTGGAGGTTTGTTCATGAGCAAGAAACGAATGACTATCTCTCCTACGAAAAATGCAATGGCTTTACATACTAACCGCCGAATTCACAAACCTCTTTCCAATTGAGGGACCCCTCCACTACCTCGAGGAAAGCGCGAGGGCTGGCGCTGGCCAATCGCGATGGCGGATCCGTTATCGTGATTAGCCAGCGCCGGCCCTCGCGCCTTCCTCGAGGAAGTGAAGGGGCCCCTCAATTGGAGTGAGGTTTGTGAATTCGGTGGTTACTGTTCGTGGGTCAAAAGTTCATTACAGCATTACATTTGTCAGCATTATCCAGTCCTCCTTTTTTTTTTTTTTTTTTTTTCGTTGCAAGCGCATTGTAAATGTTTATTGTGAACTGCCAAACATTTAGCTTGTCACGATAGAATTAAACCGAGACCAAAGCATGATAAGAAAAGATTTTCTTCTTTCATGTCATCACGGCAAATTTCCACCAGCTCGCCTGCACACCCTGCTGTCGTTAAATGTTTTCTTCCACGAATACTTCGAAGGAAGGAACATCTACAGCAATGGCAATCAGTTCATCGAACAATGTTTAATTGACAGATTGTTTCATTGAAAAATTGTTTCATCAACAGCTCAGATTAGCTTTTTTTGCTGTAATAAGCTGCATCAAACTGTCGCCGCGAAGCAGTGTGTACAGGTGGGCCAACATTTTTGTGATGAGCCGCCACAGACTCGTTGCGAAGCGGCGTAAACGGGGCGGCCGAATGGGTTAACACGCACAACGAAATGTTGCTTCACCGTGCAATTCGCATAACAAGTGTCGATTAAACGTTTGTGTCGACGAAAGGAACAAGATTTCTCTGAGCCAATGTCCACCTAAGCCTAATATTCACCAAGCCAAAAAAATACACTGTGAAAGAGTTTCAGTGAGAAAAAGGATATTGTTTGCTTTCTTTCTGGCAATTTCTTTTTTCTCAGAAAATAAAGGTTTATTACTAGGCCGTTACCTGTATCTTTAGATACAGGTAACGCTGGTAGTGTAATCGGTGTAATGTTCTGAAACTTTCACGCATTTTATCACCACCGCTAGCATCACGTTCTCACAGAGTTCCAACTTTCCGCAATGCGTAGTTCATTCTTTGCGGGCCGAAAAACCGAGTTTTATTAAAATTCTGGTGCTTGTATGTACGTTAAAAACCCCTTGATGCTAGTACGTCTCAACCGGTGACTTGTCTCTTAGCTGTAGATGAGATATTAAGCCAATTCAGTAAAACCGCTAAATAACCTGGGGTCCTTAACTCATTCGCTACCAAATCCGGCGAAACGCCGGGCGTTCTGTCAGGGGCCATAATGCCAAAGCCAGCAATTTGCCGGGCTGCACGAATTTGTTTTAAAGAGCCAGTCATAGATGGCGCGCTTGTAGACTTGGGTAGTGTAGTTAGATACATTGCCAACAGATGGCGAGGGTCATTCTGTTCGCTATGTTTGCTTCAGCTTGTTCCTTTGTGTGTCGTCTTTCACGCTCGATCGCTGCCTGCTTGGAGAAGATGGCAGCGTCCAGTGTGGCCTTTCTGACGATGAAATTATAGATATCTTCTTCGACAGTAATGATGACTGAACTTCTGGTGAGGATAGTGAGTTTTCGGAGCCTTCGTTTGACGACAGACGCGATTCCAAAAGCAGTTCTGAGCCCGAATCACGACAAGAGTGCACTGGTTGTGCGACGCCTAAGCCACCGAGGATGGAGTGCTTCAAGATCTTTCATACGAGGAAGAATCTGTGAGAGCCTAGTGATTTATAGACTTGAGAGAACCACTTAAGCATGTAAATAACCATGTTTTCTGTACTGAGGTTTACTGTAAAAGCTTTTTATACAAGCAAAACAGTCACGCCTAGTGTGGCCCTGTTTTAGGGGGAAAACATGCGGTACGGACGACACGGCAGCCGAATGTGTTAACACGCGTGCCGATTCGAAATTCGTCTAGATCGAAACGGGCAGAAAGCTAGCCCCCACGGCCGCCGAACCCCCTCCGCGTTTCATTTTCTCGATCATCGACCACTGTACATCAAATTCAAACTTTCTTTTTTTTTGGCAGGTCTGACGAGCGGCGATTTACATGCGCTAAAACAAGAACCTAGCGCAGCAACGCGCAAGACAAGTTCACCAAACGCTGTGTGTGTGCGTGTGTTTGGTGGGGGCAAAAAGCTCGTTGGGGGTCTCAAGGGGACGACCACAGAACAAGTGTCCCTAAACCCTCAACCCCAAATTCCAGTGACAACCCAAACGGTTTCCACACGGGGAGGTGGCAGGGCCGCAGGGCATTCAACGCGTCGCCACGAGACGCCTCTAGAAAACGGAACTGCGTCCCGCGAACTTTCACGAAAGACACTCTCGCAACGCTGCGCCGGCTTTACCTGCGAGCGGTACCCGCGACGGTAGACGTTGTTGTAATCCCACGACCACGACAGGACAACCGTGCATCCATGCTTGAGGTGCGGTGGACAAGAACGCAAATGCTAACCAAACACGTGAAAAACGCACGCGGTCAGCGCGACATCCGTTCGTTTCGTGTGCGCCGCAGCGGGATTGGCGAGATGAGCAATCACTTGACCAAATTCAGCCAATCAGGCCCACGCTTACTTTTTCTTGTCTATTTTCATATCTTTTTTTTAGGCGCGCAGGGTTGGCAGGGAGCGCGGGGCGCGCTGCGCGTGCTTTTGCTTTTTCGATTTTTATTTTACTTTTTCGTTCTCTTCCTTTTTGCCCTCCTTAGAACTTAAACCCCTCGTCGTGTTTGTCCTTCTTGTTTCGGCCGACCATATCGGCCGCGCTTCAAAGATTTTCATTCTCGCCGTCTTGTACTTTTGCTTTCGAAAACCCTCCTTGCTCCACAGCGTTGCCCTATTCGTGCTCCCACGTAATCCATTAGAGTAGATTTGGAACATAGCCATGGTTAATAATACGTACGAACACGTACAGATATCCCCCCTTTTATTGATAGCAACTCACCGGAACAGCTGGACGATCCAGAACTCCGTGGCCGATATATATATATATATATATATATATATATATATATATATATATATATATATATATATATATATATATATATATATATTCAGGCAACGAGTGGCAGTCGTATTTTTTATTTTGCTTCAAAATTTTATATTTTGTGAAACATGTTCCAAGAAGAACAATCCTTTTTATTTTAATGTCCTGGCATGATTAGTTCCTGAGAAAACAAATCTCAAAGAAGCGGGAAAGAACTACGAGGTTTTGACGATTGTCGTGTGGCGTTTTTAGGCCGGTTCTCACATGGAGCGAAGCGCTAATGTAGCGCTCCTCACGTGCCGTCAGCTACATATCGCCTGCCACGAGCAACAGTTTTGGCGGTGCGATACAAAGCTGGTGAACGCTCCGGTCAGCACGCGCTTAGCGCGAGGTTAGCGCTATGCTTGTAGCGCTCCGCTGCATGTGTGAACAGGCCTTCACTCTCAATCTCAAAGTATTCAAAAGAAAGCGTCTATATTTTTTTAGTGTGATATATATTATGCAAGTAGGTAAGACGACATTCCAACTAATATTTATTATTCGTCGCTCCAATTTTTGTAAAAATCCCCAAACATGCCTCCGCGAACAACTGTGACCTAAATTGCGGATTTTATTTTGAGTCGACTAGTATAGTATCGCTTTTAAAATAATACCACGTGTAGAACCTTTCATTGCCTTCCAAATTAAGCAAAGTTTGTGTTTTTATCATGTACGAATACTGATAAATAAATTATGAAACAGAGAGGGTTTTCACTTTTCGTTCAACTTCAGCAGTCTGTATAACAAAAAACCCATTTTTAATTTTTTTTCTTTTTCTCGCGTCGCGTTCTCTTCACACCCTTCTTTTAGCCAGAATACATTCCGTTAGTCGTATTTGCCTTGGTTTTGAGTTTTAAGCCTCTAAATATGCTAAAAAAGAGCAAATGCCGATGGTGGGATTTGACGATTTTCGTGTGTGGCGTTTTTGAACCACTCTCAATCTCAAAGTATTCAAAAGAGAGCTTCTATATTTTTTTATTGTGATATATATGCAAATCGGTAAAACGGCATTTCAACTAATATTTATTATTCGTCGATCCAATATTTGTAAAAAAAACCAAACATGCCTCTGCGAACAACTGTGACCTGAACTGCAAATTGTTTTGTTAGTCGACTATGTTTAGTTTTGTTTTTAAAATAATACCACGTGTAGAACCTCTCATTGCCTTCCGCATTATGTAAAGTTTGTGTCTTAATCACGTACGAGTACTGAGAAATAAAAATATGAAACAGAGAAGGTTTTCACTTTTCGTTCAATTTCAGCACGCTGTATAAAAAAAAAAAAAAACATTTTTAATTTTTTTTTTTTTTGCTTCGCGCTTTTTTTTTTTACACCCTTATTTTACCCAGAATACATTCCGTTAGAGATATATGCACTGGTTTTGAGTTTTAAGCCTCTAAATATGCTGAAAAATGATTCGGTTCTGTTATCAACATGAATTTCGCATTAAAATATAAAATTTCGCATTTAAAAATCTAGGTTTCGAATAGGAAGTGTATTTTGCTCTAATGTTTTACAATATTATACTTTGATATTTCTAACGTAGTATAGATTATGTAGCGCATAGGGTTTAGGCTTGAGACCCCTCCAATCATGGCACCGGCGGAAATTGTCTGAAAACCCGCTTTCGGCAGTTGCGATTTTATAGTGTTTAGACGTTTGGAATTGCAAACTTGTTAATATACGCTTAACGACATTCATGTTTTTATATGAGTATTTATTCAACGTCCCTTAGATTATTATAACAAAGAATAAAATATACAGCTATAACCCATAAACCCACCATCAGCTTTTGCTTTTTTTTTAGCATATTTAGAGGCTTAAAACTCAAAACTAGTGCATATACCTCTAACAGAATGTATTCTGGCTAAAAGAAAAGTGTAAAAAACGAGACGCCAAAAAAAAAAATGTTTTTTTTTTTTCTGTTTTTTTTACAGCGTGCTGAAATTGAACAAAAAGTGAAAACCTCCTCTGTTTCATAATTTATTTCTCAGTACTCGTACGTGATTAAGACACAAATTTTACATAATGTGGAAAGCAATGAAGTGTTCTACACGTGGTATTATCTTAAAAACAAAACTAAACATAGTCGACTAAAAAAAAAAAATCCGCAGTTTAGGTCTCAGTTGTTCGCGGAGGCAGGTTTGGGGATTTTTACAAAGATTGGATCGACGAATAATAAATAGTAGTTGGAATGTCGTTTTACCGACTTGCATATATATCGCAATAAAAAATATCGAAACTCTCTTTTGAATACTTTGAGATTGAGAGTGGTTCAAAAACGCCACACACGAAAATCGTCAAATACCACCATCGGCATTTGCTCTTTTTTAGCATATTTGGAGGCTTAAAACTCAAAACAAAGGCAAATACGACTAACGGAATGTATTCTGGCTAAAAGAAGGGTGTGAAGAGAACGCAACGCGAGAAAAAGAAAAAAAAATTAAAAATGGGTTTTTTGTTATACAGCGTGCTGAAGTTGAACGAAAAGTAAAAACCCTCTCTGTTTCATAATTTATTTCTCAGTACTCGTACATGATAAAAACACAAACTTTGCTTAATTTGGAAGGCAATGAAATGTTCTACACGTGGTATATACTAAACATAGTCGACTCAAAATCAAAACCGGCAATTTAGGTCACAGTTGTTCGCGGAGGCATGTTTGGGGATTTTTACAAAGATTGGAGCGACGAATAATAAATATTAGTTGGCATGCCGTCTTACCTACTTGCATATATATCACACTAAAAAAATATAGACGCTCTCTTTTGAATACTTTGAGATTGAGAGTGATTCAAAAACACCACACACGACAATCGTCAAAACCTCGTAGTTCTTTCCTGCTTCTTTGAGATTTGTTTTCTCAGGAACTAATCATGTCAGGACATTAAAATAAAAAGGATTGTTCTTCTTGGAACATGCTCCACGAAATATAAAAATTTGAAGCAAAATAAAAAATACGACTGCAACTCGTTGCCTGAACCAAATGAAACCCGCCATGTATATGTATATATATATATATATATATATATATATAAATGATCTAAAGGCATCTACGCGCGACACACGTTCAGAAATTTGGTGCGGCGTCAATTCTTGACCGGTATCCAAGCGTGCGAAGGCACAAAGATGCATCACTCGGCGTGCCAAGGAAGCTTTGATCACGCCGCGAGACCGGCGACACTTGTTTTCGACGAGTTGTACCTTTTGATACGGCTTCACGCACATTGCACTCGCAAAACACATCCACACGGCGTCGATTCTTGGTCGGTATCCAAGCGTGCGAAGGCACAGAGACACGGCACTTCGGCGTGCCAAGGAAGCTTTGAACACGCCGCCAGACCCTTGCTTTCGACGAGTTGTGCCTTTTTCCTGCGACACTGCGCTTTCGTAAAATTTTCCACGTGTTCACAACGGCAAGTCTCAACAATACACAGAGTCTTAAAAAAACTTCTTCGGCGAATGACGACGAACGAGTAGAAAACGTGTTTACAGCACGCTGGAAAACCGCAGCAAAACGCTGGCAAAACCGCAAATCGTATCCCAGCGAGGTTGCATCGGGTGGCTTCACTTGCTGGAGCGGGAAGCGCGATCCAGCAATTGTCATTGAGATCAGTGTTGTTTCCGCTGTCTCAGGGTTGGAACATAAACCAGCTCGCCTGCGCCTTATCACTCATTTCAGCAATTCCTCTTCCACCGTTTTGTTTTCTTCTTCTTTTTATTATTATTATTATTTGGAGGCAGTTAATTTGACTTTTCGATGTGTGGCGTGACTGGGCTAAAGGCTGAGAACGGCTGTCGGTTCAAGGTTGAAGGATTGAATGTGGTGCGAGTGTGAAATCTAATGGGTGTATCAACGAGTGGCCAGGCTCTTTAAATCGACCGCAAAATTCGGTTACTTCCTATGGCGCTACGACTTTGTGCAGCATTGCCCGCAGATGCTTTTTTTTTTTTTGTAAAATTTGCAAAGAGCGAGCTTACTTGAAGAAAAAGTAAAGAAAGAAAAAGGCTTAGCTCCTATGGAAATGCGGCGAAGCCAAAGGTCTTCAAACAATACGGCACCGTTTCGCACGGGAGACCAAGAGATGGCGCAAGCGGTAGCGACGCCAACTGCGCCAACGATAGTGCCAACGAACGAGCATACGGCGCCGAGAGCCGGCGTCTTCAGCAGACGATCTTTTCAACTCAAAAGCGGCGCGAGCTTTTCTGATATCAGTTGCCAATGATCATCCTTACTGATAAAACATATTGAATGGACACATAATCGATTAGAAAAATGGTTTGTCGGGATATTTTGACTTTTTTTTTTCGGGGTACCGATGTCGTCTGCTTTGTAGTTCCTTGTTGTTACCGCGCCTGTTTTTGTTTCTGCGACTGTCGCCGCCTGCGGAACGCGCTCCGCTTTTGAGTCGAAAAGCTCGTCTGCTAAAGACGCCGGCTTTCGGCGCCGTATGCTCGTTCGTTGGCGGCAGTTGGCGTCGCGACCGCTTGCGCCATCTCTTGTCTCCCGTGAGAAACGGCGCCGTATTGTTTGAAGACCTTTGGCTTTTTCTTTCTTTACTTTTTCCTCAGGTAAGTTTGCTCCTTGTAAATTTTACAAAAAAAAAATGCACCATCTGTGGGCAACGCTGCACAAAGTCGTAGCGCGATAGATTAAAAAACAGAATTTTGCGGTCGATTTAAAGAGCCTGGCCACTCCTAGATACACCGAGTACAACGTGGGCGAAATGGATTGAATGCATTTTAAACTCGCCGCATAAATCGTTTTTTTTTTTTTTTAACTTATCACGTTGGGATTTATACAGAGGAGCTCGAAGCTGGTGCCTCCAGAGTCAAAAGAAAGAAAATAAAAGCTGGTTTTGCCTATGGAAAAATGAAGAAAAGAAAAATGAAGAAAATAGAATTGGTTCACCTATTCTTCACTTTATTTGGCTCAAATAAGCACATAATACTTCTTTAGTGTACATGCATGCAAAGTGTAGGGAAAACATAGTTTGTTTTTTCTTGATTTACTCAGGTGAGCCAATCTTTCCACTTTTTAGCGAAAGCTTCCACTAACTTCGGGCACCTCTGCAGTAAATCCAAGCGCGATAAGTTAAGAAACCAATTTATGCGGTGAGGGTAAAGTGCATTCAATCCATTTCGCCCACGCTGTACAGTACATCGAGCGGCAGAGTTGAGACATTTCACGAAGCGAAATCAGAGAAATATTTATTCGTTGTGTTATGTATCTGATGTAAGATTAGCCAGAAAAATCGGCACCTGCACGTGACGAGCTCAAATTTTCATGAAGGGTGTCAGTGGATTTCAGATTGTAATCAAAATTACAAGGCATAGCCAGCATTGCTCTGTTCCTGCAAAAAATTAAGAACTTCCTTGACATTTTTTAAATGACGGACTCCGACGAACGACCGATTTGCCCGGGTGGCGGCTTGCACCACCTACCCACCCATTAACACTTCTTGTCTGTGTGACCCCTAGCTGGAGATCATCAAGAAAGGGAACACTCCTTCCTGAACTTTCTGCTCGGCTATCTTCATACACCCAACTTCTGGCTGTCCTTGAACCCCAGTGTTGCCGAGTATTGTGTGCATGTTCGGTGTACTGTGTGCGTGTTCGCCACATATAGCGAACACGACCTATAGCCCAGGCAACGGCGGGCGGATGCAACTGGAAACGCCGGCGGGGGAGAGCAAGCGACGGAGAAGAACGTAACGCCTGGAAAAGAAGAGACTGGGTGCGGTCGCAGACCAAACAAGACGTTTCTCAACCGATTGTAACTTAACAGTTAAATAAATATATCCTGCATTACCTCAAATTAACAGGTACAGCACAATGGCGACGAGGATGGGATCCATGCAACAAAGACGGATATAAACAACTGAGCGACATCGGAACAAAGGAGACAGTGCTAATCTGAGTGACGCCCCATCTCAAACCTAAAGAATGCCACGCATCGCATCGGCAAAATTGAAGAGTTCAATCAGAAATCGGAATCATGGTCTTCGTACATCGAAAGGATCGATGTGTCCTTCTCTGCGAACGACATTCCGAAATCAAAGCGAGCCAATGTTCTTCTCTCTATCGTCGGACGAGAAATGTATGGACTGTTCAACGCTACAAACTCCATCACCAGAAGCAGCTGGAATCCGAAACCATCGCAGACTAAGTAGCTGCGCTCAAACAGCTTTCACTGCAATGCAACTTCGGTGTTTCCCTCAACGACCGACTTCGAGACAAGCTCATTGACGGCTTTAAGGACAGAATTCTCGAAAAACTGCTGGCTGAACCGACGCTGACATTCAAGGCAGCGGTGGATCTTGCCACTTAGATGGAGGTAGCCATGAAGGATGCAAAGGAAATAAGGAGCGAGACCGAGACCCAACAAGATGTCAATCACTTGGCGCAAGGGGCGTAAAAAACAAGACGTCACTTCCGAAAAAGGCAAGCAAGGGAAAAAGAAAATCTCGCACAAGCAGGACCCCATGTCACTGTTGCGGCAAAACCAATCACGACCCTCAAAACTGCTTTGCAAGGAACAAGACTTGTAAAATATGTGGAAGAACAGGACACTTGCAAATGGTTTGCCGTGACAGGAAACAAGATTTACAAGACTCAAGAAGAAAGGACAAGCCAAACTTCACCAACCATGTCACTACACAGAACTCGGGAGACGAAACTCCGTTTTATTTCATAGACTCAAGCTACCCGAAACCCATCGCAGTAGCTGTGAAGATTTACAATAAACCTCTTCAGATGGAGATTGGCACAGGCTCACTCGTGACTGTGATCAACCTGGAGACGTTTCAAGAAATCCTTCCAGATATTCATTTGAAACCTTCGGGAATAACGCTGAAGCCGTACACCGGCAAGCCCATCGTTCCAGAGGGAATGGTTCAAGTGAAGATGCGGTACAATGAGCAAGTCAAGCGTCATGAAATCCAAGTGGTGAAGAATGGGGGACCTTCCGTACTGGGAAGGGCATGCCTTCTGGGTTTTCAAGTGAACTGGGAGGAAGTAACACAACGTGCGTCCAGAAACCTTAACTCTCGTAAGTGTGCTACACAAACACGGTTCCATCTTTGAAGGTCCGGGAGAACTGAAGGACTACGTCGTGAAACTCTGCGTGAATGATGATGCTCAACCAAACTTTCTCAGACCAAGGTCAGTTCCATACGCCCTCTGACAAAAGATCGAGGAGGAGCTGGATCGTCTTGAGAAAGAGCACATAATCACTCCTGTGATGAGGAGTGAGTGGGCGACTCCAATCGTTCCAGTGATGAAGGCACATGGACAAGTGCGCATATGCGGGGATTACAAGGTCACTCTCAACCCAGCCTTGAAGCCAGATAGATACCCACTACTGATGACTGAAGATCTCTTTGTGAAGATTGGCCATCGGGATTCGGGAGAAGTTCACCAAGCTGGATAGGATTGCAAACAAGCCTACTTCCAGATCTCCTTAGCGGAAGATTCAAGAAACTTCACTGTGATCAACACACACAAAGGTCTCTATCAGGTGAACAGAGTGCCGTTTGAAATAGCCCCGGCATCTGCTATCTTCCAACGCCTCATCGAAGAACTCGTTGGGAACTTGCCGTCCACAGGTGCATTTCAGGATGACATTGTGGTAACTGGCAAGAACGATCAATATCACCTGCGGTACCTGGACATTGTACTGCAAACACAAAGTGAAGGCCAAGAAAGTGGCCTTCGCTTGGGAAAGGAAAAATGCTACTTCCTGCAGGACTCCACTGAGTACCTAGGACATGTCGTAGACAAATAAGGAATCCACCCAAATCCCAAGAAGGTGGATGCAATCCTACAAGCGAAGGTGCCCAAAGACCAAAAAGAACTCTGAGCATTTCAGGGACTGCTAAACTACTATAGAAAGCTCATCAGCAACACAGCCGACATCCTACATCCGCTACATGAACTGCTGCGAAAAGATAAAAGGTTGGAATGGCAAGATCATGCCAGAGAGCCTTCAGCGAAGCAGCAACTCACCAAGCAGTGTCTGCTAGTGCACTATGACCCAGCACTTCCTCTGGAACTGCACTGTGACGCATCGAGCCATGGCATTGGTGCAGTACTTCAACACATACTACCCAACAAGCAACGGAGGCCGATCGCCTTCATGGCAAGAACGCTCTCCAAAGGTGAACGAAACTACTCTCAGATTGACAAAGAAGCACTGAGTCTAATTGAGGGTGTAAAGAAATTCCACCAGTATTTCTTTGGCCGCCACTTCACGCTGTGGACAGACCACAAACCCCTGGTATCGATTTTCAATCCCGGTAAAGGAATCCCAGGCACGGTTGCAGCAAGAATGCAGCGACGGGCAATCTTCTTGTCAGGGTCTGACTTCGACACAAAGTATGTGTCCACCGATAAGAACAAGTGGCAGACACTCTGTTGAGACTCCCAATGACTGACAAGGGCACTACAAGAATGGACGAAATCAAATGTTTTCATCTAGAAAAGTTTCAAGCACTCCCACTGACACATAAGCAGATCAGCAGAGAGACACGAAAGGACACCGTGTTGTCTAAAGTTTTAAGACTCACCATGGATGGATGGCCGGAACAAGTGAATTCCAATGACCTCAAGCCTTACTTCCGTCGCAGAATCGAACTAACCGTGGAGCTCGACTGCTTAATGTGGAAAACATGCAAGATCGTACCTTCGAGGTACCGAAAACACGTACTGAACGATTTGCATCAAGGTCATGCGGGAATCACAAAGATAAAGGGAATAGCAGAACCCCACGTGTGGTGGCCGCTTTTGGATCATGACATCGAAATGATGGACCGAAGTTGTCGGCCGTGCCAGAAAGTGAGAAACAAGGCACCCAAAGTTCCCATACAGCCGTCGGAATACCAAAAAAAAAAAAAAGAAATGGCAAAGCTTGCATGCAGACTTTGCAGGACCCTTTCAAGGAAGGAATTTCTTGCTCATCATTGATGCATATTTCAAATGTTCGAGGTTGTGCCCATGACCTCGACGACTTTGGCAGCGACCATAAGAGTGTTTCTAACTCTCTTTGCAAGAAATGGTCTGCCAGAAAGAATTGTGATATATATCCTGCATATTGTGAAATAAATATATCCTGCGTTTCCCCCGAATTAACCGGCACATCAGAAGTGTCTTTACCAGTCACGCCTTCAGCAACTGCAGGGTGAAGCCCTCTACAGTAAAGTACCTAGTGCTCAGCCATCTCATCCCCCATCCACTCACTATGTCTATCTCCTGAGCTTCATACTTTCTAATCTGCAAAACTTGATCCTGTCCTGGTCCCAAACAACAAAGACCTCTCCAAGAATTTCTTCCCTCCAAGTGCTCACCTTGAACTATCTGTACGTTCCCAAGGCTGGTGTAGTCGGCATTCCTATTTTATTTCCTGGTGCCCCCCTAATGTTGCCCAAAAGTTTTGCAATCAGTTTCCTAGTCCCCTTTTTCTGCTTTGTGTTGGCACTCCTCATGCAAATACCTAAATACTCTTTGTGCCTGTCACCCCTCACCCATTTCCTTCAGTCAATCCTCAAATCCATCTTATTACTAGCTTTCCTGCCTTCGAATAATGTCAATCCCAAGTCGCCTTGTACACCTTAATTTGGAGCTTTGCCATGTGCCCCTAAAGCCAGAGCACATTATACTGCCCAGAGCAAACCCCTCTATGCCAAGTTAACATCTAACCTTCCTTGCTTGAACGTCCTCCAAATCTTACCCAAATAGATAGTTACTCTGGCAGGTCGAGTCACGTGACAACACAGATAGAATAACGCTGGACGCGGGTAGACTTTCGAATGCCAAGGTACAAAACCCTTACCCTGGAGTAAGATCGAGTAAATATTGGAACACGGCTCCAGTTTCATGCACAGGGCTGCATCCCAAAAAGTAAAGCAGGCATCATGACCCCTGTTCTTCATTACAGTCACACTCCTGTTGCCTCTACCAGCTGTAATATATATTTCATGCTCACTGAAGTATTCTGTACCTTTGTCTATCCATAGCCCTAGGTGTTTTTGCGTATCTGCTTTCTGAAGCATAAATTCTTAAATCTTAAGCTCTTCAGCCCTGTAATTGTTCAAAATTATGATAACCAACTTGTTGCTACTGAATTCTAGATTTAACCTATCTCCATATGTGCCACAGATTTTCATGGATCCCTGCAAATTCATTAAGCTGCCAGCCATTAGAAAAACAGTGCAATCCACTTACAGTCAAACCCGTTTATAACGAACACCAGGAAGCACTACGATCAGTTCCATATAGCAAGTAGTTCGATATAGCAAAAAACATTTGCAACAAACTTCCACGATGCGTTCGTTGTATAGCGAGAGCTTCTCATTCTCCCTCATCTCTTAACTTCCGCCTTGTAACAATGCGCTAAATAATTTGTCTTTTTTGCATGCGTGCAGAGTTTATTTTTTTAGCTTATTTCCCCTTCTAAATCGCTTCTCTTTGTCGACAAACAACTTGGGATGAAAAGTTTTTTTTTTTTTTTTTTCGGTGCGTGCGTGTGTGCAGAGCGTATTTTTTAGCTTTCTTTCCTTCAGAATCTCTTCTCTTCGCTCATTTGTGTTCGCAACTTGAGCTTTTGGAATTTCGTTTCTTTCCTACTTCTCTTTGGGGGGAGGGGCAAACTAGAAGACGATTGTGTGAGGGTTTCTGGAAGCCTTCCCAGAAGGAAAAGTTTGATATACAGTCAAACCTCGATGTAACGAAGTCGGTAAAATTCGGAATTTACTTCGTTACATTGAAATTTCGCTACATAGAAATTCGAGGCTAACGTTAAAGAAAGTTTCCACAAATGTTTTTCGAGTGAACAAAACTCACCGAGGACGCCTCTATTTCGGTTGAAAGTAGTCCATTACCTTTTTCTGAGCCACTCTTGGCATTATTATTGGCATCACACGACGTTCGCATAGCCAGACGGCCTGCATTGCGTCTTCGTCTTGCTGTGGGATCGAGAACCGCCTCAAGACATTCATCGCGTCCACCACTTCATGGTTACTGGGCAAATCGCAGGTGTCTTGCTCATCAGGCTCGATGTCGTCCCCAGACTTGCGAGTTCCCACGAACATCGCTAGCTATCGCTTCGTCGGTCACCTCCTCCGTCGCAACGACAGCAGAGTCGGCGCATAGAAAGTCGTCGTAATCGACGTTGTCAGGGCGGCTCCATCACCTTCGAGGCTCCATCACCCAGGACAACGAGAAATGCACGCTTTTAGTTAGACCTCGAAACTATAGTTTCGAGGTCTAATTAAAAGCATGCATTTATCAGCACGCTATCAGCACAGATGTCCTATACACATCCACAGGACATCCCTGGAACGTCGGGATATCCTGAGGACATCCGGGGGACCATGCGTGCTGCTTGGGTAACTACGCAGCGCGAACGACGCCGACGGACGAAACGGCGGCGGCTCTAGTGTCCTCTAGTAGCCGTTCTGTGCACCACACTCGCCTGATTCGGCCCGCTTCACCCTTTGCGCTTTATCGGGGGCCCATTTCAGCGCATGTGCTTCGCAAAATCTCCTTTGGTACCCAAAAGTTTGTGACAAATTGTCCATGAAATTTCGTTATATCGAAATTTCGGCAAACGGGACTTCGTTACATAGAGATCAAAAATACATGGCGTGCATACACTTGCTGTTAGAAAAAGTTATGTACTTCGTTACATCGGGGGTTTCGTTACATAGAAGTTCGTTACATCGAGGTTTGACTGTATCCAATATGTTGTTCGTTATAAAAAGTACTTTTTACATGCGTTTTTATTTAAATTTTTTGTGAGTTCGATATTGACAATAATTCGCTGTACGTGGGTTCGTTCTAAACGGGTTTCACTGTATAATGATACCACTTATAACGATGTACTGGTCATAATGATCAGTTTCTAGAGGACCATGCATTTTTGCTGGGGGTATCCAGTCCAGATACAATGATAATCAGTTATAATGATTGCATTTTTGGATTTTCTCATTACAGTTATAACTGGATTGCTCTGTATATCATCTTCATACTACACTAGCCCTGTAAAGAGTACCCAACCTTTTGACGCTGCCTATAACGCAACAGATAAAAGCCAAAGCCACTCTTCTCTAGCCTCGTACAACATGAACAGTAAAGGCAACGAACGGCATCCCTGTATGAGACCTTGTTCTATCTCTCTATCTCTGTACATTGTTATACATATTTCCTTTCCATATTATCAGTACCTTGTTGCTTTTAAAAGGAAGCTGGAGAGGTTCTTGAAGGAACGAGTTAGAAATGAATTCTAGCATATTTTTGTCCTGTGATTCTGAATATCACAAGCATTTGACCCGAACATATCAATAGATGCAAGAAAAACCGAAAAACAACTGCTGGCTGTGACGCCATACCCAGAGGTTTCAGCTGCCTTGCACTGCCGCTTGTGACGGAATGCGTGCAGCGTTTCTGACTGCTCGGGTAAAGCTTGCGGGAAGCGCAGAAATGTTGAGATCTCTGTATAATACGTCACGATTCCCTCCTCGCACCGAATGCGACAGGAAGGAGGGGGCTTCAGTGCTATTTTGAAAGTGCTTTTTTGGCTACTTGGCACATCAATCTGAACTATAATTTTGATATTCGTGATCCTGGAGGCTAATAAAGACGATTTAAATGTTTTTTTCAAATACAGAACCACTTCAGTTTCGTTTTAAGAGGTTCAGTACTTCCTCAGTAGGACCTTATTTTTTCTGCAATTTCATTATACTATGTTAATGGAATACTGAGCCGAAATTTGGATTCTGCAAAATAAGGCCGCAGAAGTGTTGAAGAGGACGCAACAAACTCCAAAACATCACTCATACATCAATATTTCAAACGGATGGCCACATTTCTTGGAAAAGAAGGGCGCGATCAAGCAAGGTATGTGACGTCACAATTCTGGAACGGTTGAGAATGAGGGGAAGCGGCCTCGCTCCTCACCTCCTCACTTCGGTTCACCTGCTGGAGGAAACGAAGCGAAGAGGAGAGGGAATAAGAATTGCAATGTCACATGCCTCGTCGGCCTCACTGGCCGTGTTGAATCGCACACTTTATTTTCCAAATATACGGCCATCAGTTAGAGGTGTTGCTATATGAGTGATGTTTTTGGGTTTTGTAGCGTCTTGCCTTTTGCTCCAGTCTAGTTTTGTGAGCTCCAAATTTTTGTTCAGCATCCCTTTAGAAAAAGAAATAGGAAAAAAAAAGGAAATTTGTTTTACAAAATGTAAGATATCGGGTTTTAGTCTAGAGTTTTATTACCTCCGAACTTCCATCTTTTATGTATAAACAATTACAACCGGATATAATCACAAATGTAGTCACGCATCTAAAGTACTTCTGGCGAGCCAAAAAGGCGTAAATTAGAGGCATTTTCGTGTGTGCGGTTCTTAAAATTGTGGTGTCGCCCGTCTTCACATTTATTTTGAGAAGCAGGACTAATCGTCTTCTCTTCGTCACATTCTCAGTGATGTGATTGGTCAGAGTCATTTTGGAGCCCCTTTTGGATCAGCCAGAAGTCCATTTTGGAGCAGCAAAAACAACTTTTGTAGCTCCTGTTGTTGTGGCTTTCTATGTACACTTGTATACCCACCCTATCATAGTCTCAATAGAGACTGATAGTATTTCGAAATAAATACAATAAATAAGCAGACACTTTGTTTTCCTTCATACCACTGCAAATGCTGTGTTAAGATTGGTGTGTTGGCTTTTCTAACTGAAAGACAATAGGGAGTTTTAGCAGATTGTTCCGATACTTACGATGACGATACCCGATGACGATAGGCTCCGGCAGTGTCGGGTATCGTTATGGGAGATATTGAAACAATCTACTAAAACTGTCCTATGTGCTTCATACTTGATTCTGTACCAAAAATAACCGTGCACTGCAGTTCATACTGGCTGCGTTCCAAATTTTACCCAAACAAATCCGAGTTACTCCGGCGGGTCGTGTCACGTGACAACACATATGGAAAAACGCTGGACGCGGGTAGGTTTTAGAACGCCAAGGTACAAAACTTTAACCCTGGAGTAGGATCGAGTAAATTTTGGAACACGCCCACTGTCTGTCATAAATCCGCATCTTGTTGCCATATTTTTTGCTTCGTTGGGGGGTTAAGTAGATAGTTTCAATAACTCCCTAACGAAGCAAAAACTATGGCAGCAAGATGCGGATTGATGAATGACAAGTATTTGGTACAGAATCATTATTTTGAAACATTATAGTTTAAATTTTTTGAAATGGTGTTTATGAGTTTTCTCTCAAATAAAAGTTTCTGAGCAATTATGCAAGTTATGAGAAATTTCTAAAGGTATTTATTTCTACCCCAAACTTGTTTCTCTAACGTTAGGTCTGGACGCGTTGGTGGTGAGAAAAGAGTGCTAGCAACCAGGGCACCGAGATTGGCAAAGATCGCGCCGGCGTCTCTGGAGTTCGTTGCTCGGTTTCTTTCGCCCGTTATTACAAAAGTTGATAAAATAACTACGATTAATATATTTGAAAGTTCCCACCATAATATTTATACCGTTTTGCCAAACGTGTGAGTATATTCTTGATTTTAGCAATCGTTCCTTTCTGGTTTTCAGACAGTAAACAAACTTGCGACCGTGAGTTTGCCAACACTTCGAAAAGCACGAATATTACAACTGTTCTCGAAGCGAATATCGAATAGAGTAATATTCGAAACTACTATTCGAAAATTCGAATATTCGCACAACACTAATATAAATCCTTGCTAATCTCGAACTTGAAAAAGATATAATCAAAATATTGCAGTCCATTGTACTATATTATGTAATAGCCACGGCTCTATTAAGAAATTGTGTAATGTCCCACCCTGGAAGGGTGCTTTCCCCTTATCATGCGGGTGAGCTGTAGCAAAGCACGATACGCAAAATCACAATGTTCATGTTGCGGTTGCTGCTTCCCTGCAGTGCACCAGTGTGCGACAAGAAGCGCACTCAACGAAGCTAGCTAAACTGACAGAACAGACCACGCACATGACAAATATTGGAAATGTCCAAGTAGTACTGTCAGGGTTTGATAAAAATAAAATAAAGAAACTTTCAGGCTTTCCACTCTGTGAAGGAGGAGCAGCAGCAGAGCTGTAGCTTCTGTTCTCAACGGTGGCTTTGCAGGCGAGCGATTTGCTCTTCTTTCACAAGGGAATCTGAAGTGCTCGACGCAGCGAAACTTTAGGCGATAGCGGCCTCGCGGCGGTTGCGGAACCATACACGTTGCTGCGCACATCGCCGCTCGTTCCACTCCCGCTGCCGCCATCTATGAGTGACGGCGGCAACCAGTTGTCTCGTTGCCGCCGTC
The DNA here is from genome assembly GCA_013358835.2 of Ixodes persulcatus. Classification (NCBI taxonomy): domain Eukaryota; kingdom Metazoa; phylum Arthropoda; class Arachnida; order Ixodida; family Ixodidae; genus Ixodes; species Ixodes persulcatus. Next base: position 187,522 of record JABSTQ010009362.1, on the reverse strand, counting down.
GCTCATAGATGGCGGTAGCTGTCCAGAGTTCGGTGTCATCATTTTTTTTTTCTGGTGGACACGATCCTGGGGAACCTAGCCCTTAACAGCTCCCCTGTAAAAGTAGGACAATATTTGATGCTATAACCCAAAGTTCTGAAAATTTGCACAAGCCTACCGTAGAAACCTGGCCATGCAGCGGAGCCTGAGCTATTATATTTTAATTATTTTGGTAATATTAACTTTTGGCACAATGTTGGCACAAATCTCTCAAATTACGGCAAACTGTAGCAGGATGTAGCAGGGTGAGCACTTTGACACAGTTTGGCACAAATGGCGCAGCAATCACATCACTGCATTCTTTGGTATATTTTCCATTTTTTGCAAAACAATCTGCTACAAAAAAATTGTTCCGATACAAAAGATAGTCACTACACAACTGTTGTAATATTCAAATGTGTTTTTCTCTTTTTGCAATTTCGCGGCACCTGCACAGTTTGTCCGCAGACATTTTTGTACTTAAAATTTCCCTATCACATCTAAATTTGCCACCTGCACGCTTTAAGAACTGTAGAATGCAACTATCGAGGATCGGTTGCAATGTATGTTTTTACAGTTACGAAAGCTTAAGAAATGTTTGTCAGACCTTTAAAAATGGCTTTCTCGCGATTTCCAGTTATTTTAAAATAAAGAAGGCAATGCACACAGCATTTTTGCTCACTGCACTCAGTGGTTCACCAGGAACGAATTAGCTTATTTTTTGTCACTCCACTAGGTTTGTTGCCGTGCTTCATGACTGCACAAGAACCTTTTTTTTTTATATGTGCACTGCAACTACAGTATAAAAAAATAGTCAATTTCAAACACACACCCAATTTATAAAAACGAGATTAAGCACTATAAACTATGAAATGTTTTTTTAACTATTTCAAATATAATATATAAAAAAAAAAATCCACTTTTTTTTTTCTTGGTAGGATAGGTATGTCAGAAAATAAAAATTTCCTGAAAAAATATACAATACAAGGTTTTCACAATATTTATGTTACGAGTAACGAGACATATCTGGAGTTAGAAGCAGATCCGAAACATGCTTACTATATATGTATTTCAGAAGGCGACCCTGAAAGAATCGCTTCTGTACTCAAATGTCTCACGACGTAAATATTGCACTCTTCTTTCTGAAGGGACGTTTGTTTCGCGACAAGCATGTTCTATACAGCCACTTAAAAATGTTTCCTAGAGTTCAATGTCCCTTTAACTCTTGACTGTCGTTGCCATACACATATGGCGGTAATCACGTATTTGAAAGTGCCTGCCCTGAAGCAAAATTGCGCGCACCGCGGGAGATGTTGCCATTTGTTATGTCTTTGGCAAACTATAAGCATTATATTCGCACGGTGTTTTGTTTTGCTCGGATATTTATAGTTTTCAAACTAGACATTCCGCGCATGTGATGTTTGCTTTGCATACAGGCCACCCTAGCAGTAGTGCCAATGTGAGCACTGACTCTTCCGATTCAAACTTCCCAAGCTTCTCGGAATTATATTCGGATGATGAGAGCTCACCATTAGACAGAGAAGCTCTGTAAAGTACCTCCGGTTAGCCACCGGAATGTCGCGAAAGCGGATGCGCCAAAATGAAACCGAACGGAAGAAAAGCGGCAACTTTTCACCTTCAATATTTTCATTCAATGCTTCTAGACCTGAACGGCTTGCAAGCACTATACGTGCTCCCGCCAGATAATTAAGAAGAAACCTGCACATTGACCCTCTCTTTATACTATTCATTTGGAAACAAAACTCACCCAATGGGAAATATATTCTGGGAAGAAAAACTGGACCGTCAAAGGGTTAAAGAAAGCAGCACTTTGCACACAATTTCCTCCTTAGTAACCTGTCGCAATACGACGTAGGGGTCATCCGTTAGTGTTCTTTGAAGCATATAGCTAAAGGAGGCAGCCTGCCAGCCTCTAATCAACATTACAAGCGGATGTCTGAAGAACGGTACTCACTCTTGGTGCGAGAGCTCGCCGAAGCGACCCCTCAGCCCCCGCCGCAAGGCCCTCAGCCGAGAGACGTCCTCGGCCAGCTGGAAGTAGTGCAGCTGCAGCTCCGAGCACAGGTCAATGGAAAGGCCCAGTGCCGTGTCCAGTTGGTCCAGCAGCTCTTTGGTCGCGCAGCAAACAATCGTAACAATATGTGCTGTCTCTTTGAAGGCATTCGAAATGGACAGCATTTATCGTGAATATATAAAAGTGTCACAGTGTCACGTGACTCACGAAGACACATGACATCATAGATTCATATGGCGTCAGGATGTCACGTGATGCCTTCACATCATTGAGGCTACATGCCACAAACACCAAATCCCCGAGGCTGGCCCTATAAATGCTACAAATTTAAAAACTGCTGGCCTCTTTGGTATGTTTAGGGTTGCAGTGTTCTTCGAGTTTATTTTTCATAAAATTCGGAGGCTGTGTATGCAAGTTTTTGTTTTCGCCCGCAATTCGGATTTTACCGGTGTTTATTTCCATTAAATTTCAAATTCTTCTAGCTTGCGAGTTTAATTTGGCAGTGTTCCAATTTTTCCAAAATCCAAACTAAAAAAGAATAAAATCCAGACATAAGCTTGAGCTAAATTTGCAAGAACTCGCCTGTATCGGATCACACTTCTTGGCTCGATTTGGCACTGGCACCCAATGTTTCATGACAAAACTGGCCTATCATTGTTCCATGACCAAACTTCCAAGTGCCAAGAGCTGGTCCTAAGAGTACTATGCATTTAAAAAGTCGTCCCTTCCCACAGGACGGTGACAGAGGCCGTAGTAACACGGAATGTACTGTGCACTGATTCGCGGTGGAATTGCAGAAATGAACTTGGTACGCAAGTTTGACTGCGGAAGGCTGCCGCAACGCATTTCTGCCGGGACTTCAAATTGGGCTACTACAAACTTCAAAGATAAAAAATTATTTGATGCATCAAAAGACTGTCGTGGCACTCTGGCAACAACGAAATGACCACAGATTCTTCGAGAACAGCGCGGCATTTACTAACTATATTATTTGTCCGTAGCACCGTGAATGTAATTCAATCGGATATAACAAATCGTGCCGGTATGTGGAGGCCAGCTCCCGTAGTGTCAAGAGCCAATGCACAGTCCCAAAATATGCGCAGCAACTAGGCAACTCAAGAATCTGTCAAAATAATAGTTGTCCAACCAAATGTATATAGGATTTGTTTGAATCAGCCGAAGGTTATAGGACTCTAGGTCATCCGCTTTTGAATCCACGACAGCCCAGCCATGTAGCCACGTCACGTACCATGCCGGCTTTTCAGGAGAGAGACCAGGTTCTCGACCACAGGTTTTAGAGTCCGCTTAAATGCGAGGCCGGTGAGGGCGATCCAGTGTCTACAAAGAATCCAGAAAAGCAGAGAATGAGCATCACGCCTGGGCACGCCGGCCATACAACGCTCTGCCACCAATATTACCATAAAATAAAATCAACCTTCCCCAGAATACTGCGTTAATAAACTGTCCCGAAGAATTTGAAAATGTTAATTCAAATTAGCCCGTTAATTATGTTGATTTTATCGTTTTCATCGCAGAAGCTTATAACTAGTGTTGACTGTTTGGATTTATCTTTTGTCCTATTGGAGTGTACAGTGTTTCGATTACAGTTTTTAATTTCTTCTTTTTATGCACTTACTGCAGGCTCAATGGGCAGTATTCCTCTTGGTTCTTTTTTGCTTTCTATCGTACATTTCGCGGAACGTCTACCCCCTATCTGTCGCAGCCTTCGTCAGGGGTGAACGGTATTTATAAATAAATAAATAAATAAAAATTAATCTTATACTCCTGGGAAACATAAGCAACGTTACAATGAAAATACACCTTTTATCGGGAGGAAACTACTACTATGCTTTCAGGCGACAGCATCGATCAAGCTTGGGAGCCGTCTAGGCACTTCTTGTTCCTACACCCCCTTCATGCCCGATGCTCTGCGCGGGCTGGCCTCTGTCGATATGCCTCAAGTTCCGCAATCGAGTTAACTAAATGGAGTGGAGAAAAATTAATGCAACCCTGAACGTGCTAACAAAGCCTGGAGAGCACAGCACGCAAACCACACACACATGATCTGTGTGGTTTGCGCTAGGCTTGCCCCACTCTCATCAGCCTTACTCGCAAACCACACGCATCATGTGCGGCTTGCGCTCGACACATTTCATGTTGAGTACATAGCTGCTGTGGCAACACTCTAGCATGCAGCTCGGGTGATGCAATGGTTAAAGCATCGGGCCAATAAGCGAGGAGTCCCGAGTTCGGTGACAGGCGGAGGACAAAATGGTTTTAGACAATTTGGTCCGATGACCGCAAAAGGGCACATCATAACTAGAGATCCGTGTTTTCGGAATTTATTTATTCGGAGGGCGTTTGTCGGAGTTTATCGGAGTTCAATTTTTTAATGTTTTCTATTTTTCAAAAATGAAAACACAGTCGTCGACCGATCTTTCGGACGCCGATCATTCGGACCCTTTCGATATTCCAGACCTAAAGGAGGAACCGTGACCTACCCGATAGAAATAGTGCATATTCCCGACCAATGTTTCGGAAAGCTTGAAGTCCGAAAGTTTGATTTTTCGGACAAAATCGTCGCCAGCGATCAGCGGGAAACACCACAGAGAAGCCGTCATTTTAGATTCTACAATGGCTGCACACGGATTGGCTTGGTTTGGCAACGCCACTTGAGTACTGCTAAGTCCCACCGCTAGGTGACGCTATGCTATGGCTTTTCTTTCTCCAGCTGCGCATCATTATCATCATCATTGTTATAATTTTGCAGTCGTGGACTTGCGCCTGTCATCTCGTTTCTGTGAATCGTGCTTTTGGACTACGCTGGCTTGGATGTTGTGACCCCCCATCTGTTCTTCCGCCGCCGCATTGTGTCGCTAAGCACGGAAAGCACTCGACGGTAAAACTACAAAAAAAGGCAGCGAATCTAAAGATAGTAGAAAGTGGCCGAACGCAAACGGAGGCGTAACCTGAAGCAAGGCACTATTGACAGATTTTTTTAAGAAATCACCACTACTAAGGGGTACACATTGAGGAAGCCATCACTGGGCCAGGCGTAGCGGCGGCTCCGTTGTTCGCGGCCCAGCTGTAGGTTTTTTTATATTTTACCACAACCTTGGCGGCAACGCGATGCCATCATGCTGCGCTGTAGTTTGCACAAAATGCATTGCGAAAGGAAAGAAGCATTTTTGCCGTCCCGACGGGAAAGAAAAATCTTCAACGGTGAAGACAATGGCTCCACCGGATCGGTCGGAAAAGTTTCGAGTGCCTCCGAGGGAGACTGCGAGGTAAGTCATTGTCAAACTCTGAATCGTATTACCTGTCTTTTTCGGTCTCGCCGATGAAGATCGCGTAGTACGATCATGAGACGAGACAAACACGGAACTATATTACCGGCACGAAGGACTTAGACACGTCTTTTCGCGCGTATTTGATCATAGAAACTGACTCGCTCACTCTTAGCTCGCTTGCATTGAGTTGGCCGAGTTGAGAACGATGCGTGAGAGACTAGGGTGCCTCTAAAATAAAAAGGGCTGTAGTGTTACCGAGTGCATCTTGCGTCAGTGAAAGGAGAATCACCAACGACCGAGCACCTCGCGATTTTGTTTGTGCAACATATTTCTGCGCTCGGTGCTTCACAATAGGCAACTAAAAATATGCGATGCTGCATTTATTTATCAGGAATACTTCACGAACGAACAGTTTGTGCCAGTGATCTTGGCAAAGACTGGCCTTAAGAAACTCGAGCCATATGCAGATCCTTCCATTTTTTCACACCGACCTCTTCCGAATGTGCAATATTTTTCCTTGTAGCAATGAATATTTTCTTGTCTTCATCTTTGTATGTGATCTGTCTTTTGTGATTAATAAAACATCAATTATTGACAATAAAAAAAATTGCTCTTGTATTTAAAAGGCTTCGCTGAAGGATCCCTCTGACTTCGTTTTGTAACTCACGCAGTAAGGTACGCCCGCTGGTGTGCGGCAAAACTTATGCGCTTTGAGAGTGAGCTCAAGGGTGTACCTCGAACGTGAGAACGTCAAAACACTCATATATGTGAGAAATGAGAAACGTGCTGGCAAGTGCAAGGCAGCGAATCTAAAGATAGTAGAAAGTGGCCGAACGCAAACGGAGGCGTAACCTGAAGCAAGGCACTATTGACAGATTTTTTTAAGAAATCACACACTACTATGGGTACACATTGAGGACCCACAGGTGCTACATCCCAGGGACGAAAAAGGCGGTGCGGGCAACTTTGTTGCAGATGACGTCGACGGACGAAGCCCCGGACAACAGCCACTGATCTGAAGGTGACAATTCCGGGTGCTCCCGCAACCAGCACCCTGGGCAACTACGAGGAGCCACCAACATGCAAGAACCCTCTACCAGGCTTCATTCGTGCAGCACAGCAGCCGGTCCTTCAGAGGCTGGGCGACTAAGCCCTCCTGGAGTGCTGCAGTGATGGCGTGACACAAAATGCCATTGTGAGCCTACACTCGGTGATCTGGGGCCTAGTCCAAGAGCATGCACGACCCTCTGCTTGCTGTGGAAAGGGCTGTCGTCGAAGCAGTGTCTCGCTTCAACCAGGGCATGGTGAAGACCAGCAAGGCGGTAGCAGAGCAGCTCGGCTACAGCACTGGGAGCTGTCTGACACGCAGGAACCTCGAGAAGGACAAGCAGAGGCTCCGCAAGGCCGACAAGGCTCACACAAAGAGTGAGAAGGTGAAGAAGATTGCCAAGAGGCACGAGTTTGACAGGACCCAGGACTACTGACCAGGAATCGCGTGAACCTATACTTGAGGCTAAAAAAAGTAAAACGTGAGTTTCTGTACTGTTCTTTTTTTGTCAATTGCCATTGTTCGATAGAGGTTTTGAAAACATTGGCAGAAACAATTTCTAGAAAACTTTGTATTTTTGTGTTGAGCAATAACCAAACTGCATCCTAAAGTCCCAACATAAAAAAACTTAAAATGCAATTTTCTCAGCTTTGACTTTTTTATAAGGTGTCATTACCTTATGGTTGTTTTTACAATGTTTGTATAAACGATTACCAGTTAACTTAATATTGTTCTCCTCAGCAACAACTAAACTGCATCCTAAAGCTTTTGTTTTTTTCATAAAGTCGATAGATTAAAAGTGATTACCGTACCTATTATGTTGGCTAACTACGGGCAGATTTTGTTTGCTTTCTGGTCTGTGATTTATTTACAATAAAAAGCTGGAGGCATAAAGATTCTATTACCTTTAGCATGTATGGTAAACCCTTGCAACTCACAGCACATTGTAAAAAAAAGAAATATTTCTTAATGAGAAATTATTATAATGACCCGTGTAAGAAATGGCCTAATTGTAATTTGATATTTTGCCGTACCTTTTGTTCTAGGAGAAATACGTGAAAAAAATTTCCACATATAAAATCACCACTAAAAAGCATATCTGCATGCTAATATCAAAGAAATGTGTTGATAAATGAAAAATATATTTAAAGACCTCCGTCGCCCCTTAAAGACCCACTGAAAAGAAAAAAATTTTTTCTTTTAAACAATTTAATTGGGACACGCACAGTCAAAAAATATTTTACGTGAAAATCTTTTTTTTTTTTTTAGAGCAATATTGACGGCACGAGACGCGATTTAGTTGGTAGTCACCTCCTTTCCACTATTTTTTTTCTCTCGGCATTTCGGGTGTGTGGAGGAGTGGTGGATCGGCTTGGCCATCACGTTGAAGTGGGGAGAGTGTATAAACATCTCATTGAGGTAAAAAAAAGTGTATGACCATTCCGTGACGTCGTGAACTTTGCGCGCAGAATGTAAAATAAATCTCGCACCAAAAATATTGCACTAAAAATTGTTTTTTTTTTTTTTGCATAAAAGTTATTTTTTGACACGCATGTTCCAAGCAGACTGTTTAAAAGAACATTTTTTTTCTTTTCAGTGGCTCTTTAAGGTTGATCCCCGCTATCCCTCATCTCCGCCTCCGTGTGAATGTGCTTGGGAGGTGGACAATCTGCGAACGTGTCATCACGTGATCAATTCGTCTGCGAATCGGTCCGCATGGCGCTATGTCGGCGGCTTTTCGGATGTGAGAACCGGGAAAGCAAACACACTATGCAGGATATTAATACACGTGTTCCTACGGGAAATTGGCAAGACTGGTGCTTCTGATTTCAAAAGCCGGGAAAATGCAAAAATCGGGAATCTATCAACAAAGTTCCACTGTAGCTTTCAGCTGTGCGAGACAGTGAATGCGAAGTCCCAGATGAACGTTAGGTCTTTCATGAAAAAATGTGTGCCAGGACACATTCTGCATTAAAAAGTTACACCCCCAGATGACACAATGCATCTATATTTGAAAATATCCGTTTCCGGAGCAGACCTGTTATACAACTTGCGATTATAAAGCTATACGGCGAGCAAGCTGACCGAAACGTGCCTCATCACGCATGAAAGACAAAAAAAAGTGACGAGCCTCTTGGAGCATAAAGAGAGATGAGTGATCACGTATGCAATGAAGCTCCACTCCAGACACTTTTCTCTTTAGTGGGTTGCAAACATCTTGGCCATGAGCTCTTCATTTATTCTAGCACAGTCTGGTAGTCGCCGACCGATTTTTCAGACTTCGCAGGGACTGAAAAAACATTTGTATAATAGAGCAATCCGAAAAAGCAGCAGATTAAAAAAGTTGCCTTTATTACCTGTAATGCCGAGTTAGAGCGCAGCTCTCGAGGAGGAGGAGGGAAGGGTATACCCCTCCTCCCTTCTCCTCACCTCCTCATCCTGCCTGCTACCCCTCCTCCTCCTCCACCCTTCATCCTTCAAGCTCTTTCCCTCCTCTCATCCTCCTCCCCCTCCCTCCTCCTCCTCTCCGCGCGTTGCATCATGGGAAATGCCCCATAATACACCGCGCGGTTATGCCGACGCCGCTCAATCCGGAAACAGGCGCCCAAGAGCTGCGCTCTAAAAGTAGTCAATAGTGCCTTGCTTCAGGTTACGCCTCCGCTTGCGTTCGGCCGCTTTCTATTAGGGGCGAAGCTCCTTAGGGGCTAGCCATGTCCGTCCGTCCATCTGTTTGGCGTCCGTCCATCTGCCTGGCGTCCAAAGCTCGTGCTTCTGCTCGTGAGCTCACGTGCTCACGAGCACGTGAGCACGTGCTCACATTCTTGTGTAGGGCAAAAAAAAGACGAAAAAATTAAAAAAGTTATGAAAATATGTTTGCGCAGTCGACAGGATTCGAACCTGTGCGGGGAGACCCCAATGGATTTCTAGTCCATCGCCTTAACCACTCGGCCACGACTGCGAAACAAGGAGGGGGCTCCAAGATGTGGTAGTAACTCAAGAGCTGGGGATGTCATGGATGAAGCGTTGCATGTAGCCGCTCAACGTCCATACAGGAGAGGGCGCTGCGGTCAAATGCGTATCTAATCGCGTTAAACTTTGCATGCATTGGCTCAACGTTTATAGACGAGAGGGCGCTGCGGTCAAATGCTCAAATGCGTATATAACCACGTTCCATACCACACATTCTCTTTCTGACGTGGACGAAAACGAACGAAAGGCTCGGCATGCTGCGGCTCAGCACCACCAGAGCTTCGCCCCAATCAACATCATTCACCACGTGGAGATGCGGTCAATTTTAGCTTGAGAGTCACTGCCTTTTTTTCTGGTGTTATGGTCGAGCACTTTCTGCGCTTCTTAGCGACCCTTAGTGGCGGCGGAAGAACAGATGGGGCCATGACGTCTAAGCCAGGGAAGTTCGAAAAGACGATAGACTGAGACGAGATGAGAGGCGCAAACCCATGACTGCAAAATGGCGAATGAACCATTGATTGTTATAGAGATCAGGGGGATGAACAAAGCAAAATACTAACAATGATAATGATAATGATGCACAGCTAGATAAAACAAAAGTCAGAGGGCACCTAAGCACTTCTTATGACTTGTGAATGCAAAAGTATGCTGCCTGCGACATATTGCTTCTGCCTCGCATTGTCGAAGGGCCTCGGCCTCTTGCCGCCTGAGACGCTTTGAATCGCGATCCGCTTGCACCTCACACTTTCGAAAGGCTTTGTTCTTTCTCTTAGCGCGTTGCGCCACTGCCCATTCCGCCCGCCGTGTATTCGAAAACCTGACAACGATGGTGGATTTCGCTGCCTGCGTCCTCGCTTGTTGTGCTGTGTTATTCTGCTCTCTTAGTTCGTCTGCGGTGTACTTGCGTGAATGGGCAGGTTTCGCTGCTGCCGAGGTTGCGGCCGCCGACGATGCAGATGCTTGAGGCGCCACCATGTTCGCCGGCGTCGAGAGGAGCAGATGCAGCCGAGCGCACGCCACCGTGTTCCTTTTTTCAAGGAACGCCACCCCATGGTGCTGCCGGCACGGGGCCTGCAGCACCACGGGGTTGCGTTCCTTGAAACTATGACACGCGCCAGCCAATGGGAGCCTCATTCCTTGAAACTATGACGCACGCCAGCCAATGAAAGCCTATCCATCAAATCGCTGCCACAGACTACAGGCTTCGCTCCATTGGGACAGGGGAATATAGACGTCGTTTGGCGCGCAGCTTCAAAAGCTGATAACACCGGTTCGCTCTATGGGACAGTTAATGCTTTCACATTAAAATTTGTAGCATAGCGTCACCCAGCGGTAGGACTTAGCAGTACTCAAGTAGTGCTGCCAGACCAAGTCAATTCATGTGCAGCCAACATAGAATCTAAGATTAGTGGCTTCTCGGCAATGTTTCCCGCTTATCGCTTGCGACAATTTTGTCCGAAAAATCAAACTTTCGGACTTCAAGCTTTCTGAAACATCGGTCGTGAATATGCAATATTTCTATCGGGTAGGTTAAGGTTCCTCCTTTAAGTCCAAAATATCGAAAAAGTCCGAACTATCGGCATCCAAAAAATCAGTCGGCGACTGTAGCTCTTAGGTGACAAAAACAACGCAGAATTCAGACTAGGTATTTCACCTTCTTTGTTTAGAAGGTGAAAAAGCCATTGCTAAATTCGTAAAGAACTGTTGGATTTCTAAAAAAACACAGAAAAGGTGAGACAGCCATTGCTAAATTCAGCAGAGGATGCTGGAGCTCGGTGCTCTGACCAACTAATTCGCTCTGATTGGAGGATATAGTGGGTAGACCCAATGTGTCCTCCAATCAGAGCTTGGCGCTGTGACATCACTGTACCGCTGCACAACAGGAAGCCAAACTTGCTCGCCGTATATGCACGCAATGCAGGTGTCCACAATCTGTTGCTGCATAGAGCAATGACGTGTGGGGTAACGATTGTCGTGGCAGCATTAGACCCGAGAGGTTTCATTTCAGAACATACTTGAGGAGACACTCCAGGGCCGTCAGTTCAGTCCAGGGAGGCTTGACTGCAACAACGCGAAGCCTTGATGTTGATTTTTTGCACGGGCATGAAAGTAAAAAAATATCTGGCATCACTTCATTCTTTCAGAACACACTTCCATTTCCATCAAATGCAAGGAAAATCTTAGAAAGAACATCCACCCTCCTCCGAGTTTCAAACATTCCTCATTTGGTATGTTGTAAGTGGGATACTAATTAGATGCTAGCAGCATGCTGCATAAGCTGCCCTTTTGGTTTGACGCCTTGTCTCTCTTCCCACCGACGGCAGAAAGTATAGCAGCAACAGCTGCTGCTTCCTGAAGGCAGTCCCACGTGCGTTTGTTCATGTAAGAATATATTATGCAGGAGCACTTTTTAAAAGGTCTGCTTTTGTCAAGGACAAGCATAGATCACTTGAGGTAGGGAGGAGCAGATCACATTTCTGATCACAATTTGCCACTTTTCGAGCGCAGCTCTTAGGGGCCCGTTTCCGGCTTGAGCGGCGTCGGCGTCGCCGTCAGCGTAACCGTAAGGTCACGTGTCCCCCACAGGTCACGTGTCCCCCACAGGTCACGTGACCCCCCCAGGTCACGTGACCCCCCCAGGTCACGTGTCCCCCAGGTCACGTGACTCCCCCCCCCCCAAGGTCACGTGACCCCCTGAGGGGAGGAGAAAGGAGGGGCATACCCTCCCCTCAGTACCCTTCCCTCCTCCTCTTTAAGAGCTGCGCTCCAATTCGGCGTTACAGGGAGTTGTAAACGGCTTTCATTTTCTTACTGCCCACTCATCCAATCGGCTTTTCTGAAGAGTAGTGCAAATCGTAAAATTTCAGCTCAAATCAAATTTGAATCAGAGTGATGAACAGTAACCACAAAGTTGAATGTCAAAATGAATATTGAATACCTAAAGTTTTATGTGCAATGCATAAAAAAAGATAAAACGAAAAAGCTCAACCCTCTAGCCTGAAAGGTTTGTTGTAAATGTAAAGAAACAAATCTCAGTATGTGGCCCGTGAAGCCCCGTAAAATCCTCAAGACAAAACGCACGTCCATTGCTGTTCACATTGAAACCACCTGTACGTCCACCTTGACAATTCCAAAATATTTGAAGCCCCTATTTCCTCAACAGGAAGGTACCTAATATAGTGGCTTCGTCTTCGGGCATTTTTTACAGATATGGTTCCTTAAACACGACTCATAAGCACTGTTATTCTAACCCTTAAGCATGTGTACCATCTTATTGAATAACTGTTATATATTGTGAAACAGAATTACGGTATTTTTTTAGTATGTTTGGGCTGAAATGTTTATACCTTTTTTATAGTCTTAGTGTGCAGTTCCATTGTTGACCTAATATTGATGCTGAATTTGTAATTTTTGTTTAGAGCGCAGCTCTTAGGCGCTCGTTTCCGGCTTGAGCAGTGTCGCCGTCGCCGTAACCATGAGGTCACGTGACCCCCATGAAATCACATGATCCCCGTGAGTTCACGTGACCACTATGAGGTCACGTGACCCCCGTGAGGTCACGTGACCCCGGTGACGTCACGTGACCCCGGTGACGTCACGTGACCCCGGTGACGTCACATGACCCTGGTGACGTCATGTGACCTCATGAGGGTCACGTGACCTCACGGTTACGCCGACGGCGACGCAGCTCGGACGGAGGAGTAGCAGGCAGGATGAGGAGGTGAGGAGGAGGGGTATACCCCCCCCTCAGTACCCTTCCCTCCTTCTCCTCAAGAGCTGCGTTCTAATTCGGCGTTACAAGAAATTGTGAACGACTTTCATTTTTTTTTTGTCCCTTTGTTACTGCTGCCAATGTGAGGAGGGGGGCCGAGAACTCGTCAAGCTGTATGTTGCAGCTTTTTTCCTAGGCCTCCTTCCGTCATACTTTTTTAAGAAAATAAACACCATTATTATTATTATTGGTATTAAATAGAGCTACCGTAATATCCCGAGAGATAGCCCACCTAAAATCGAAAGCAAATTGGGTGAAAGTAATGAGTGGGTTAACTTTCGGTGAGCAATAAAAAAAAGTTGAAAAGTTCTAGTTTTAGATTTCTTGTAGCCTGCGAAACCTGTGATCGCGGGCAGGAGCGTTGAAGCAAATTCTACAGTCGTTCCCAGTTAGTAATGTTTACTTATCTCCCGTTGTGGCTAAGTAACACCATTTCTGCCAAGGTCACCATTGGCCAGGGATCTACAATTACTAGAAATGGGCTATCTTTTGGTGTTTTGGAAAAAATAACAAATCATGCAAAAAATATGGGTGAGTTATCTTTCGGGGTGGGGCGTCTCTGATGATATTACGGTAGGCAGGTCCCCCTATCCGAGAATTCCTACAAGTTTTTCTTAAAGCTTGTTTAATGAGAAATTTAATTTCCTGCCCCCCTTTGAAAATCAGGCGAGTAGCAGAAAGTTTCCCAAAGTCATAAATAGGTTGTATACTTTCCAGTTTTAACCGAAAAACACCGATAAACATCCGCCGGTGTCGAAAATACAAAATCGGTTAAAACCGAAAAACACTGTTTTTTCATATTTTTGAGCAAGCGCTGTTTTTTTTTTCACTGAAACATTCCTGTATACTCCCCAGTTTTAATCGAAAGACATCAATAAACATCCGCCGGCGACAGAAATAAAAATTGTTCAAAACAAAAAAACACCGGTTTTGAAATATTTTTTTTCTAGCAATGTTGTGCTGTTGTATTTTTTTTTTTACTGAAAAAGTCCTACGCAAACTTCCATCAAACACATTATCTTACTCGGAATCATGCACTCGCCTGACCTTTTTTTTTTTGTGACCTATGTGGTCTTGAACTCTTGGAGGACAGTAGCTTTGTTCTACTGTTCTCCAAGATCAGCAGTCCTCCTGTGCCGCCGAGCTTGAATATCACTATTAGTGGCAGGAGAGGCCAGTCTCAGCTGGCCAGCACTATCCCAAACCCCGTTGGGCGTTTTGGGGCTTCCCGTGTCCAGCGCAAATGTAGAGCGGGAATTCTCGAAATTGCGCGTCGTTAACAGGAAGGAGCGAACGTCAGTGACAGACACGAGCCTAGGAATTTATGCATGCATATACTATAATAATCAAGAGTAAAAGAGGTTCTGAAAAAGATGTAAATAAAATTTAGGCTGATTTTCGTCTTCAATGGTAGTTTACATTCGCTATTTTTCCCCCGATAATCACCGTTTTTAGCGTCCGGACGAGAGAGTTAACCGAAAAGCACCAGTATTGGTGAACTAAATAAACACCGATAACTCCCCAGTTTTAATCGAAAGACATCAATAACATCCGCCGGCGACAGAAATAAAAATTGTTCAAACAAAAAAACACCGGTTTTGAAATATTTTTTTTCTAGCAATGTTGTGCTGTTGTATTTTTTTTTTTACTGAAAAAGTCCTACGCAAACTTCCATCAAACACATTATCTTACTCGGAATCATGCACTCGCCTGACCTTTTTTTTTTTGTGACCTATGTGGTCTTGAACTCTTGGAGGACAGTAGCTTTGTTCTACTGTTCTCCAAGATCAGCAGTCCTCCTGTGCCGCCGAGCTTGAATATCACTATTAGTGGCAGGAGAGGCCAGTCTCAGCTGGCCAGCACTATCCCAAACCCCGTTGGGCGTTTTGGGGCTTCCCGTGTCCAGCGCAAATGTAGAGCGGGAATTCTCGAAATTGCGCGTCGTTAACAGGAAGGAGCGAACGTCAGTGACAGACACGAGCCTAGGAATTTATGCATGCATATACTATAATAATCAAGAGTAAAAGAGGTTCTGAAAAAGATGTAAATAAAATTTAGGCTGATTTTCGTCTTCAATGGTAGTTTACATTCGCTATTTTTCCCCCGATAATCACCGTTTTTAGCGTCCGGACGAGAGAGTTAACCGAAAAGCACCAGTATTGGTGAACTAAATAAACACTGATAAACATCCGCCGATTTTTGTCATAAATAAACACCGGAAAGTATACACCCTAGTTATAAAGTGCGGCAACTGCCATTTGAATGCGGCTGCACGGCAAGAGCAGATGCAGTAGTCAAATGATTGTGAAACGATAAGACCAGCAAAAATAAAAACTCACCACAGGTCCCCAAAAGCACTCTTCAACTCACTTTCGAGGACCAGAGTGAGGGTACTTCTCAGGATGCTGCACATCTCGCTGCAAGCTTCTTCCCTGCTCTGAACAAAAAAAACAGAGCTGTGTGACATGGTTTAATATTTCATGTAACACTTGCCTAATCATGTGCAAACGGCAGATTTCAAGCTCAAACCGAATTTTAAGCAAATAGTGATTTTGCCTGAGTGTTTTCTAATCGAATATTGAGTAGTTTCTCCAAGCCCTAATTGGCCCAAACGTGCGTCACACGACACCGGACCTCACTTATTCCCTTCATCCCTAAGCTGACATTGTGGTGGGAGCTATGCGCTTGCCGGACCAATTAGCCACCCCCTTTCACCACCTGACCTCATTCTCTGCGCGTGGATATGCGCGAGAGAGCGTGATCACGTGGCAAAAGTGTGGCTGGCCTAAGGAGCACGTATCTTCCATAGCACAGTCAGCTTCGGGGTGAATGGGGTGGGGAAAGCAACTTTTGTCTGAATTTTGAGCGACGGGCTAATCTTCTAGGGGGAGAATGGATGTGTCCAGATTACACAAACGAGTCTGAGCAAGAGGGGACTCCCCCTTTCCGTCTTCTTGAACTGTTCGGTAGAATGTGCGACTTATGGGTTGAGGAGGAAAGCTAAACAGGAAAAAGTTGGAAAAGCGTTTCATGACTCGTGAAATTTATGCCAAAAGTGGAATGAAGAAAAATGTGTTGAAAGTGCTCAAACCTCTCTACCTTTTAACATTGGTGGACTGAAAATAATTTATAAAAAATAACTATGCAGCATAAAAAAATTAAACTTTCTGGGAATACTTTTTAGATGTTGGCGGATGTAAATATGGCAATTTTCAAAATCATTTTTTTTCTGCAAATTTTTTTTTTAAGAGGGTAATGGCCCCCTTTTATCAAAAATTCAGCTGAACTTGTGAAGATTGTTCCGAAGCTTCCACTTGTCCACCTCTAAGCTCAGTTAATTTTAATCTAACAATATTTATGGACTCTGGCCTGAGCCTCAGGAAGTCCAACACCATTTTACATAAAATTAAATCTATGGAGATGTCCAGCTATACCTAATCAAAGGGATTTCTGTATGCTCTTACTATGTGCAAATATAAAGGGACGTGCATATAGTGATTTTACAGTCTGAAGCGAATAGGAAGCGAAACGTTCCTTTGTACGAATAATTTTGAATCAAACTGAATAATTTCGAAGCGAAGGGAATTGTTTGCGGCCGTCAATACAGTCATGGTAGAGAATCCTCGAGACTAGAGAACAAAAAAAACGGGTAGGCTGTATTTGGGATGCAGCCGCAGTGGGGTACATGAAACGTCTTGCGCATGCTGCAGGGGGTGTATGGGCACTAGGGTACAGAAATGATGCAATCAAATTTACACGACTTACATTTACCCACGCATTACAAAGCTTACACGCTTAACTTATGTTACAGCTAGTGGGGGTCTTACGGTCTAATCGTGCCATCGTGCTCGCTCCCTATTTGTGGTGGGCCCGTTTGCACTCCCTACGGAGATGGACACGTTCTGCCGTGGTTCAAGGCAGTGGACAAGGATTGGCACCCCTCTCTCTTGCCGCCCAAGTCTCTTCACACCGTTTCTGGACCCTACGTGACAAACGTAGGGGCGCCATAGCCGAGCAACTGTCAAATTTCTGCAACAAATTACACACTTGCAAGCCTTACGACTCCTGATGAGCACCTGTTTGAATTTGTTGGATAATACCTACTGTGGCAGAGTGAGCTCTCTCAAATGCGACCTCTCCCGCTCGGATTGAAAAACGTACCTACTGCCGAGTTACGCCTCTGTGAACGCAGCGCGCGAGGCTCAATTTAGCTTCAACTACCTATGTCATGTGTGGCACGACAACAGTGCCGTCTGCGCTTGCGACACATGCATGATTGAGTAATGGCTTCTTTCCTCTGCACGATACCAAAGTAAGGTGCACGAGTAGTATGATTGCAAAGATATAAGCAATATTAGTTTTACTTGTTTTCGTTACATGCAGCTTTAGCAAGCGACCCCCTACTGACCAAAATTAGAGACATTCCACGTCAAAAAAAAAAGAAGAAAAGAAAGAACTATTACGACAAGGTTTGAAGGGTTCTCTACCATGGTCGTTCACCTGCTTGTCTGCAAAATTACTCTTATTTCAATACAATCATGTCTAAGTAACATGGACACTTCTGTTGTCCAGAAAAGTCGTCCATAATGTGAATCGTTCATAATAGTGAATCAAGGTCAATATCACAAATAATGAACAAGAAGCATGGCCATAAAAGACACCATTTACTTAGGGAAAAAAATGCCGCGACTCATTTGCAGACACTTTGGTGTTAGCTATCAAGAGAGTAGATTTGTTACTCCTATTTTTATTGCTACTTGTGCTCCAGCTTTGGTTGGTGAACTAATTTCAAGTAAATACTAGTACGTACTGTCTTTGCTACTATATATTTTTTTAAATCTGAATTAATTTTGAACTTTGTTTAGCTATTTGCAGCATTTCAAACTTCAAAAATATTTCAAAATATTCAAAGTTACCGAAAAGCCCTATTCGATTCGAACTTCGAATCGAATATGGCATTATGCGCTCCAATATTCTAAAGTTTTGAATATTCACACAATTCTAGAAATATCCTTTCTTCTAAATCGACTTAAAAAAAGATACAAATAATGAACACAGGTTGTCAGAATATTGCTGCCTAACATAAACCCTCGCATAATAGCCAGTTTAATTTTGAAAACTTTACTGCAATGTAGATATCAACATTCACAAAGTTTTCGTTTCTTTTTAAATACGGCAGGCACGTGCATGCACCATCTCACATTGAAGGTGCACTTTTCCCCTAAGCACGCAGCTGCCCTGTGGCAAAGCGAGCTCTACGAGAATTGCTTCTCCGCAGTGCACGGGTACTCAATAAGAAGTGCACTCAATGAGGCTAAACTGCCGCGATCAGCACTTCGAAATATATATGAATACCGCGATTCATCTCAAAGCGAATATCAAATAGCATATTACTCAAAGCTACTATTAGAAAATTTAAGTATTCGTACAACCTTGCAGTTGTCCAATGACAAATTCGTGGAACAATGCCATTTCACAAAAAAAATGCTCCAATCAAGCAACCCCATAGAGCATATAGCAGAGTGCTCCAAAAAGGCATAATTGTGTTGCGTGTGTGTTTAGCGGTAAGTTAGCCAGCTTCAGTGGGCGTCTGCCCGCTGCAGACGAGAAATTTAGCCAGTGCAATACCACTGCTTGCCTGGGGTCTTTAATGTGCACCACACAGTAGTGATCACACAACAAACACTCGCCGGTATGATGCTTATTGAAGTTGAAACGGGCAAGGGTGAAGACTGA
The DNA here is from genome assembly GCA_013358835.2 of Ixodes persulcatus. Classification (NCBI taxonomy): domain Eukaryota; kingdom Metazoa; phylum Arthropoda; class Arachnida; order Ixodida; family Ixodidae; genus Ixodes; species Ixodes persulcatus. The sequence continues at coordinate 168,653 of JABSTQ010009362.1, read as the reverse complement.
ATTTAAAGGAGCTGTGCAACGATATTCAATTGGAATGTTTTTCACTTTACACAAGCTTACTGGCACTAGTAGAACTCAAGGTTACTCGCACGCAACGCCACTGGCCAAGAAACTCCTTTGTTGCGGTGTAATTTCAGAGACAAAAGCGATCATTTTCATTCAATCTCTCCTTTGCAAAATTTGATGACGTAAAGTGGGGATCGCAGTACACCCATATGACGATATTTGAATGCTGTTCATAGATTGGACCCGAGAATTGCGTGGGCACTCGATTTGGGCTCGTGATAATTACTAGCTCGAGAAGCATTCGGGCAGTGGCCCGTGTCCAATCGCTGCAACGACGACAATAGCCGAGCCATAACAATGTCTGGAACTCGGCGCGTGTCCTGTGCTCTGCCGACCCCAGCGCGTGGCTATGATCAACATTGGCGGCATATAATCGGCTCCAGATCACGTGGCCACTTGTTCTGGCTGCGAGTTGAGGGGGTGAACGCTGCTCGTTTTTCTTTATTTTTTTCTGAGACTTCTATTATGTGGGGTGAAAAACGAACGCGTGTTTCATAGGTGATTAACGTCAGGAATTCGTTCTAAGCGGTATTTGCGCAAAGTACAAAAATTGTTGCATCGCCCCTTTAAGATAGAAAGGTTGCTTGTTTTGCAGCACGAGCATTCACTCCCCAGCTGCTTGCATGAACGTACTTGGCCAAACTGACAAACCAACTATTGCAAAAATGAGAATCAGCATCACTCACTTGCTGTACTTCTGGCACCCTGTCCAACTTCTGGGCAACCTCCTGGTTGCTGTCTCCTAATGACACAAATCAGAGGATAAAAAACCACTTCAGTTTGCGGCAAAGGATCGCTTAATTTGATCGGTCATTCCCTAACAATTTTCTAAACCACACGTGCATGCTCTGATCTATGTTCTGAACACAGTTACAGAGAGCCGCATTAACTATCTCGATTCTATGAGGAACGATGTGGTACCAAATTAAGAATTAGAGTTCTCGGTAGCATGCACAAGGCCTCTTACAGGGGCGTTATTGGGGTTAGGACTCATTCTGAGATGTCAACGTCAAAATTGAAACACGTTTCGGAATTGTTCCTAACTCTGAATGAATCCCACCACGTAAATAATCGCCCTTTTTCTTTTTTTTGTCGGGGAAAGTTTATTTTAGAACATATATGCGCTATTGAGACACTGAAAAACAAATGTTTTTTGGGAGTTCAGTGTCTCTTTAAGAGGAGGGGAGGGAGAAGCTTGTCAGAGCAGTTCGATGCCCACCTTCGGGTAAACTGCACCTCCCAAATCCGCTCCCAAGTCTCTGTCGCAGGTTGCTCTCCACTTGCTGGGCAGACCACGAAGGGATGTGATTGATCAATGCCTTGTTCCGCAGGTTAAGGTCATTGGACACCAGGACCACACGGCTGCCTGGAAAGAGAGAAGGGGCAGCGCACGCCCAGAGCTATCCCCACTTGTTCATTTGCACTCAGAACCAGAATGTTAGAGGTGCTCGAGATACAAAGCCACCATATTTGAATACTGGTCAAATTGTTTTTTTCTGCCACTATCTTTTAACGCAAAATGTGTTTTATGCGGCGTTTTCTGTGAGAAGAGTGTCATGAACGAGCGTCATAGACGTTAAGGTTATATATTAAGTTAAAATATAAAGTTTGAACGTCTGGCGGGGCTCGAACCTGGGTCGTTGCAGTGGCAGTCGGATGGTATGGCTACTCAGCTACTGGTGCGGCTGGTATGGATAGGTCAATGTTTTTGGCAACAGCGGTAGGTTTTAGAAAAAAACAAAAATTTATTAGGTATGCTGTGCTGTGAAGTTACACTGAACATACACATAAACAATAGGGTTACAGAAGACGATATGACAGACAGGAAAGAATACAACGTAAATGTGAAAGCGCAGACTAACAACTGTTTATTTTCCGTTTCTTCTTCTTCCTCCTCTATACCCGAGTTTCAAAAAATGAAGCTTTGCCTGATAATTCTTAGAGTTGAAGACTGGGTGATTACAACGTCGCCTAGAGGACGACGTCGAGAACGATGCCTAGAGGACGACGTTGAGATTGATGCCTAAAGGAGGACACTTAAGGAGGCTGCGGCGTATTTTCGTGGGCGGCCACGTTTGCCTGCGGAAACCACCGTAAATGTAGACGCTGCCGCCAATGTCGAGGCCGTAGATGTAGGCTCGGCCACATCTCAGTCCATCGCACGAAGCACACAACGCAGGGGCGGATCCAGAACTCTGTTTTGGGGGGGGCGGAAAATTTGTAAGGATACTATTCTCCCATTCTTTCTTGTGCACCGGGAGGCCAACCCATGTCAAATTGCCCTCCGAGAAGGGGGGAGGGGGGGGGGGGGTGGCCTTCCTTGTTGCCCCCCCTTGGATCCGCCCCTGACACAACGAGCACAGATGAAGTCCGAAGCGCACCTTTTTCACACGGCGCTCCGGCAGTGACATCATGCTCCCGCACTTGAGCGTGAACGGCGCGTGCTTGATAACATATTTTTATGGAAATCTTTCGGGTATAATGACACCACTTTTTCGCATAATGATACAAGTAAGGTCATCCTAGAGGTCTAGAACGACCTCTAGGACGACGTCAAGCACGTCGCCAAGTACAGCGTCGTCCTTGAGCATACGATTGAGCGGCACGCGCCACTCAATCATATTTTTATGGCCATATACGCCGCTTTTTCGCTCAATGAGACAAGTAGGTAAGACTTTCGCCTTGAAAAATAAAATGCAAAAAATGGGAAACAAAACACTTTCAGCCTTTCCACTCTGGTGAAGTAACACCAGCGAAGCTGTACTATGGTGGGACGACTTAAGGACAACGCCTAGGGGATGATGTCTAGGACGACGTCTAGGACGACCTCAAGAATGACGTCTAGGACGACCTCAAGGACGACTTCTAGGACGTCTAGGACGACTTCTAGGACGATGTCTAGGATGATTTCTGGACGACTTTGAGGACAACCTCTCGGACGACCTCAAGGAAGACGTCTAGGACGACCTCAAGGACGACTTCTAGGACGACCTCGAAGACAACTTCTAGGAAAACGCCTAAAAAAATTAGCCTTTCCACTCTGGTGAAAACCAGAGTGGAAAGGCTGGAAAGGTTGCCGCCATCTATGAGCGACGGCGGAAACCAGACAACCGGCAAGCCTGTTGTCTGGTTGCCACCGTCGCTCATAGATGGTGGTAGCAGTCCAGAGTTTTGTGTCAACATTTATTTGGTGACGTACACGAAACTGGGGAAACTAGCTCTTAACAGCTCCGCTGTAAAATATTAAGAATGGAAAGTCTAACACGAACGACACAAAGAATGTGGTAAGTGTGGGACACATTCTGTGCTTCCTGGTCTTTGTTAACATGCTCAAACAAGAATAATTGTTCTTTTTTTTTTTTAAATTAAGGGTTGATTTATGATTGTACCCAAAGAAAGTCAACCTACAGACCCTTCCACTAAGGGCTCTCTAGCCAATGCCATTTTGTTTGACTGCAACATAGTCTACCGATCATTACAACGGATTCGGTAGGGTGAAAGAGAGAAAGGACATGCACCCTATTCCAACAATAGACGACAAACTGGCCGCTTTCTATGGATTCAGCTGGACAAAAAAAGGAAAGGACATGCGGACGATCCCGATAGCAGATGGAAAATCAGCCGTTCTCAACGCTCGGGCAGTTCCGGTGGGTTGTAGCTCCGAAACTGCCCAAACGTTGCACCCCAGCCAAGATGCTTCCCCACACGAGCTTCTTCTCCGAGTCGGACAACTGCAAAGCTTAACACGCGCGCGCCGGTGCAAAGCAGCAAAGCTTGACGTGAGCTACGCAGCGCAAGTGCCGCAGCTTGGAGGCACACAGTCGACCATTCTGGAAGTCCAGACGATGTGGCAACGAGATGAACGAGTGAGTTAGCCACACTGCAAAATAAATGTTTGTTCAAACTTTGTCCTCTTCCACTTCTCTAGAATTCAGGGTCGACCTACGTTCAAATATTGTTTTAATTTCTCTCAGCGAGTACCGCAGTCTAAGGTTCAACGCATATGTGAGTCCTACTTTGCTGCGGTGAACGGAGCCGTAAAAGGTGTTGAAAATTCAGCTAAGGTATGGAGGCAGCTATGCATGTAGAGAATTACTCGAGATGCATGATAAAATATATATATTTAGGATTCGTACGAAGCGTGGCAAGAGTTCAAGAAGTAGACTTTCATGCGACATTCGAGGCACTGACATTCCAGTGACTTATGCGTAATGCAAGAAAACGCAAGGATTTATCTTCTGCATGAATGGACCCTTTGATGTGAAAGGTGATGTACAAAAGCCATTAACATACAGGAGCTCACAGTTTCAGATTGAAGCAGAGTTTCACTTTGGGCTACTTGCCTGCCACCGACAGGAACCAGAAAAAGTACTCGCACTCCGAAAAGACCGGTATTGAGGGTGATAGCTTTTTACGTCCGCCAACTCTACCTTCTTAGCTTCTATCCTTGGTTTCATGCTTCTGTAACGTGTGGCGGGCACCACAATCACTTCAGGAAATCAGGTTGCATGGATGGAGATTTTTAGGTGAGCACAACTTGAGTTTCTAGAAATCTTGGCGGCCGTTATGGCTGGCCAAGAATCATCACTTGTATCGGACACTTCAGGTAGGTAGTTCAACATTCCAGACATGTGACTCTGCAGCGCACAAATTATTGGGTAGTGTCTCGACGCTATGAACACTAACTAGCTATACAGGTTAAGAAAAGTTTTCGAGGGAAAAGAAGGCTGGGGAGGAGGAAGCAGATGGAACGCTGGAGAGAGGAAAGTGTTTTCTCCTCTCCTCTCCAGCTTTCTGTTTGCTTCCTCCTCCCCAGCCTTCTTCTGACTATAGTTATCACTCCCCGGTTACCCATACCAATAGTAAAATACCGAGCTTGCACCTAGTATGTCACAATGAGCGACCACCTGCTACGTTTGAAACGTGCGAAAAATAAGCGATGGACATACGAGTGCACCTAGCGGCTAGCTCGCTGGGTTCTAAACCCATCTAGCGAACCGCGCTGCACTGCCGCTGTAGCTGCTTCTCTGAGCGCGCCCTTGCATGGCGGGGAAGCTTGACGCGTGCACGCTCCGAAACGATTGAAAACGATGCCGGGACATTACCCTCAAAATTCGAAACTTTAAAATTCAGTATTTGTGAATTAAAAAAACAATTTCCAAATGCCGAATTTGAAGTTCCCGCGCGAACCGCGCCAGTGCAGTGAGTCCAATTTTGCAGTCTCCTGCGACTCGACTTTCTTTCGGACCTCCGCTCCACGCTATGAAGCAAAGCGCCGTTGCCACGGCGACCCCAGGCGAGGAGGATGTGAGCCTGCGGGATAGAAGGGCGCCGGCGCGGGAAAAAACCGGTTTCTTCCCCGACTCGCCGACGAGCGCCGCCAAGTCTTCCGAGGGAGGGTACAAATCTATGAAGCAACATCACACCGAACTCTGATTTTTGGTATTTCAAAAAGAGGGGCCGTAGTGCGTTCGGAATTGCGTTAAAAAACATGTTTTACGATTGCCGTTATTAAATGTTATAGAAATGTCACCTACAAAGCTTCTAAATTTCCTGATTTTTGACGTCACTGATCAAAAGAAGCGAGGAGGTGAGCGGCGGGAAATATAACTGCCAAAACTAAAAAGGCGCGTGCGCGCGCAAGAACATTTTTTTTCGCGATGCGTTTTTTTTTTGTGTCTATGACTACAACTTGCATCGTTTTAGACAATAAAAACAAATATGACCTTCGGGTTGTCAGTGCCCCTTTATGCGTCTCCTTCTTCTGCATTTCTGCACACGGACCGAATAAGTGCCCATCTACCAGTTTTTAAAGATTATCTACAAACCTTGGGTGGGCCCTTGCACAATATTTCACGGTAGGCTTTTCTGTAGACCCAGTAGCAAAACAAAACGTAAAATAAACATTCGGGATAAGCAATGAGCACGACTGTTTCTAAAGCATGGAAAGCTTTTGAACAAAACCCCCTAATCCCAAAAAGTTGTCCGTCTGTCTGTGCATTTTGGCGCTAAATTCAGAGGGGAGATAGATGTCACGTGACCCGTACGCCCATTCAGTTTCCGGGCTAAATTTAGCGGGGAAACATAAAACCATACAGGTTCTTCTTCAATCTTGAAGCGACTGTATAGTGTCTTCCAAACAAAATGAAATGACACATTCCATAAACACTGCATCCCACGCATTATAGGACCTCAGCAGTGATGTGACTCGTCTAAGCCATTTTGGAGCACCTTTCGGAGCAGCCAAAAGAGCGTTTCGGAGCAACAAATGTGGCCTTTGGAGCAACCAAAATAGTGTTTTGAAGCAGCAAAAGTGGCTTTTGGAGCACCCAAGACTGTGTTTCGGAGCAGCAAAAGCGGCTTTTGGAGCAGATATTCTTAGGAAAATAAACATATTCGTTTTAAGTGCTGTACAAACGAAGGGCACTTTGTGTAGTGTTCTGATGTGACGTGTTGTGACGAATTCGCTGCTTGTGTTTTTACTGCTGAGACATCCCACAAGTGTACAGTGCTGTAGGCATTGCCAAGCAATTCCGAAAAACCACTTGTCACCATTTTACTGGTTCCTGAAGTTTCAGATTTTGGTCAAAAGTAAGCAAACGTAAAACAATGGATTGCAAGCGTCCCGGCTGGTGCCTCTGTCGTGCAATCATGTTCGCATGCACGTGAGGTCAACTTCGGCAGGCTTGCAGTTGCCAGTGCTTCGTCGCGCGAGCGGAGACAACGGCTGCTTGATCGAACCAGAAACCATGCCACTCCGCTCCGTCGCCAATTGATTCTCAAAATTGTATGCAAAATGTAACTGTCGAGCATACGACAAAAAATAGTCCAGCGGCGCGTGCTTGCCAGGCCGGCAAACAAGATACAAGCTAAACACACACACACAAAAAAGAACCTGAGTGCATCGATGCAAGGCATTGTGAGCCAGGCTCAAAAAGTTCTTGGAGTGCTTTGTGCAACGACTGAACTCAAGACAAACAAGCCCGCTGCGTGGGTTCAGCGTGCAGAGATTGTCTTCCTTGCTTTAGCTCTTTTCTCTTCACCAACTTTCTTTCGCAGCAGATATTTCACGTACCGGGGTCCCCCTCGAAAGAAAGCCCACCGAGAGAACCTAGGCAACCAATACTTCGACACAGCGGTCTTTGAGTTAAAGAGAGATTTTTGTAGTTTCATATGATTTAAACAAGAACAGGAATGTTGATGAACATGCAGCGGTACTTAGTTTCATTTTAGAAAGCGCCATATCTGCAGCGACGTGGGGACGGCAACACCCGACGTCGCGCGACCTCGGCGACTAAAAGGCAGGGACCAAACATAGTTTCCCCACGGCCGTTGCTTTCAGGAGCGAGTGCTTCAGTTCACAAAGTAGGTAACTCCCGCCACGTAAAAACGTGGTTTCGTTTCACAGCATAACGGCATGGCTGGTACCCAGCACGCTAGCGTCGCAGCGTTCACAGACACCCACAACTATCGTTCAAAATATTTTTAAAAAAGACGCAAGACGAGACCCACGAGACGACGAGAGCACGAAACGCGAGACGGTGGGAAAACCATGCAAGACCGGATGGACAATTGATGCAGGGTACTTTGTGACGGGCGACCGCTTGCGCCACATAACACACGCATGCTCAATTACAGCACTCAGTTTAATTTCGGTTTTGACAGGCGACCGATATTGGTTTTTTGGCGCAGGCTTGGCACAGATTACCCATATTTTGGCAAAATGTAGCGGGATGTAGCAGGGTTAGCCCTTTGATGCAATTGGTGCAGCAATCACATCACTGCCTTAGGGACGAAGGTCTTTGCCATTATTTACCCTGTTCCTTGAGAGAGAGACAGCAGTGAAGAAGGTGGTCATCGTTGGTGTTCAAAATGTCGCCAGGCAGAACATCATCTTTGGTCCTTGCCTAGAACAAAACAAAAAAAAGCCTCAATTCAGCCACGTCGAAGAACTTAAAAAAAAATAATGCATGCACGGTGCCTAGGCTACGACCGACAAGTGCAGACCAGTTCGTAGGTCGTTACATCAAAATGCTGTAAGCTACCTTGTACAAGGAATATTGATGGCAAAACCTCTCGAGTCAAATGTCCGACGACGAGGCACGGTCTCTACAGGTGTCGACGCGTCCCAATCATCGATGTAGCTCGATACACTAGGCTTGGCTTACATTGTCGCCACTCTGTTCTCTCGTGAATGCCACTGTTTTTGCGGAACGGGTGCGACTGCCGATCATTACGGTTAGAATTTCCGAGCTTTAGATACGCTGTCAGGAACCTCGGTCGATAATATCTTGCTCTGTCACGAATTGTTCCACCGTTTCCGGGGGACAAAACGCCCTTGAGTTCGGACAAAGCTTCAAATAAATGGCAACAATGACTTTAACTGCAAAGATGACCGAAGTGGTGGTACTCTGAAGCATGACATATTTAGTGGCTCTGGGACAAAAAAGCCTCGCAAGCACCCCGGCCAGAGGTCCGGTGCAGAACTGGACGCTAACACGGGATAACTCAGATTTTGCTTTCGTCTGCAGCATGCGTGGCACGTCCTGAAACCGAACGTTGCGCGACGTCGCGGTTTTTTCGTACGTAGCAATCCTGCAAACAACAGTTTCGTTGGTCTATCAAAAAACTGTGATTATTTTGTTTGCCGTCGGAACCTTCGACCCGTGCCCCACTTGCCTCGGCAATGGTCTGGCCCCTGACCCTGGGATTCTTGGAAGCTAGGGCCTGGTAGATGAAGGAGATGGCGGCTGCGGCATCCCGCCATACCTGGACAGGCGAGAAATCTGAACTCTGTAGGTTCTTTCGTGGAAGACGGTCACAAGACGGATCATGCGCTGAACTAATAGTCGCGCACCAAACTTAACTTTGCATTTTAAAGGAAAACATTAAACAGTGGCGACAGACAGAATGCAAATGCAAGTGAGGAACTTTTCTTTTAAGTAGACACTAAGGTTTTAAAATGAACAAAAAATTGAATATCTGTGTTAATTCTTTAAAAAAGAAACACTTTTCTAGTTTTGTAATTCAGAGATTTTCACAAAAACTCAATTCATTTTCTAGCCTTTCGAAAACAGCAAATTACTATTGTCATAGAGCCTGGTTTAAAGCATGGGGGAGATTTCTAGATATTTACTCGGCTTCATTTTTTTAAGTGCTTTAAAGGGGTACTGAAATGAAATTCTAGCACCTATTTTATTGTCTAAATGCCAACCATGCTCTGGCCATACCACAGAGACGCCAATTCTTTGTTCAAAAAGACACCAAAACATGATTTAAAACAAATAAGCCGATTACTACCTAGATTGCAGCTGGTTGATGTCCCCAAAAATACTTGGAATGTCGTTACGTCCACTCTTCCCATGAGAGTGGCGCCGTTCCGCGGAAGTATGGCAGCAAGCTGCGTGCGTGCGAGCCCTGTCGAACTTGGTTTAACTGGATTTCCCTTCTCTCCCGCGCCTATTAAACTCCTGCGGAGAGCGGGTTGAGGTGAGTTTGAAGTGGAGGAGAGTCATTTTTCGCCTCTGCCGGCATTGCCGAACCAGCAATCGGGCATCTCAAACGACCAGGTTGTAGTATCGCGTTGACCTCACCAAGTGGCGAAGCTCACAACTATGCCAGCATCCTTGTAGCCTTGCCCGTGAAATTAGACACGACGTCACAAGCGCGCTGGAGGTGCCGGATCTCCCAAGACACATCGCGCTCCCCGACGGCTGCTCTTTGAGCACTCGCTGGAATCGGCCGTTTGGACCGAAAAATATAGTCATCCGCTCAAAATACAAACGTGCGATTGTCATTAGCAGATTTTGTTGATCGTGTATAACTTATTTCCAGACATGGGAGGTACATTTAAATTTTCATTTCAGTATCTCTTTAACCTCTTAACTGGAAATAGTGTCTTTAGACGAACCTCTATTTTGATGTGACACATCTTTCGAACACGGTAGCAAGCACGTCTAGTAGGTTAATTTGCGTTGGCTAGCTGGCCAAATAATTTAATTACTTTGGCCCTTGTTCTCGATCAGGGATGCGTGGAAGTAGTGCAAAGCTTTTTGACAGATGCGCAAATTGGGGAGTTGCTTCAGCAACGTGGATACAATGACTCGGACATGAGTACATGCTCAGTGAGAGCGAAATGTCAGAAGTATTCGCAAGCCAAGCCTGGCAATATATTTTTTCTCCAGACTCATTTATGAAAACACCCGTATTCATGACCTACTATACAAAATCAAATGTTTTAGAATGAAAAGCGCCTCCCCTTCTCCGTTTCTCAACACAAAAATCAACGTGTTATTTTTTCACAATTAAAAAAAAAAAATTAGCAAAAAAAAAAAACAGATTTATAGATTTTTAGTGAAAACATTTTCCAAGGCATGGTCCACGCCTAAAAATTACTCCTCACTTAAAAGGTTAATGAAGATTATGACAATGTTCAAGCATTGTTTATTTTCCATTATGACCGATGAAAGGTGCCAAGGAAAAAATCCGCTTTTATGCCACTTGTTGAGCGCTCGGTATGCCTAAAAGGCAAACGACACATAAGATTAAAAAGGAATAAGAGTAAAAACAAATTCAGTTATACAGACAATGTATGCTTTTATACAATCTTAAGTATGGCAGTTTTGTTTAGTGAGGTGAAATCAATTTCTAGAAATGCAAGATGATTTAGTAGTTCAGACAGTGCATATTTAGGTAACTCTTTGAGCTTACACTTTTCTCCTGAATCATTGCCTTACAGGTATATTGTTTGCTGTTCTCACAAATGAACTTCAGTCGACTTGGTATATTGTTTTTTTCTGAAATGAGCAAACTGTATCAGAAGGCTTTAATTCTTGCCATAAAATCAAAATGAAAACTAATTAGCTGCAACTTGGGAAACATACACTCTAAGTAGCTTAGCTTGGGAATCATCATATAGTTAAAACAAAAACTCTTTCAACAAGAAATCACTCTAACAATTCCGAAGAGATGACGCTAACTAATGGCATGTTACATTTTGTACTTAATTTTCTTTGAGAACAGATAGAAAATACAGTTATATAGATAAATAAATGGGAAACAAATTTTAACCCCCTCCCCCCTCACTCCTCTCCGACTTGAATCGGGCAGTCATTTTCTTTTCATTTCTCACAGTGAATAATGATGATGAAGGTGATAATGTAATAATGGGTTTTATTTCATGCATTTCAGCAGGCATGTCTGTCCAGGACATAGCAATAGAACAATGATGCAAATTACAGTAATGTCTACCTTTCCACTTGACATAATGTGACCGACATCTATCCTAGGCTGAGAAGGTCAGAAACTTGCAACACTACTGGCAGGACTTTTGCAGGAAAGTATAGGCCCCATCCTGTTACATATCACCAAATTTGTTTAATATATGAAAAGGCTAAAATTAGACTACAAATCAAGGAAAATATCTTAATATTTTCTTGTATTATATTGTCTTGAATATAAACATTTTATATTTAATCTGGATTGAGTATGGTTACTTTAAATTATGGCTCAAAATCTTCTCTAGAAAGCACACATCTCTAAAAAAGAAGTTCTATTAAATAAAAAAAAAAAAACATTTTACACACTTGCATTAAAAAAAATATGCCACTGATAAGATGAGCTGGATAACATATATTGTAATATGGCAAGCAAAACAGTGACTATACTTTAAAATTAGGGGTCAAACTGTAATTATACCCAAAGAGGGCTGACATAGAATAGTGAGCAAAATTTCTTAGACCGTCGAGTCAACCGGGTTGCTCAACCGTTTCTCCCAACACCCCGGTACGAAGAAGTGAAGCTTAACTCGTGCGCACCGGTGTGAAGCGGTGAAGCTCGATGCCAGGGCATCGGTGCGAAGCAGTGAAGTTCAGTGTGAGAAATCGGCCAATTCTGAAGAGATGATTTGCAATTTTTGAAAATTTGGACTACTTCGAAAAGAAAATGTATGCTGCAAATCGAATAACAAACATCATTTTCGAATTATTCAAAGTTTCGAATCTTCGCACACCTCTGGTATCTTGGCAATCAATCGATCGATCAGTCGAGCGATCGATCAGCAAGTTTATTTAGTTGTCTACCGATCAACAATTCGCACACACTCAAACCTACCGGGTCTCGCTTTCGGTTCTTGATGTTGTCCAGTTCCTGAATCACCACCCAGGGTATGCAAACGATTAGCTCCTCGCTGCCTGCATGCATTCACAAGATGCACGTGTAAAATAGGAGGTCTGGGATAAGCAACGAGAGAAACAAATTCAGAATCTTTCATTGGTCGCATACCTACGTTGGTGCTGGCAATCGTCCGAAGCAGATCCAAGTAGTGGATGAAGAGATTTGTGTCAGTTACGAGATAAAGACCCTGGAAAACCGAGACAGATAAGTTACAAAACGGGCCATATGGTGAAACGCCAATTTCCCAGATTTGGATTTTAAAGGTGTAGGAAGTAATATTCTTCCAGGTACTCAAACACCCTTTATTTCTGCGACCCTGATTTTTCGCGAATTGGGCAGCAGGGTCATATTTACGACCATTAAGTTTCGCGATTTCTAAAGGCTAGAAGGGTTTTACAGTATGCATCAAATGAAAATGAATGAAGGAAGAAATTTATTCCGAAAGGAAGGTATCTCCAACCTAATGGGTAGGGGAGAGGGAGGAAAATCGGAAATAAAGTGAATATAAGAAACTAACATATGCTTCCAGCTCAGCTTACCTTGTAGTCAATCAGGGGTGCTTGTTGGCTGATTGTTTGGCTGATGACATCTGACAACTGTTGGAAAGATCACTTTGTCTTAGCTGCCACTATAAACTAGTGGGCTGAAAAGAGGACTTACATCTTCCATCTCCTCATCTTGAGTCTCACAGGGAAATGGAGCTTCTGAAGTCTGAAGAAATCTCTCCACTGAGCAAAAGGTAAGTGTGGCAAGGCACCAGAACTCATATTACACCAAGGCTGAAACAATGTCAAACTTAGGAATTTAAGATAAATTTAAAGTGTTGTGCAGGTTAGTAGCTGCCTACAATAGATCTTTTGCTAAATTACCCATGCACCAAGGAGCATGCTGGGAACGTAGGCACATGCACTGCAGAGACTCACCATATCAGTACAAGAGATTAGAAGTAAATACCCAAATAAGGCATTGACAAATGGATTTATTTATTTATTTACAGGTACTACTAGCTTCTCTTGGAAGGTGTAGGATTGGGTTTCAAGACCCAAAATATAAAATATAATAAAAATTTTGTAACTGTAACAAACAAAAATGCAGACTGTTACCTTTGATGTACATAACTCACACTCCGCGTGAGGAAAAACCAAGGAAGTGCAGCGCACCCATCCAGCAATGAGAAAAAGACAGTTGGAAAGTGGTATTTGTTTTAGATTTTTCTTTGAAAACAGTTAGTGCTGCAGAGAGCAGTATGTGCGGTTCACGTAACTATACTATTACTCATAGTATACTCCGTGGTGCTTCGGTAATTTAGTGAAAGCTTTATAGGGATGTGGTCGTTAAAGCTGCTTGGGGAGAGGAAGAACTGCACTTAGGAGTAAGATGGCAAAATCTGGTGGAAATCAGACATAAAACCTGTGACTACAGCAAACAAAACCACAGGGGAGGAAAGCACAATGACATGTGCATTTCTGTCCTTTAGTTATCTCTTTTCTGCCTGTCCAGTACTGCGAAAAGGATTGGAGTACATTTCACAGACTTGTTCCTGGGCAAAACTGCATGCCAATCAGCCAATGATATGAACGTTTATATGCAGCTTTCATTCCAGTAGAACACACACTATGGTAAATACATATACTGGGTGTATCAAGGGGTGGCCAGGCTCTTAAAATCGACCGCAAAATTCGGTTTCTTAACCTATCGCGTTCCGATTTTGTATAGCGTTGGCCACAGGTGGTGCATTTTTTCTATAAAATTCTCAAATTGCGAGCTTACCTGAGAAAAAAAGTAAAAAAAGAAAAAGGCTTAGCTCCTATGGAAAACTCAGCGAAGCCACCGGTCTTCAAACCATAGGGCGCCCTATGGTTTGAAGACCGGTGGCTTCGCTGCGTTTCCATAGGAGCTAAGCCTTTTTCTTTTTTCTCAGGTAAGCTCGCTCTTCGCGAATTTTATAGAAAAAATGCACCACCGTGGCCAACGCTATACAAAATCGGAACGCGATAGGTTAAGAAACCGAATTTTGCGGTCGATTTAAAGAGTCAGGCCACCCCTTGATACACCCAGTAGAAAAGTAAAAATATATATACAAGGAAGCAAAAATGTGTGTACTTTTAATAAAAAAAAAAAAAAAAAAAAAAAAACTGATTGGACAAGGGTTTTACTGCACTTAACAGTTTCTTTATCCATGAGGGTACCCAGGGGCGGATGCAGGAATTTCCTGAGGGGGGGGTCAGGTGCTGGTTAGCGTACCATATGTTAAGCAACCCCCTTCCCTTCTCCCTCGTTTCACGCCCTAAATTTTACACATGCAGAAATCAAGAGGGGGGTCAGGACATCCAGACCCCCCCCTCTAAATCCGCCCCTTGGTACCCCTTGGAGTTGGAGGGGCTTAAAACACCTGACATTTCACAAGAGGCTCTGCTGCGCTTCTTAGCCAGAAATTAACTGCTATTCTGAGTATGATAGTTTTTCCACCAGAATCTACTTCTCAATTATTTCGCGCATTTTTTTTTTTTTTTCTTGCAGAGATGCATTGTAGGTTTTTATAGAAATGAAAGTTAACTTACCATTCGCCGCATCTGATGAGGCCAAGCGATTCTCACTGAACGTGGTGTGGGCGAAGCCCGATGACGACCCTGGAAACGTCTTTTGCTCAGGGCTCGCTGATAGTGAGTAAAACTCCGAGCCTGCACCTCTTTTGACAGCGCAAGGCACTGAAGAAGACACAGAGGCCTGACAGTACGGAAGCTGATCAAAGTTGCGTGTTTTTCCGAGATCCGCGGCGTCTTGGACAACTGTGCCCTGCGGAGGCAATTCAAAAGCCGCGCGGCGCCGAGCTTCGAGCGACGGCCGCGCGGGCAACTCGTATGGTCTGCTCCGGACATCGGTTTTGCTCGACGTCGTGGTGAGGTGCTGCGTCTTTTTCGACGCATCTCGCGGCCTGGCGCAGTCTTCGCTTTCCTCGTCGTCAGAAAACGCTGCACTAGAGTGCGAAGAGGGCTTTGTAAGCTCTTTCGCCCTGGAAAACACTTCGAACAACTTCCCGAGAAGCGCCTGCCCCAGGGTTTTTCGCGGCTTCTTCGTTGCAGTCCCATCGGCGCTTTTGGATGCCGGCTGCTCGAGTCGTTCAGCTGACCGATGGACGTAGACTTTGGGAGCTGATGTCGACGCTTTGAGGATGTGTCCCACCAAATCGTCGGGCGCGTCGGCCACGGCGGTCTGTTTATCGTTGCGTATTAATCTTCGCTTGGGAGATTTGACGACACGCGTTGAGTCCTTCGGTTTAGCTGGTTGAGGCTGGTGCCTTGAGGTTGACTGAGCTTCGGGGACTTTGCCAGTCGCGAGGCTTTGCGAAGTTCTATCTTCGACAGGGGTGCTGTCTCGTCTTTTCCGACAGCGTTTCTTCCTTCCTGGGCTGTTCTCTTCCATCGTGGTTCGTCCGTCGACGGCCCGTGTCAGCTCTCGATGTTCAGAAACACATGACAGATCATCACGGCATAGCACTCCCTTCCACCAGCTGAAGATCTAAATTGTCTAAATCTCTATATTTGAAGAACGCAGACTGACGCGGAGAGCAACTCAGCGGAGACGATGGGCTTGCGATGGGAAGTCACGATTGGTTACGATCCAATCCAACTTCAGGCGTTTAAGCAGTTTAAGCCCGAGCCCGATCCACTCCTTACCAATTCCGGTTCCGGTGCACTTTAAAGATGGATCCTTGGAGCCGTCGGCAGCAGCCGATCAAAGTGCCGAAACTGTCTTTGACCCAGCGTTACCCAAGGACAACAGTGTGTATCATCATTTTCGGAGGCGGGGCATTACTATTCAGCCGTTTTCTCTACGACTGCTTCTTCAGGGGCTTCGTCGAAGGACCAAGTATATATTCCAACTCTCTCGTTAGCCGAAACGGCTCGCATCGTGGGTTGAGCTTCATCATATCGCGATGTTGATCGTGTTGGTGGTCAGAGTTAAATATTCTGTAAAAGCTGACAGCAGAAGCAATAGAAATTGGAGGTTGTATTGCAGCTTTCGTCCACTAAAATCTTGGAGCTTGAACGTTGAATTTGTGGTCTCGTCGAACATGGTAAAAAAAAAAAAAATAATGTCACCCTTCAAAAAAAAACAAAAACTAATGTTATTGATTTTGATAGTCAAACTAATGTGCATATACTTGTAATAGAATCAAACTTCAAGGGGAGATTCCAACAGAAATTTACAATAATCTATCATTCCACTCAATTTGCCGGTCTTGAGATCTCCCTAAAGTTGGCTTCACCTGCATTGAAAAGTACCATTTACCAGTAGCTTTTCCGCAATGTTTCCAAGGGTACCGATGAGTTCAGTTGTGCACATTGGTTCCGTTAGGTGCTCGCATGCTCATCAGTGCTCACAAGGTATCACCCTAGTTGGCTTCACCCTAGTCGTAAATCTGCTTCTTTCCGCAGATTGCAGCTTCTCTTTGGTGTTCCTCAAAGCATCATTGAGCAAATGCCAAGTTGTGCACATTGGTGCTAGTAGGTGCCCCACTTTACATTAATTGAATCTCATTAAGCTTGACCATGCTGTCAGTGTGAAGGGGTTTCCCCACTTCTAGAAGGCTGTAGACAATGTAGTTCGTTCGCCATAAATACATGTGTGTTATGTTTTGTTAAGAATGAAGAGAAGTTGTTAAACTTCAAGATTGGTTGTCGTCGAAGTTTTCAACCAACTTTTCCGTAAGTTGTGCTTGTGACTTGCACTTTACGGTTTACAACCATAACCAGCACGTTTAGTTGATATCTTAAAGGGGCACTAAACCACAAAGGTTATAAAGCGCCGAAAAAACACGGACCGAGACACGAAGAAAACGACGGCACTCTCAACTGAAGTTTATTAGAGAAAGTACACACTATTATTCCCAATGGGAACGCACAGTCATCAATCAGTCCCTGCCCAGCTCACGTTTTAAATACTCATACTCATCCGTAGATAGGGCCAAAGATGTTCCGCTGATGTAGTTGTTTCCCCTAGCCCTAATCTCAAAAGCCTCTTGTAGTTCGCGTGACACCCTGATTTTGTACTTGTATCAGCACTTTATACCCTTTGCGATGTACCAACTGGCTCATCTAAACACATAATTGCAGTTCATTACTAAACCACATTTCTTTGACAGTCTATTTATGGTCATAGCTCAGTCTATGGGCTCTAAGCATCCTAAAAAAAAAAAAAAGACATTACATTCATCGCGGCCGATTTCTGCATTAAACTCGGTATCAAGGATAGATTACCGCAGAACACCAGATGGCACCCTCGGTCAAGGAGAAGCAGGGAAGGGCTTCTCCTCTTCTGACGACGCCCTCTGGTGTCTGCAATAGTTCCGAGGCAATCAATCTTTGATACCAATTATAATAGAGAAATCAGCCACGCGTTATCGAAATGTTTGGGTTTTTAGCATGCTTAGCGCCCATAGATTGAGTTATGACCATAAATAGACTATCGCAGAAAGTGGTTTAGTGCCCCAATATAAGCGGCTGCATGCTTGTTCTTTGCTGCTTGGACAGAGGTTTGCAATTAAGGGTTTGTTCTAACCACACTATAATAAGCAACTGCGGTTTTTTCTGGGAAACTTGAGCGAAACTAGACTACAGGGTGTCTCAAATAGCAGCCAGGCTCTCCAAATCGACCGCAAAAATCGGTTTCTTAACCTATCGTGCTACGATTTTGTGCAGCGTTGACCACAGGTGGTGCATTTTTTCTAGAAAATTTACAAAGAGCAAACTTACCTGAGGAAAAAGTAAAAAAAGAAAAATGCTTAACTCCTATGGAAACTCAGTGAAGCCACCGGTCTTCAAATAATAGGGCGCCGTTTGGCACGGGAGTCAAGAGATAGCGCAAGCAGTTGCAAAGCCAACTGCCGCCAACAAACGAGCATACTGCATTGAGAGTCGGCTTCAAATAGCAGACTATATTTTCGACTCAAAAGTAGCGCCAGCTTTTTCTGTGTCAGTTGCCAACGCATGATTTTATCCTTACCAATAAAACACATTGAATGGACACATAATCGATTAAAAATATAGTTTGTAGAGTTGTTTTGACTGTTTTTTCCGGGGTACTTATGTCGTCTGCTTTACAGTTCCTTGTTGCTTTTTTTGTTCTGCGACTGTCGCCGCCTGCGGAACGCACGCCGCTTTTGAGTCGAAAAGATTGTCTGCTAATGACAGTGGCTCTCGGCGCCAGTGTTATTAGCCATCTCTTGTCTCCCGTGCCAAACGGCGCCCTATTGTTTGAAGATTGGTGACTTCGCTGAGTTTTCATAGGAGTTGAGCCTTTTTCTTTTTTTACTTTTTCCTCAGCTACGTTCGCTCTTTAAAAATTTTATAGAAAAAATGCACCACCTGTGGGAAACGTTGCACAACATCATAGCGTGATCGATTAAAGGGGCCCTGCAATCATATTTAAGCGTCTACCTTTTTTTGCAATTCCCACATCTCTCGGGGTTCGGACAAGCCAGCGGACACGGAGAGAGTAACTAAATATCTGTGCGCCATATTTTAACCGAACGACGCGGAAACCTCCTCCACCTATGGGGGCGACCCGCGGTGCCAAAAGCGCGCGATATGTGAAGTTTTTGGTCCTGGGCTTACTACTGGTCAGAGCCGCTAAAAGCTTCTTTTTAGTCGAAATACAAAATATAAGTGGCGCGAACCGTTTAAATTATTTATGAAAGTAGTTTTTGTTCAGTATTTTAGATCAGAAAATAAACAAATGCAGTTTGTAAAGTATGAAAACGAGATGACTTGTCGACATACCCGCTACCAAGCGGTGGAAAAGGTGGCGCACACTAGAAAGGTGTAGTGGGTTCAGGCACCGACAAGCGGCAAGCGTAGAAGGTCCCGGATGTACGCGGCGGCGCTGCGGTCGTATATGGGCTTGAGGATCCGACCGGTTTTGAGCGTTTTGAAGGCCTTTGGCAAGCAGGTTTGGCTTGCGGTTTGGCCGTTTAGTGGTATGGCAGCGCGAATTGGCTCCCGTTCTGAACCAATCTTTACCCCATGTTTGCTGTCGTTTGTGGCCAATGAAGTATCATGCCAAATTAGTGTTGAATCGCGCAGCAAATGCAATGCGAGCTGCCCTGGCTGCCCGCATCGTACAGCCTAGCCTATCCAGAACATGCTTTAGTGGCGCCCTCTCGAGCCGTCGACACGGAGTGCGGCAGCAGTGAGCGCTCGCTGTGCTCACTACCCCTCTTTTAGTTCACGGCCACTCAAGCGACCAAGGACGTCATGAAGGACGTTATTTTTTGCTTGTTTTTGTCATTTTAATTTTCCTCTATTTTAAAATAAAGCAAAATTCGAGAAAAGAAAAGTTTCTTTAAGTTACTACGTTCAGTGCGTTCACGTTCCGTGCAAATTAAAAACCAATAAAAAATTCCTTGCAGGGCCCCTTTGAGAAACCGACTTTTGCGGTCGATTTGAAGAGCCTGGCCGCTATTTGAGACGCCCTGTATAACTAAGATCTCTAATAGGATTGGGGAAGGAGATCCACTTCAGTTGACCCGCCTCTAGCACGTGCTTCCTACTTTGAATAATGCTTCGGCGTCACGTGATTGTGCACGCGTTTGAGAGGCCGAGCTCGGGAAAGGTACGCTCTGCCATTCTTATCTTGTAAACGATAATAGAAGGACTACTTCTCGTGGGTTTGTGTACTGCTGCCCCCCCCCCCCAAATAATGGAAACCAACATGGGATGCTCATTGACGATTGCAAATCTTCTGTTTTTTCCTCTTTGAGGACCAAGGATGGAGGTGGACATTAACATGCTGGTCGAGACTGTGAAGCACCGCGACCCCAGCCAGAAGGTGGAGCACAAGAAATGGAGAGAGATAGTCGCAGAACAGGACCTCATCCGCGCAGAACGTCGAAAGCTCCAGGAAGAGACGGCGGCGCAACGAAGTGCCCAGGAGTAGTCGTCGACACAACCCACGAGCCGCATCATCACCACCCAATGGCATCTTTGGTTGCGAAATAAGCGGACTTCCGACGGTGGACAACGTGAAGGTGTCATTGCCATGTACTGTTCCATATCAGCTAGTGTCTATTTTTGTGTTTGTCGCATGATTTTGTTAGAGAAAGCAGCGATATAAATGAGAGCATGGTGGCTCACGTTATCAGCAAATGAAGTGAATGTCTGACTTGAAATATTACTGAAGAGGAACAATTTGGCGTGACGCTCAAGAGCAACAGTTTGGCAAATATGATATGACTGCTGCTAGCTGATAATCTAAAGAATGTAAATTACACTAGTCGACTTCCGTTAATTCGACCTTGACGGGACACGTGAAAATGGGTCGAATTGTTAGAAAATCTACGTTAAAAATGCGTGTGAAATTCTGAATATCCAGTGCTTTAGATCAGGTGGGCTAACATTTTTATAACGAGCTGCCGTACAGCGGTGGCAGCGGTGAACGGCGGCCGGTGCTGCTGCCGCTGCACTGCACCGCTCGCCGCTCTGCAGCGGTGTTGTAGTGGTTGTTTCGTGTTGAGACACGGCCATGTCCCGTGTCTCAACATGTGCTCTCTTCTCACCTTTTCAATTTGGCGTGCACTTCAAAATTTGAAAACTGGTCTTTTCACCGACTGGCACCGTTGACCGCGTTTGTAACATGCCCATTGTGTAATTCGGGAAAAAAAAAGGGACTGTTTTTGTGCATCACACATGGCCAATCGTGCTTGTAGTTTGCGCACCACCGGTTCTCCCTAGGTCGAATTAACCAATATTCTATATCTCGAGATCGAAATAGCGAGTTTTTTTTTTTTCTATAGAACTGTATGGACTTTTAAAAAGACCTTTGAACAGGGTCGAATTAAACGAGGAGTCGAATTAACTGAGGTTGAATTAACACGAGTTGACTGTAATAGTACAAACAAGCAATCACTATTTTTTTGCTTTTCTTTTTAAATTGGAAGGCTGTCATCAAAACAAATAGTGGGATGTGCTCCTTTCAGACACTAATTTAAGCGGTACATATTGGTGGCTGCCAATATTCTTTCAAAGTAAAATACAAAAAAAAATGCCAGTGTCATGTTTGCACTAAGTGTTTCACAGTGTATACTGTGCACTAGTGATTACATAAATGTATGCAAGTACAACACCGGTTCATACTGAGACCAGGAGGAATGAAAATTTAACCATTTGCTTCTGAACTGCAGCATGTTAGTGTGCTCAGCCACCAAACACCCTAAAACTAGCAAAGGCATACTTCCTCAAAAAGTGCTGATGGAATAGATCTCACAACAGTAATCTTTTAGGCAAAGAGGAAAAAAAAAAAACTGTATCCTACAAAGATTTTAGGACAACATAGCTTTCTTTTATTTGTCTCAAAAATCCCAGAACATGGAAAAAAAATTTTTTTTCAGTATGTCTCAAATGTTTTTTGACAGCTCGAAGAGAAGCAGCATAGTCATTACATATCATAAATTATTCTATCTTATAAAAATAAAAATCCGCCTATGCAGACGGATGTTGCACCAACACAAAAACGGCAAACAAACTAGGAATACTGTCAAGACCGGTTATAACAAAGTCAATGGGAATCTGAAATCACTTCGCTATATCCGCTATTTCGTTATAACCGACTTCGATTAACGAAGTGCAAAAGGGAATGGGAAATTGTGATCGCTTCGCTGCAGCCACTATTCCGTTATAACAGACTTCATTATAACCGGTCCCGACAGTAACCCTCGATGAGTGCAAGAACTCTCTCGGATATATATTTCAAAAAATCCTAGACACGTTTTAACCGGACGAGGTGATGCATATGTACGATTGTTGGTTTAAATAGAAAAAAAGAAATACATACAGGCTCCCATCTGTACAGAGTAGCAGCAAAATCAGTGCATCCAAATACTTGGTGCCTACACTGTGCAACCGCAAATACAAATTCCAGATTGCAAGGTGCATGACACGGGCAAACTCGACTGGTTATACATGGCAGCTGCCTCACCGTTTGTCACTCAAGAAACACAAGATTAGTCAGCATTTCCAGTGTGTGCAAACACTACTGGCGAGCAGATCGAACTATAGGGGGCCCTCTGACCCGTTTGTTGTCTCAACACCTGTGTTTACCGAAAACAAGGCCTGTGTACATGCCCACAGGCCTTGTGAGCATGTTTATGTTACACAGTGTAATGTGAAAATACTAACAATAAACAAAGTGACGTTAGGTGCCGGATCTCTCCCGAAAGCAGTCGTCGGAGAATGAGAGCTTGACCCACTTCGGCTTTTGTGCTGAGCTGGCCACCGTGCATGCTGCATTGTTCATGCAGGCCAGAGTAGTAACAAAAGAGCCCCTCCTCCCACTCACCAGAGAACACAAACTCCAGCCGAACACTGACGCCGCGTTCGGTTATGTCAGCCGAGCGCTGAGTCATTGTATTTGTTGTCCCCATCCGTGTAGTTTAAGGTTAACCGCTTGGGGTGCACGGTCTGATCTCCTCCCCAATAGTCCGTTGCAATATGAGGCCTGCAGTAGAATATCCGCATCCAACGCAAGCTTTCAACCTTTGATAACAGAGCACAACTGAAGGCAACATGCACTTGCCGGAGGCAGGGCTTTTCTTGCGGATCTTATGTTGCAACAGACTACAGTTAATGTGACAAAGATGGCCAACTTGGGAGACTAAGGGACACTGCAATCTCTCTCTATGATCTTGTCCAACATCCTCGTTTCATAATAAATTAGTAAAAAAACCTTTCTCACAACTGCTGAAAGTTTTGTTGAAAAGAACTTTGTGGAAAGCTTTCTTTTTCTGTTTTGTTTTACCAAAAACGGCAAGATTGTTTGGGATGAAAGATAATCAAAGGCAGGGAGGCTTGCTCGAGAGCCTCAAAGACCGAACTAAGTTATCTGCACATTTATTTAGCACAAACATCAGCTTTTAACTGCATGCAGAGACAAATTGTTTACTTTGTTAATGTTAATCGACAAATCTGACTTTATAAGAACAACTGATAATTGCACTCTCACACACACACACACACACACAAAGGAACATAAAATGAAACAGCAAATGTGAGTGCTTTTGTACACACAAAAGTTATCTTTAAAAAAAAAAGGGCAAGGCACTGAAGCAAATGTCTCAACTGCATGAGTCATTTCGTATTCAACAACAAAACGAAAACGAAGCAGTGGCATCTCCCAAGTTAGATCATGTGAAGCACACGTCACCTAAGATGAGCTACGCTCGTGCACCATTTAAAGCATTCTTACACGGCACACGGTCCGAATACACCACAAACACGCTCGTACAAAAAAAAGAAAGTTAAGCTGTCTCTAGCACTAGCCACTCGTTCAATCCCTTGCTTTCGGCCGAAACACTTCTTTGTTAGGTTCAGACTTTGAACATGTCTCAACGTCACAGTTGTAGAAGAGTGAGATTGGTGGTTTGCAGCATACGTTGAACAGCTATGTCCGCACTCATACGAAGTCTTGGAAGAGCTGTGGCCCAACTCGTATAACATTGTCCACATTGTTTTTATACTAGCTACAGTGAACCATTCACACCCCCACCCCCTCCCCCCATATAAATCCAAAGATTCCTACTTAGCATTCAAGGTCACATACTTTTCCTAACGCAGCAATAAGCAGCTGAACTGCAGTCGTGTCTGGACCCCCGCCAACACTAGCGGAAGTCCAATCTCGCAATTCGACGTCGAACAGTCGCTTAAAGATGAGAACCGAGTCACCGCTACACGACGAGGCACTCCAGTTCCGCTTGAGCACACCGTTGCAAACACGCCGACGGAAGACTTCGCCTCGGCTCGAGCACAGCCGTCCCACTGCACGATCCTTCCCGAAGCCGACACAATCCTTCCCGGAGTTGACACGATCCATCCCGGAACTGACGAAGCGGAATCAGAAGACGCGGTCGTGGTACTGCCCGTCGGTGCTGGAGGTCTTGGCGTGGTGGGGGCCCTGTGGCGCCCCCGGGTGTGGCTGCTGCTGCATGACCCTCCTCCGGGGCGGCGCCAGGTACTCGAACATGGACTGGGTGTGCTGGGAGAGCATCTTGGCCAGGTCGCAGGGCATGGGGTCCGTCCAGAAGAAGTCGTGGTTGAGGGCATTGTCGCTGTCGTACCGCTTGGTCGGGTCCAGGTGTAGCAGCCGGTCCAGCAGGTCAAGGGCGTACGGGTCCTTCACATAGGCCTGCATGGACGGGCAACACCAAATACTCATAAACTAGGAATGCAAATTCTGGAAGCTTCAAAATGTGTTGTGAAGAGACAGAAGGCTGGAATGTAACTAGGATTCTGTGTCATCGGAGTTCATTTCCCGTAAAATTCGCAGGGTGTTTTTCGGTGTTTATTTTTTGCTGAAAATTCTGGGTTTATCGGGGTTTATTTTTTTTAGATTCCAAATTCTTTGAAATGCAGAGTTTATTTTACTGTGTGCTTATAGTTTAAAAATTCAAAAATAAAACAAATAAAGTTTGGGTACCATGACCCGTTGTCTTCAAGGAACTTTGATGTACTAAAAGAAAAAGACAACCCCTTTTGTCAGAAGTTCTAGATTTTAAAAGAAACTGAAAGGGAATATCCTCAGGATCACAGACCCTGTGCTCTTATGAAATGTATTTGTAAAACACTGTCTTTTTTTGCTATTTTTTTGTCGTGACCGAATTGACAGAAATTATACCGGCGAGTGTTTTTCGGATTTTTTCGGGTTTACCCGAAAACACTGAACTCTAAATATAACCAAATTCGTCATCACTCAATGTATGGAGATAGCAATGAAGAGCATAAGCCCCTTATGGTTTGCGTATTTGGACATTGAGGGAGCATGTGACAATGTGAACCAGAAAAAACTCTGGGACCAGCTGAATGGGATGAAAATTTGATTAAGTTTCTTCAACAGGTGTACACAGACAATAAGGTAGTTATAACATGGGAAGCAGAAACTATGCAACCAGCAGCAATAAAAAG
Organism: Ixodes persulcatus; assembly: GCA_013358835.2. Classification (NCBI taxonomy): domain Eukaryota; kingdom Metazoa; phylum Arthropoda; class Arachnida; order Ixodida; family Ixodidae; genus Ixodes; species Ixodes persulcatus. Next base: position 143,460 of record JABSTQ010009362.1, on the reverse strand, counting down.
AGGGCTCAGACGGGGCTGCTTACTGTCACCCCTGTTCTTTGTGATATACCCAAGTGGAATGGAAAAGAAATTAGAGCAGAGAAATTTACGTCTTGATGCGAGTTATATGGAAGGAGGAAGAAATGTGTTACAAGTAATCCCAGTACTGCAGACAATATGGTACTCGTGGCAGATAAGCACGATACATTTCAGGTACTAACTAGAATATCTACAGAGGAAGGGGACAGCTCGGGCCTGAGTTTTAGTAGTGACAAGTCTACAGCAATGGTGTTCAACGACGAAAAGATGGAACCCCTGTAAATACAAGAGAGTAAGATAAACAATGCAGAAAAATGCAAATGTCTGGGAGTATGGTTCAATGAGGGAAGGAAATGTAATTAGAAAAGGGAAAAAAAATTCAGCTATTTTGAAACTCGAGGTTCTATGGAATTATAGGAATAAAATAAAAATGAAGGGGTCGGGAGTATATGGAAAGATGGAAAGGAGTAATGGTGCCAGGACTCTTTTGGCAAAGGGGTACTGTGCATGAGATGAAAGGTTCAATCAGGATTGGAAATTCAACAAAGGAACATGGGCAGGTTAGCACTGGCAGCACATGGGAACAGACTAAATGGGGAGTGCACGGGGACATGGGCTGGTCGTCCTTTGAGAGCAGAGAGGTCATTAGTAAATTGAAATTTGAAGAAAGTTTAACTGAAATGGATGATACCCGTGGGCACGAAAAGTATACAAGCATCTATACATGAAAAGTTTAAAAACAAAATGGGAAAACCAAACGCACAAGCTGACAAATAAATACCTACGCATTACTACTGATGGGGCTGAGCAGACTAGTTCAGTGAAAGAGGGAGTGAAAGAGGCAGAAAGGAAAATGTGGGAGGAAAGAATGCAAGAAAAAATCAGCTTTAACAATGTACAGGTTACAAAAACAGGACATAAGAAAGGAAAAGGTGTTTGATAATTCATGTGGAAGTTTTTTTTTTTTCTGCTCAAGGCTTGAACGGGGGTGTTGAGGACAGAGAAGTATAGGGCTTAATTTCAAGAGATACACTCATTATGTGCTGTGTGCTATAGTGAGGGTGAGACACTAGTACATTTGGTTTTGAAGTGCACGGGGCTTTGCCCTGCCCTTCCTGAAAGGGTAACCGATCTGGCGGGGGCGCTGGGTTTTGCTGGCAAGGACATAAGAATGGAGTAGAAAAGGATTACAGTCACAAAAAGGAGGTTAGAAGATTGGTGGCAATTATCCAGGGAAAGTTGAATGAAGTAAAACTAACTTGCACAGCTGGGGACAGGCGGGAAAGAGGAAAATTGGGATTCCCTTTTGCTTGGCTCTAGCCCAATACCTCAACCCTGTTTCCCAGTAGGCCCGGTGTTGGGGTAGCACCGACCAGGTTTGACCAGAGAGACCAGAGGAAAATTCGCAACTCCCTCGCAGGGGAAGAAGGCAGAGGTTTTAGTTATTTTCCTCGATCCCCCAAAGGTCATCCTGGTGATATAACATGGTGTAGCTGTAACAACGAAGACTAAGAAAAGGAACACGCAACACATGACAGCGCTCGTCCTGTGCTGTGTTAGTCTTCGTTGTTACATGCTGTTACACATGCACTATGTTAAACTTCCACCAACTAATCCAGCTCTCTATTTTGTTAGTGGCGATACACGGCACTGCCTAGTGATAGTTACAAAAATGCAGAAGGGAAGCAAATTGGCTGAAAAGGGTAAGGGGGGAATAATACTTTTAATTTTTAGGCTAGGTGGTGCAAGCTACTACCATCATAAAAAGTACAACCATTAGCATCCATCCATCCATTTTGAAAGGGCAAAGCAAAAAAAGGTAAATTATCTTTGTAGTTTCTAGGCCGGGTGGCGCAAGCTACCGCCCGTTATAAAGGGTACAGTCGTTAACATCCACCCATCCATTCATTCAATCATCCCTCCATCCATCCATCCATCCAACCAGCATTTATAAGGCCAACCCTTAGTGCTTTCGCGTTCGAGCCCGTCACATAGGCTCGACAAAGATATGGTGGAACGCACCATCGACTCGTTTGTGCTCCGTCCTATTCTGTGCACACGTCTAAAGTGGTCTCAAAGTGGCAACAAAATCGCATCGCGAGAGCCAACTTGTCGCGCCATCGAATGCTGCGAACCCAACGGTCGGACGTAGAAACGCAGGCGAAAAAGGAGACCGGACACGAGGGTCGCCGTTGTCGCAGCGTCCTAACTTGAGTGCACTTTGGTTACGGTCAACTGTTTGGCTGTCGAGCGGCCTGCAGCAGAAGGGCATCTGCCGCATACACCTCCGCTGCCGCGCTGCCACCGGGATCACGACGGGCATCAACGTGACACTTTTGTGTTGTCGTCGGACGGAAATCGAGGGACTACTTTTGAGGACTCTGTAGAACCACCGGTACGTACAGTTGCCAATTGCTCTAGGAGCAGGGAGTTTCTTCCGCGTTCCCTCAATGGCAGCAAAGCTGACTGCACATGCTAAGAAGACTCTTGCTTGCAGCCTTAGTGTACTACTCAAGCGATGCAGGACCGACGATGGCGGGTGCGAGGCAAAGAGAGACGCGGTGCTGCACAACGAGCGCCAGCAGCGAAGGGAAGCCGGTCGCCATTACGCAGCGGTTCACCGGCAGTTCGCAGACCGTGGTTTTGGGCGGGCGCAAGCGGAGGCCCTCTAAACGGCAGGCAGTTAGAATGCTTCTGCTCGGACACAGCGGGCACGACCTCCGCAGCCGTGCCTGCCTTGCGTGTGTGCCAGAAGGAAGCGAGGGCACCCACCTTGAGTCTCTCTTTGACCTTTCGCTTCTGGCCCTTGGGCAGGGTGAGCTTGCAGTACAGCTCCAGCTTCTCCACGCCGGGCCAGGCCTCGGGGGTTAGGGACCCGCACAGCTGGCTGATCAGGCTGATCTGGTGCTGCTCCGTGTTGCCCTGATAGAAGAAACAAACATGAACGATTTCTTCGGGACTCAAGTTGCCTCGTACTCTGTTTACCCCTCAGCCGACGGTGCAGTGGACGCTACGAGCTCATTGGAACGGACCCAAGTCTATCTTGCGCCATGTGATCACGCACACTCCCACCTATTCCTGCGCGCAGAAAGCGTGGTCGGGCGACGAAAGGGAGACGACTGACTGGACCGGCAAGCAAGTAGCTCTCGCCGCACTGTTGGCTTAGAGGTGAATGGAGTGTGGCGGACAATTTGGAACAAGCCTCGCAACCAGTCAAACTACTCAACTTGCAACGTGATAAAAAAAAAAAACGAACATTACGAGAAAACTTGCGCAGACGATCACGCAACACAATGCGAATCGACGGCGTCCGCTGGTGCAACATTTCCATGATATTACATTATTATTAAGAGGAAATTTAGCCAATGCTGCGTCATGTGGTAATGTGACATTTCGTTATTTTTTACCTTTTTGCGTCACATGGTGATTGCTACGTGTCTATGTACAAACGCTGCGCTGGCACGTAGCACACACCTTGAAGGCAGTCGGGGCACCGTCCGGGTACAATGACCAAAGAACCTTGTGGCAATCCACTGGCAAAGACACCGGGTCTCGCCTTAACCACAACGGATCACACACGAAACAGCTAGCACCAAACGCGTTCTCGTGGCACGATGCCCAAATTGCTTGGTTGCACCAGGGTGTATGTTATTCCCTCGGTGATATTCTTTTCTACATGCCGCCTAACGTTCACGCACAGGATGATCTTGATGTCAAATGATGCGTTCCATCCTAACACCCAGGGTAAGACCGTCGGCACCTACACATCGACGACATTCTCTCTCAATGGGCGCGTTGACGGCGTCGAGCAGCCGCCGTTTGCTCCTGCAGCCCCATTCTTGCACACAAAGGCTTAGAGCGCCGAGGGGACAGGCAACCGAAAGTGAGAAAGAGCAGGTGGCGAGGAGGGCAATGACACGAGCCCCAGTGCAACTGCCATCGGCCGAATTTTTTTTAAAAACTAAACGAACCGGGCAACCAAATTGGCAAAGATGAGGGGACACATCCATTAAAACCACAGACTGTCTAGCTTCTCAAATCCGAACACACTGCATACTGCAAACAGCTACCTGGCAGCCTATCCCTTTTCTATATACAGTGTGCTTCAAGTTTGAGCCCTCCATCGATGCGCAACAATGAGGCAAGCATTCTCTAGCATGTGCATTATTCTTTACGTCTGTAGGCTTGTGCAATGCTTTATTGCATCAATGCCAAGACCAGGATGGGTTCCTTAACTGCCATTTAAGAGAGACGGGATGAAAAAGTTTTGAGAACACCTGCCTTGAACTATGAACTACAGCCCTATGCCTGCTTTCCCTTCGAACTCCATCATCTCTTGATTTGCAAAAGAATTAGGAGAAGGGGACGAAATCTTCAGACTGCCAGTGCCAGTCTAGATGAGAGCTTCCTAAAAAAACTGACAGGTATGCCAAAGAGGCATGGCAGACTGTTTATGACGAGATCACCTCCAATCTAGGGTGCATTTCTTCTCTTCTTCCATCATGGCTGGGGCCACCACCGGCCCTTTTGATCGACGCCAGCAAAGAGATACAGATGTCATAACTAGGATTTTTCATTTTTGGTATGTTTACTGATAAACCCCGAAAAACAACCAGCAGGTCGTTTTCTTTTTTTTTTTCCAAGATAGGGGGAAACAAAAAGGAAACCCAAATTGCAACTGTCCTCGAATAAGAAAAAAAACTTTTAGCATTTCCACTTTGGCAAAGAAAAAAGACCAGCGAAGCTGTACTATGGTGGGAATGAAGTAACGGCCGGCCGCAAGTCGGCAAGCCAGAGTGGAAAGGCTCGAAAGGTTGCGCCATCTATGAGCGACGGCGGCAAGCGGACAACCAGCAAACACAACACTCCAGACAGCTACCGCCATCTATGAGCGACGGCGGCAACCAGAGTTTTGTGTCAACATTTCTTTGCGGGGGACACGATCTTGGGGAAACTAGCCCTTAACAACTCCACTTCCCCAAGCCTTCATTTTTACAGCTCTGCTGTAAAAACGAAGTTTGCAGGAACAAATTGTGATCTGCAGCTTTATTTTGTGTTCGCCCCAAAACATGGGCCCCACCGAACCGTCTGCGAGGTTGCTTCTTTCTTCGAGAATTGCACCCCTTGCCTCCTTTCCTATTAGTTCCATGATGTTTTCCCTGAAGTAAATTTAGATTGCGTGCACATTCCCTGGATCTTGGGAAATCCCACACTCATGTCCAGATTTCTTCGACACGATCCCCGAGAAAAGATCATTTTCTCACCGACACGAAAATTTGTCATAGATAAACGCAGAATCTGCGGGAAAAAGAAACCCCAAAAATATGCAAACGTCAAAAAGGTGACAAAGTCCGCCGAGCACGAGGCGTTTCCAATAAATAACACCCGGGTTTGTCACCACAGCCAGGGGTAAGCAAGCGGAAAGACAGACTCTTACTGCTGATGGTTTAATGGCAGCCAATTATAGCCGCCGACGAGGTGGGAATGGCAGGAAGGAGCTTCGGCTGCCCCGCCTTCATTCAGTGCAAGCTTCCCACTTTCGACACCGCTTCAACATCTCGTGCACCCCAAGCGCGGGCGCGTGGCAAAAGCACGGTGGGAGGCACGGATTGCGGGCCGGAGGCGGGGCATTCAAAAGACGCTCCCTGCTGTTCTCATTCTATTGAAGACTGTGGGTGGTGGTGGTATTCACTTGGTGCAATAATTGAGCGCAGTGTTCACGGCGAAAACTCAGAAGCCCCTACTCACCTCGAGAAGAACTACAACCTTGGTGGTGTGCAATACCCATACCAAAAGCTCGCACGGAGCAGCGACGAATTCAACATGGCTGCCAGTAAATAGCACCTACAGAACGAAAAATAAAATGTGCGAACCAGTTCCTCGGTGTTGTCTTCTTTGCAGCCCTTACAATAACGTAGTTCCCGTGTTTCTTTTTTCTAACTTCCTTTTCTCCTATTTCTCGCCGTCGAACGTTGGATGCGGGAAGAGCGTCCACGCACCTGCATGATGGGCGAGCGCGTCCACATCTCTGCCATGATGCAGCCCGCGCCCCACATGTCCACGGGGGGCCCGTAGTTGCGCTCGCCCAGCAGCAGCTCGGGGGGCCGGTACCAGAGGGTCACCACCCGGTTGGTGTACCGGTTGGGCTGCCCCGTCTTGCTCAGGCTGAAAGCCCGCGCCAGCCCAAAGTCCGCAAGCTTCAGCACCCCGTTCTTGGTGATCAGGATGTTGGCCGCCTTCATGTCCCTGAGACATGCATGGACGTTACGGGACACTTTGGCGAGGAAAAGACTCCCATAACCGCGAGAGAGCAGGTCTGGGTAATATTTGAACATGCGACAAAAATTAAGTGTGCGAACAGTAAAAAATTTTATCTCAAAATGGCCTTTGGAAATTGAGAATTCTGCTAATCGTGTTCCAGTCTTGTCACCGGGTGGAAGCAGCAATGTCGGTGATTCTCACAGTTACGGGTAGGAGAGCACGCTTCAAATGTCTAAAACAAAGAAGAAAGGACCTGTGATACTTCACTTATTTATATTTATTTATTTGAGCAGGTTTAAAATTCTAAAATTTTTAGTGTTCCCAAAAGGAAGCCTCACATCCAACAATGAACCAAGTAAAAAGGAATTTTCTCATAAACAGGCTTTACAACTAGCCACACTAAGCAGTCATTAAAAGTCCACCTCCCCGGTTAAACAAATGTGCAGGCGTATCCACTTTCTGGGGTAAGTTTAGAGTGGGTCATGCTTTCTATGTGCTGTGTGCACAGGGTTGGCTTGAAAAGGGCTCATCCTCCGAAATTTGTGGCCCCAAGCAGTTGCCTATTGATAAGACCACACTTGAGCCTCCTCTTTACTTGAATCAAAAGGAGGAATTTCTTCCTTTTTGACTATGCATCAGGCTTTAAGCCCGACAAGTCAATATCAAATTGGTTAAAAATCGCCACAAATGGGGACTGTAAGCTTTGGAACATTTACTTCTTTTTTCTACACCCAGAAAACAGCTTGCTTGTATCTGTGTGCACAACAAACGCAGAGAATGAATGATATAGCCATACCCGATTCGAACTGCTCTATGCACGCCCCGAGCGTATGTCTTCTCAATTCATGTCCGGCGCTCACCTGTGGAGGATCTTGTTGCTGTGGATGAAGTAGAGGCCATTGAGCAGCTGCTGCATCACCTTCTTTATCTCGCCCAGGGAGAACTTGACGTTGATGTTGCTCAGCAGCCCCGCCAGGTCGTGCTCGCAGAAGTCAAACACCAGGTAGAACGTCGCTTTGCACCGGTTGAAGGGTGTGGCTGAGGAAGGAAGGGCCCGTAGTAAACGAGGTATACAGTCAAACCCGTTTATAATGAAAAGCAGGAAATGCTACGATCAGTTTGATATAGCAAGTAATTTGATATGGCGAAAACCATTTACAACGAACTTCCACGATGCGTTCATTGTAAGGCGAGAGCTTCTATTTCTTTCTCATCTCTTCGCCTCCGCCTTGTAACAACAGGCTGGAAAGCTTTTGTTTTTATGCTTGCGGATTTAATTTTTTTTAGCTTATCTCCTTTTTTTAATCGCTTTTCTTCGTGGGCAACCGTTTTGGGATGAAAAGTTCTTGTTTTTCTGTGCGTGCATGCAGAGGGTATTCTTTAGCTTTCTCTCCTTCTAAACCGCTTCTCTTCGCTGAATTTTGTTTGCAACTTGAGCTTTTGGAATTTTCTTTCTTTCACACTTTTTTTGGGAGGGAAAGGACAGGCTAGAAGACGACTGTTTATGCGTTTTTGGAAGCCTTCCCGGGAGGAAAAGTTTGATATAGCCAATATGTTGTTTGTCATAAAAAGTACTTTTTACATGCATTTTTATTTAAATTTTCCGTGAGTTCGATATCGACAAAAATTCGTTGTACGTGGCTTCGCTCTAAATGGGTTTCACTGTATTGCCACAAATAAAAAAAAAAAAATAGGTGAATTTAGAACTGAAAACTTTTAATTAGGCAAACATCTATGTGCAAACTTAAAGGCATACTGCAACGAAAATCTAGCACCTATTTTATGCTCTTAATGTCAACCACGTTCTGGCCAGACCACGGAGACACCAAATTTTTGCTTGGAAAGAAAATCCACCACTAAATGATGTGCGCTCTGCCAGCACTCCACGTCAGGCGTAGAGCCATTTCCGGTCGAGGTGCATGACGTCGCGTGAATAGCATCATGTTTTCTTTTATTATACCGTGAGCCTCATGACTGTCTGAAATAGGTACAAGGCAGAATGTCAGATGAACAGCCTTCGATTTAAATTATCAGGGGTGGTCCAGCCAGTTTTGAGCTTAGAGCAATTTTTGAAGTAGAAAAAATTTTGTTTTAGAGGACCTTTCTATCAGGAAAAAAATCGCAATTTGGAGCATATTTGGGGTGACACACATAGGTTTAGAGCAATTCGGTGAAGTTACCTATTAGTGAAGCCGGCATGCATTCATGTAATCAGTTGCGTGATGCCCATTAAAACCCAAAGTTAGCAGTTATGCTGTACTAGCCAAATTGCCCGTCGACTGCTGTGCCATAAACTTAGTCAAATTCGTGTTTTGTTTTCATTAGTGCTAGTGGACGAAAATGAGCAGGATTGGTGTAAGCGTGCTAGCTATCACCATTGAGATGCCGATATAGAGTACCAATTTAACCATCTAGGAGTCTAAATAATAGAAATAGGTAAATTGGCACTACAGTCTTCTCCCGTGACACAAAAAGCAGCCTTGTTTGGAACTCATAACTCCTAAAGACAACACACTTTGTCACAAACATACAAGCATTTTATTTATGAAAACACTTCCTGACGACCTGTCACTGTGAAAACATTCAATGTCCGATTTCCTTTGCTTTTTCTCGGTTGCGATAGCGATCTAGTTGCCCAAAAAAGCCAAGTTGGTAGACAAACGCTTAATCAAGAAAAATCAATAAAAATCTGTGGTTCCACAATGAGGAAGGCAAGCTGCTGTTGCTTCTTTCACAAGATTCAACCAAAAGTGTCCGCCAGTGCAGTTTCGAACACCCGTCTGGTTCTGACTCAAATAGTACAAAGACACCCATCAGTGGTGACCAAATGACTAACCTAACTTTCCTGCCACTCTACTCCAAAGTCAGTGATTCCAGTGATTCGGGACTGGCAAAGTGCTTGTTTCTAGGTAAGAGTATGCACCTAACAAACATCTAAGAAAGGAGGGTTTGAACAAAAGCCATCCTCGCTCACAGCAAATATTTTGACAAATCAGTGTTTACCGTTTACGGCCTAGTTATGTACCAAAAATTTAACCACCTTTTCCTTGGGCACCTTGGTCTTTTATGATGTTTTCGAGAAGACCACGGTACCAGCTGCTACAAAATGGCAACTTTGGCAACTGACAACACGCTCGACTACCAAATCACCAGCGTCTTTCTTCTAGTCAAATCTATGTTTTTCTTTTCCTATGTATTTCGCCTATCTTAACTGCTCTGATGACCTGAGCCATGTCCAAAGAAAGAACTGAAGCCCTAGAATGTCACCTACCTTTCGTGCGACAGATCTCAATCAGGTTCACCACGTTCTCGTGCTTGAGCAGCTGGAGGATCTTGATCTCTCGCAAAGCCGTGATGGGGAACTGGAAGAAATCAAATAAAAGCCAGACTTGCTTTATGCACTGTTTGGAGATTCAAAGCTACTTCTGCGGATAAATTGTGTACCCATGGACGCAGAGTTGGTGTGTTGCAATTGTGGAGGAAGGATGGTTTAGCCCGATTTTATGGAGATCAGATAGCATTCTCAATGTCATTTAAAGATATAAAAGCATCATATTAATGCCCAACTGTGTCTAAATAGAGGGATAAAATTAAATTTAATTATGATATTAAAACATAGCTATTCCGAGTTTTGGCGATTGCTGCGTGTAAATGCAGGAGGTCTCTGTTACCGGTGTTTCGACATCAAGACGCTAGGTAAAAAAAAAGGAAGTGGATATATTGCCAACAGCTGGCACAGCAGCTCAGGAGAAATATTGCCGGCAGCGTACTATCATTGGCTGGCTGCAATCACCTGACTTCTGGTCCAGTCCTGGCCGGTTCCATTTTTAGTGTTTGTGCGTAGGGTGCGTGATTTGCTCGGTTTCCGAAGCGACGAATATGCGCATGCTGGGCTGAGAACTTGTATATATTGGGATGGTATATTGTTGCCGCTTGTCTGCCGATGAGCAAGGCGGGCACAGGTGCTGTGAAGCGGCGTGTAAGGGTGGGCCAGGCGGGTTAACAATTTTGTAATGGGCCGCCGCATGAACAAAGGAGAGCAGGTCGTTTAACACCATACCTTGGCAAACCTCACTCATGAGGGCCTTCACTCACCCTCATCTTCACAGGTAAGGTGAGGGTGAGCAAGTTTCTGAACCCCGAAAATTCACTAGTGTGAGGGTGAGTGAGGATCGTGAGGTTGTGAGAACCGTGAGTGTGTGAAGACCATGAGAGGTGTTAGGCTAGTGAGTGCGTAAAGGCCATTAGTGCGTGGCGGCATGAGGACCATGAGGGTGGTGAGTGCGAAAGGATTACGAGTGTGTAAGGGGCGTGAGGACCGTGAGGGGTATAAGGGCCATGAGGGCGGTGTGGGGAGGTGGGGAGTAAGCGGCATCAGTTCGTGAGGGATTTGAGCTCAAATGAAGCGCTTGTGTTTGCATGTGGGGCTTGTGCGAGATGACAAGTTGTCTGTGAGGCCTGATCTCACTTCAAGGCTTAAAAATTTTGTGAGGGGTCGCACAAGTGTTGTGACCTCTTGCGGCAATCTCCTGAGAAGTGGGGTCGATGCTCGCCTCACAACAATTTCGCTGCACAGATGCTTCGTGCGGTTTGATTATTGGGCAATGGGCATACCTCACTCATGAGGGCCCTCACTCACTTTCATTTTCACAGGTGAGGTGAGGGAGGTTCTGAACCCCCGAAATTCATGAGTGTGAGGGAGGACCGTGAGGATCGTGAGGGCCACGAGTGTGTGAGGGGCGTGAGGTTCAAAGAGGGTGAGCGAAGGGCTGAAGGTAAGGATGACAGTGAGGGTGAGTGAGGGGCTGAGGGTGAGTCCAGCTGTGAGGGTGAGTGAGGGGCTGAGGTGACTGTGAGGGTGACTGAGGGCGACCGAAAATGCCGACTTCTGGTTTACACGCGCCCCAGAAATACGCGCGAAAACATGTCACCCGCAAAAATGCGCGGTGATACTTGCAAAATATGCCGGCAGTATAGTCACGTGGCTGCAGCCAGCCAATGGGAGAAAACAGCCGGCATTTTTCCGCCCCGACTCCTGTACAACACCCCGTCTTAGACGGGCCAAAACCCTCAAAAGTTCGCGATGACGACTGCATCATGGCACGCAACGACACGGCAAAGGTTTCAAACATACTTCACGCTTGACCGGAATACGATTTAAACACACTTACCCCCTCCTTTTCGTTTTCCATGAGGACTTTTTTGAGTGCCACCAATTTCTTCGTTTGCTTGTGTCCCGCCTTGAACACTTCCCTGAAATATGAAGACACCGTGGTCCGCGGTTAGTGCGGCATTCCTCGCCGTACAACTCTCTTGCTGCCGACGACGTGTTCCCGCCATCTATGAAGTTTAATAAATAGCCATAGATGTACTTTAAGGACCCTAACACTTCGTACTCGTAGGGATAGATAAGGGAATACCCAGACCACCGGCGCTTGCGGCAAACTAATGCTACGGTGACCATAGCCTTGGGAGCGGTGGATTTCGAGCAATGCACTCACCCGAAGGTTCCTTGCCCGATCTTTGCGATTTTGTCGTATTTGGCGACATCGTCGCAGTACGGGAAATCAAAATCTTCGAGCTTATTTACGAGTTGCTGCTGTTGACTGCTTGCGTTAGAGCTCATCTTGCATCTTGTTTGGAGCTTGGGGGAAGGAAAGGATGGCAAACCGGACCGCACAAACTAAACAAATTATTTAAAAACAAATTATTATATATTTGGTATATTCACATTTTTAAAACATGTACACATATAATACAAAAATTAATTAAATTGTTATAGTGAAACATGTTTTTAAATTAAAACGATTACTTGTTTTCTGCAGTCCTACACAAACTGTCATGGCGCGCTCCTTCCTCGAAAATCGTCGCAATAACGTCGTAACCACAGTGGTCGTAACGTCATAAAGTCGCAGCTCTTCCCTCTGTCCGGTCTAATCTTGCTTTCAAGATGCCGAAAGTAGTTTCTAGGAGCATTGTGTGTTCCGACACCAAGGACCAAGAAGAGTACAACGAGGAGAAGCCTCTGAATGTGTACTATTGCATATGTGGTAGTATGGCGATGATCTTGGGTTCGTACGATTCAAACATCGCAGTCCTTTAAAACAATCCGGTAATATCTAGCCAGGTGCTTACATTCTGATGTGTTTATTTAAATTACAGATTGCGCGATTGAGAAGCTTCCTCTGCGTCCCAGAGACGGCGCGAGGGTGATCGACGGAGCCAAGCACGCTCACAAGTTGTCCTTCAGCCCGGACGAAGTCATTCACCTGAAGAGGTGAGGAGAGGCGCCAGTGGTGCGCTAACAAAGTTATCGCTTCCTGGAAGAAATAAAATAAAACGTGACTTCCAATTTTCAGACCAGAGGGCATCGAACGCCAGTACAGGAAGAAGTGCAAAAAGTGAGTGTTCTCAGTTATTGAAGCGGTAATATTTTGATAGAGCAAGAGGTAAGCTAGTGACTCAGGGTTCCTCATGTCTCGAAAAACAATAAATAACGGTAGCGTCTATTCTACCGGCAGTCGTCTCCCATTGGCTGTCTGGAATCGTGCGACAACTGCCGGCAGATTAATGACTTTCTTATATACTCCCCGCATCCCGTGGAAATACGTTTTATGGACAACTTTTTGTGGATACAAGTTTTATGGACACACGTTTCGTCGACGTTTCATCAACACTCGTTACGCGAATTGCACGCTGTGTATCACAAGCGCATGTTAACCTACCCGGCCCACCCGTTCACGCCAATTCACGGCAACAGTCTGCAGCAGCTTATTACAAAAATGTTAACCCACCTAGCCTAGGGTAACTGTATAGACTCTGCTTGCATAACTCGAGTATTGCATTCTTTTTCCTTTCGATGCCAACTCCTCATTGGCGGGGAAGCAGTCACAAGCGCCGAGCAGGATCCAAGTTTCATACGGGAAAGTGACCTTGCAGGCGCCAAGTTTGGGGCAGAGCATGTTTCTCGCAACGAACTGGAAGGTTCCTTAAACATCAAACATGCGTAGCTGCAGGGTACAATATAATCGCATTGTTTTTTTAACGCGAGTGACGTTTTAAAACATGTTTCCAAAGTCTGGGAAGCAGACGGCACGGAGGACGATCGCGTGGCTCGCGTCTGTGGCGCTCGCAGAGTAGTATGCGACCGGCACATCCGGGCACTTCGGATCAGACAACAGCATGCAGCTACGGTTTGCGAAGGGACGACATTTTCGTCGGCCACTACGGTCTACCGAGGGCATAAAGAGAGACAAGAAACAAATGACAGGACGACGGCGCATGCGCGGTGTGTCGCCACACTATATTTTCTCTGCTCTGCACGCCGCAGTATGCTGCCTCATGGCGGCGCCTCCGGGTCTCCTGCAGAAGCAAGGGTTGCTTCCTGCAGTGCGACCTTAGATCCAACATGGCCGCCCTGGGAGCAGCCATCGCAATATTCTGCTTCGCAAGTGGAGCATATAAAGGCAGCGTTAGTCTAACATGGCCCACCCTACACACTCCGTTTTGCGGCGACAATCTGGGGCAGCTCATTGCAGAATAAAACTAATCTGAGCCGTGGATGGGCCAATAGGAGGCGAGTACTGTTAGAATTTCGGAGAAATTATCCTCCCGGCTGCCGGGAGAATAGACAGTACCATAAATAAATAAATAAATCTTTATTTGCGCAGAAAAAATGGGAACATGAGGGGCGTGTGTGGCTCTCGGAGTGGTCACATTTGCAAAAGGAGTATCATGGCAACTATAAGTAAAAAGGGTTACAAGTATAAGAGGGGGTGCAAAAATATTCAGAATCCTCTAGCTTCATACTTTGTGAATATGGATGGCCAGAATCACTGGCAAAAGAGGTTTGTAAACATGTGAAAGCAAATACAAGAATGCATAGTAATGAAATTTGTTAGTACTGATACAGTAATAATTAGTCAAAATATCCCAATATGTATCAGAAGTGTATGTACAAGAGTAGTTGAGTTGCATTTGAAAATGATACAAATATGTCAATAGCTTCTGTGGGTGGAAATGAAATGCTACCGTAAATACTAGTGATGGGCCGAACTTTTGCCGAATCGAAAGTTCGGCGCCGAATCTTGGGATTCGGCAAAGCCGAACTTTTGCCGAACTTTTCTAAAGATTCGGCAGAGATTCAGCAAAAATACATTGTTACCAGACTTAATGTTGATATTTAGTTTTTTTCTGGGGAAAAAGGGTTTTATGTTTCTTTTTTTTTAACTTAAACGCAACATGTAATGCATATTGACATAGTTATTACTAAATAAGGTGATATTCTACAAGATAATTGTATCGGTGTCGTTTTTGTGTGTTCACTGGCAATTTTAGTGACTCCTTGCAGAAGTGGCGTAACAACGAGGTTGGGTAGAAGCGAGCGTGGCGCAGTCACGAATCACGCTACGAGAGTTTCGGTTTTGAGGCATCATCAGCGCAAGCCTGCATGTGTGTGTACCACTGGTGTGTACATTGTTAAAATGAAGGCAATAACGCTGCGTTCTTGCTTTCTCTGGGAGTCACCGTTTTGTGTGCAAAAACGAATGCAACAATTGCTGAGCCTTCACCAGAAGAGATAATAATATTATTGTAAATATGCATGTTTTTCGATTTCAGTCACTTGACGTCAGCTTTGCATGAAAGTGTGCGTCCCATATTTGCAACGTCTCGTTTTTAACTTTTAAAATGCCAGTTTCTGGTGTTAGGACACACACAAACGTTTCGAAAGATAGGAAGAGTTATTTCTGTGTTTAGTTTTATCCAGATACATGAAAATTACAAAATAACACTAATATAAAAAGCAATATTATTTTGTTTTGGAACACACTACTCCTGAGCTTAAAACAGAATTGTTATAATTGCTAGGAGTACTTCAAAGTAATTGTTAGTCAATGTTTCAACTACCTCATTGCATCACTAGAAAGGTCAAATGAATATCACGTTATCCAGAATGCACCGCATCATTTGTCACTTGCGCAGTGGACTGCGTAAATTTCTGGTCAATCTTCTATTCTTGAGGCAGAAATATTGAAGAGAACCAAACTCACTCACAAACGCACAGTTACCGTGTTGCCTACTCCACACCTCGCCGTAACCATTGCTCAGCATGATCAAAAAACCCTAAATCAACAGATTGCAGAATGATAGAAGGCACGTGAAGCATTTTACGGCTTTCTGAAAAACCGCGCAAATTCGGTGACGCAGCAGAGTCTGGTTGCACTATTTCTCTACGGGGCGCGGTGCCCCCGGGGCCGAGATGCGCTCTGATAGGAAACCGAAACTTAAAAACCCGTCGAATTTGCGCGGTTTTTCAGAAAGCCGTAAAATGCTTCACGTGCCTTCTATCGTTCTGCAATCTGTTGATTTAGAGTTTTTTGATCATGCTGAGCAATTTTTTAATTGAAACCATGCCCTTAAACCAAATCTTAAAAAAGTTAATTATGCAAAAATAATTAACAATCTAATTATCCCGGACTTTAATAATTTTCCTAAATAGGCCCCTGGTCCAGGACCAAAACAACATAAGCCTTTTTTTGTTGCGACGCATAGTTTTCGCAATATAGAATTTGTCCACCTTTCGTGAAACACCCTGTATATACGCTACAAATACATTGTGCACCTAGTTTGCTATTATTTGGTAGAAATGAATCACCGAAGACAGATGTTTAGGAGGCATTCTGTAGATATGGGGCATGTGCTCAATTAAAAATTAATCAGTTGCGTTTTATGATTGGCTTTCACTAAACAAACCAACATTAATGGAAACTGAAGACGAGTCAGTCCCAAAGAAAAAGAGACACTTTCCTGCCGTTTCCGGAAGTTTTCCTCAAGTAGTGAAATGAAAACAGTCAGCCTATCGGTTTATTATTGTTTGACAGGGAGAGGAATTGATTCACAAAATATTGTAGCTAAATACAGTGGTTTCATATTGCATCATTATTCATGGGATATATTCAAGAATGCCTCTCGATACAGGAATCCAGCTGCAGTTGGTACCTTGTATTCTGGTGGCACATGAACACAAATACTATATGTATTTTTTGGGGAATACTATCACTCTCTACTTGTATTGTGATACTGCCCAACCCTGTACCAATGCTATATCTTCCTCCCCACTAAATTTTTCTTCATCAAATATGACACACACTATATCAATATTTTTTGTAGTTATATATAAAATTTGTGTCATATAATCTGCACCCATCCACCACATATTTTGTGAGCTGTCTACCACAATGGAAGCAGACTTAGCTGATCGAAGCAGGGAAGGGGCAGTCGATGTTCCTCGAGGAGCAGTCGATGTTCCTCGAGGGGCAGTCGATGTTCCTCGACACAGCATCTTTCGGCACCACATGTTTTAGCGAAGCTGAGTCACGATTTGAAGCACTAACGCTTGCCTTCCGTTTCTCGGCAGATGCGACCTGCTGCTCTTCTATCAGCACGACGCCAAGAGCAACGTCACTTTTGTGGTGAAGGGGTCGGTGTTCAGGGCAGGGGAAGGCCCACTCAAGGCCGGCGTGCTCCTCCAGGCAGCAGTTGAGCCCAAGAAGGTACCCCCGGTTTCCTATTTCAAAGTTGCTGTGGCATCGGTGACGTCATGTGGCATCACGACGTGACACTGGAAGTTACGGGACACTGACGTCATGTAGCATCGCGTGATATCAGCACGACACTGCTTCACATGACATGACATCATTGGATATCACATTATATCACATGACACTGTTTCAGATATTGTGATATCACATGACCCTGCTTCACCTGATGTGATATCAGTTGATATCACATGACTCTGGTTCACATGATGTAATGTCACGTGACACTGTGACATAGCACCACTCACGTGACCATTGTACGTAGGATGCGTACGACGAGCTCAGAAAAGGTTATAAATATGTCACCCAGTGCAGCTCAGAACACGCTGCACAATCTGTGTGTGCCGACTTCATTTGTGCATTTAAGATTATCTTTTTGTATTTTTTGTGCGACATGCTCGAATATGTCAGAACACCCCCCATTTAATTCTTGGTGTTTTTACCGAGAAAACAGCAGCAACCGAAACCAGATCGAAGGAGTGTGACCTCATGGACTCCTGAAGTCACTTAGGTCGTTTCAGTCTGTGCATCTGTTTTCTTATGTCAATGTACTTTCACTGTTTCAGCAGACATAAAACTTGTATATCTTTATGGATTTTGTTATTTCTGTCAGTCAAGGTCAGCCTCGTATGGCTTATTACTTCTAAAATGTAGCGAGTTTTGTGCCGGCAGTTCTTGTTCGGGAAACAAACAATTTTTGGTTCACAGAGACTTTTTCTTGAGTGTCAAGTTTTCGTGGGTCGTGTTTCAAAATCTAGACACGCATAAATGCCTTGTCAAAGGTAAGGCTTTCACGCTTAATGCCATTGCGGGTTCATTCAGTATAGAAATTATGTTCCACGCTTAATTCACAAGAGTGCCCTGGTCTATTAAAAGACTTAACATTCTATGTTTCCTTCTTTATGGTAAGACTTGTTGATTCTTGGCATTCAGTATGCGCAGAAACAATACGCTCAGTTTTTATTTGCCAAGGCGTACAAGCTCGTGCTTTACAGCCGGTAGTAGTTGTACTTCTTTTCTTTGCTCTAAATGTTGAGTACAAATCGACTTTTGGTTATGTCAGCCAGTTCGTTGGCTGTACTGGCCACTATCTTTTCCTCTGTGCTGACTCTCTCACCTATACATGTACATATTCTCTGTGTAACTAGCTAGTGAGGACACTCTTAATCTTGGGCTGGCTTTTTCTTTCTTTCAGATCATGGTGACCAAGCACACAAAAAACATGGGCAAGTTCAGCTCTGTGACAGTCTCCACAATCGACGAGGAAGAAGAGGAGATTGAAGCGGTAAGGAGCCCACTCTTCCTCTGCAAGCTGCACTCACGACTCTTGGGGCTTTTCCCGATTTCTTGCGATTGTTCACCTTGGTCACTTGTTTCTTTTTCAGAGGGAAGTTGCAGACTCCTATGCCAACAATGCCCGCATCATCGAGAAGCAGCTGGAGCGGAAGGGGATGAATAAGCGGAAGTTGATTGAACAGGTGAGCTATGTGAAGGTTGGTCAGATGCGATTAGGTCATTTGTGCTGAAGGTTGGATGGATGCATATGGCCGACATTTTTAGATCAGGCGACAGCTTGCGCTTCCTAGCTCGTGTTTATCCATTGCGAGCGCCCTCTCTACCATGCTTGTTTTATACTTTATTGGTGGTTTCTCTAACCATGTGATGGGTAGGAATAAACATCAGCACCACTGTGAAATGATGTCATAGTCTGGTTTCTTCTGGCTTTAGTATTGCTCTCGAATTTAGAAGGGGTAATTTGAGGAGATCTCCCAGTGACTTTTGTCAGTGTTCTTCATTTGATTTTTTATACACAGGGTGTTTAAGTTTAAGTCAAACAGACCTTTTTTTTTATGGGGCGACAGTTGCATGGTTGCTGTTTTCGTCGTGCATTTGTCAGGCCATGAGGGAATAACCAACGCAGTAAGTTGACTAATTAACTGCAATCTGCTACTAACTTTTTAATTGTTTGTCTTATGGGTCATGAAGCAATTGCAGTATTGATGGCAGTTACAATGGAGACTAAACCAATTTAAACAGTTTTTGAATTGCCAGAGGGCTTCGAGATGTTCGTTCATCAACTTTTGCATTTTCGTCAAATGAGTCCGAAACTGAGCGCATTACTCCCGTTCATAATGACGCATGGAAGAGTGGCATGCTCATTTTGAGCGCTTCGTCATTATCTGGGTAGCACAATGACTGTGACTTGCCAAGGACACGCTACCGAGATAATCACGGAATTTCCGGCACCCTTCCTGCATCCGGTTTTGGAATCGGGCGATAAAAATGCGAAAACGGATTGACGAATACCTTGAAGCCCATTAGTGTTTGGAATATTGTTTAAATAGATTTTGAGTGTACTCTAACCATAACTGTCATCAATACTGCAATTCAAACTTGAACCATAAAACCAACGATTGAAAAGATATTTAGTAGATTTTAGTTGATTAGCCGACTTACCATGATAGTGTGACCTCATGAAATGTCTGCCGAGCCCGATGAATACATGGTGAAGACGGAACCCGTGTAATTTCCACCCCTTTTTTACTAAATACTGTTTGAATTAAAAGCGGACGCCTCGTACATGCTGAAAACTTTCCACAATTAACTGGCTGAGCTTCGAAGGGATTTCTTTATATATATGTCATGGTGTGTCTTTCCTTTTTCCTAGGCTGCACAGGTGGAACAGGATGCAAAGAAAAAGTTGGTCAGAGGCACTCTCATTGACAAGTAGCCATCTCATTTTCAGTCATGTACAGCCTTCTTTCTGTCTCTCTCATGTATATATTACATTCTGAAATCTTTATTGAGAATAAAAAATTTCAGACATGCTGTGTCAATTGTCATTTATGTAGGCTGCATATGTTACTAACTTGTTATAATTTCTTCTTTATCCTAATTCTTGAAAAAAAAAAGGTTTTCCATATTAACATATTACTGGGTTATATCAGGTCGAAACAGCAGAACCAAAGGCGGAACATTATTTTTATTTGTTTTTTTATTTAGTAATCTACTCTAAATTCTGATGCAAAGTGAGGTATGTGTGCAAACGTTGCAAAACTTAATGTGTTTCTTAACATTGAAATTAATAACTTCCAGTAAACTTGCATATATTGAATTCAAGACCTTCTGGTTAGGGTGCCCTGTTGATTGTGCTTCTCACTTGGTAATGGTTCATTATGGAAGAGAAACGGTGCCAGCGGACTGAATGCTACAACTTTGTTTATCAGTCTCGGTGTCGTCGCATGGAGGGGGTGGGTGGGTGGTGGGGGGTTGGATTGGGATAATGCTTACATGCACACAAGGTATTTAAAAGTGGAATTTTGGGACCTTACAGTAAAATTTGCGTGTGTCAGTGGCCGAGATTTTTTTTTTTTTTTTATTCTAATTTGAGATTTAGGAAGAGTATTTACACACTGCATGTTGTTTTAGCAAAGTTTTCTCGTTAATGAACAAACTCAACGAAACAGGATGAAAGCGGCAGGGAAGTCTTTTAGTTGTTTTGCCTCGAGCACGAGCATTAAAAGCTTCGATGGGATTTCTACATCTCTTGAGCCTCGACTGTGCACGCGCAGTGAAAGCACGACGGAGGGCAGCGGGCGCGTGCTGGGGAATGGGCATCCGAAGGAAACGCCATGCCGTTTCGAAACCAAAACTGACCTATAAAGTGAGGTGTTCATAAAACAATATTAATTACTTATCAAAAATGTGTTTTTACTCAAGAAATATATAAAGCGCTAAATATTTCTTTTACTATTAAAAAAAGTAATGCAGGAGATTGGAAGCAATTTGACAGACCAGCCGTAGCCGTAGCCGCGCAATTGACCGCATAAAGCGCACTTCCGGCCCGTGTCATATGGTGAAATTTCGCTTCCGGTTTATAGTAAACACACGGTACACGGATGATGTGGTCAGGCAGGTAGGCAGCAGGGGTAGCAGTACGAAAATTAGGGTCGTTCCACAAACGAAAATCCACACGCTTCACCGAGAACCGAGGACCGACCAGATGCGCCGGTTTCTATTAACACATTCTTATCGAACGGGGCAATAACCATCAAAATCTTTACACCACCTTAACGGCGCCAGAACCCCGCCCGTCTCTTTTTTTTACCGAGTAGAACTGTTGCTTCGGGAACTACGGCAGCGGTATGTGCTTCTGAGGAATACGTAACGTTCCATCGCACATCAACACGTGTCGTCCTGTTCAATCGACGCCCCGAGTCCCTCGGCGACGACGAAATGCTCAGGTTCGGTGCCGTGTTCTGAGCTGTGTTGCGGCGTGTGATGCCGTTCGTGAGGTGTGCTGCCAGTACTGGTATCGTAAACGGACTTCGGTGATAGCTGCGACTCGGAAGCTGCTACCATGTTCACCAAGTTGAAGAAGAGGATCGAGGAAGAGAATCAGACGGAGCTGAACATCGGCATCCCGACGTCGCTGCCATCCCCGACGCCGACGCACAGCAGGAGGGGTAATCAATTCGACGATGATTGCCCTTTGACCGAATTATTCTTCGATCGCATAGTCCTCGAGGTTGTCGCGCGAGTTGATAAAATATTCCTCATGTTGGTAAAATATTCCTGGTATGTTTCGTCGGCGAGCGTTTGAGATTTTTCGCATGTTTTATATGAAGCCACCCTATTTTGCTGACGTATTTGAGATATATGCGCTTGAAATATAAAAGTAAATTGAATGGCAGTCTTAGCTTTGTCTATTATCAGGTTCCACGGAGTGTGCTCCGTTCAGAGATATGCTGCTCTACTCTATTTTCCATCATTCTGGGAACTTTTTCATAAGTGGCAGTGCTTTCAGAGTTAACTGTTTCTTTCACTGGAAGAATTGAGATTTGTCGTGTTGATTAAGGCCTTTGAAATATTGTACAGACGCAAGGAAGCATACAGTGTACAGCCACTCGTTGACAAAGCTTAGTCAGTTGCTCCGACTGAAATAAGTTGAAAATGTCGAGTCAGGAGAACTGACTATTCCCATTTCCTCCTTTTGAATGGACAGTGCAAAGTCGATGTAAAACTCTTTAGCCAGTGTATTTCGTGATGCAAAATTAGAGTTTGCTTTTTCATGGTTACAAACATGCCGTATTTTCCAGGCTATAGTCCGCAAGAACCAATTTAGGCTGAAAACAAAATTTTGTTCTTAAATAGTCCGCACGCCATGCAGTCTGCACCTGGTGCTTAGTCGACAGGAAAATCTTCTCATACACGGCACACCTTGACAGATGTCTGCTTTCTTAGCTCACAAAGAAGCTTGTGTTATGCATAAATCATCATTAACATACTCTTTCCTTCACAAATTCTGTCATGTCTCGTCACAATGAACGATCTTGAAAAACAAAATTCCTGTATAGTTTTCACGCGTAGATAGTCTGCACAGCCAGAAATTTCAACTTTTAAACATGGAAAATACGGTATGTTAAGCGAGGCTATAAAAAACGTGTTTATTTTAATGAAGGGTATGGAAGTTGTCAGGGTTTGTTGCATACATTCCTACTGAGGTTGCATTTGCATGACTGCTCGTAGTTATAAACTAAAATTGTAGAAAAAAACAATTTTTTTTTTAATGGGTTGCTTTTGACAATCATTTTTAAAGATCCGACACGTCTGTGTCGCATCTTTAAAAATGATCAGCACTAAACAAGTGGCAACAAAAGAAAAGTTGAGCTGTTGCTGCCTCTTTCTGTTGTTTCTCATTTTACTTGCCTTGTCCTACCAACTAACTCAAGTTCATATATTATGCTTTGGTCAGCAGAGGAAGAACACGACACCACCATAGGCCAAGGTGCCACGTAAAACAAGAGCCCTTATTCTCTTCATAGGCCTTGTTCTCTTCATCTGCCACCAGCTGGTGGGCTTTCCCAGTCAAAGAGCTAGTTAGCAGATGGCAGAAGGTTCTACTGCACACTTTGCTTTGCATTTAAGGCCCTGTAACATTGAAACCATTGCGGCAAAATCAACACATTTGTCTTTTACTGTGCCGTGTGACAACCTGCTCTGACTTTGCGGGAACAGCAACACAACACCAATACTGCCGAATGTATGAGCTATTGGCTACCAAAGCAAGTAGCCTATACAATAATGCCCCATAAACAAAGTGTCGGAAATGAATAAATTAAATGAACTCTGTTAGACAAGGAATGTGATCCAGGTAGGTGGTTGAGTGAATTTTGTGCCGGTGAGATGACAGTGCCGATAAATTTAATGGCAAAATCCCCGGCCAGTAACCTCTTTATTTTCTTGAAAAATTAACCATATCAGTGTCTGCTTGACAAGAGCTAATGAATAATCAAATGTGATGTGCAGGTGCGATAGAGCCCTCTGTGAATCCAACCCACATCCACAAGCTTCGTATATATCGAAACCTAACGAAAAAGTTTATCTATAGCTGTGTCTGCGTCCAACCCAATATCTGCTTCCTACCCCCTTTTTGTAACTTTTTTATTCAGTGATGGAATGAGAGATGTTAAATTCGAATGAAAGTTTGGAATCTCGAATCTCCTCTTTTCCAGGAGCACATAACTTTTCAATATAGTCCCCACCGGCAGCGATGCACTTCCGCTACTGGTACACTACTCTCCGCATACCGTCGTAGATGATTGAGGGCGGCTGTTGACGACACCAACGGTGCACTGCATCGCTAACTTCGTCATCGGATGCAAACCGTGTACCCTTCAGATGTTTCTTTACCTTGGAAAGCAGCCAGAAGTCTGATGGCCGGGTGGTCCGAGCTGTAAGGTGAATGAGGCAGAACATCTTGGAACTGCAGCTTCTCCAGCGCAGCGTTAGTCTCGTCAACAGCCATCCTCAATCGCCTACGACGGCGTGCGGACAGTAGTGCACCGGTAGCGGAAGCGCATCACTGTTGGTGGGGACTATATTGAGAAGTTATATGCTCCTGGAAAAGAGGAGATTCCATACTTTTATTCGAATGTAACATCTTTCAATTCCATCACTAAATAAAAAGTTACAGCCTAGTAAACCAAACTTATCTATCACCTCTTGTATCTGCTGTAGAAAGCAACTAGGTGGTAAATTTGGGTAAATTTGCCCAGGAACATTCAGTCGCTGGGTCTGTTTCACTTTGCTATGAGTGCGGGTGGAGAGTCTCTTGCTTGCGTCATTTATGGCCGGTGTTATTGAGGTGTGGTGGCAAACCTCAAGGAGAGTGAGAGCTCACTGGTGGCCATAGGAAGTTATTCTATCTGAGCTATACAAGCAGTGGATCTGCAAGTGCAGATCCACTTGAAAAACAGATGACATGCAGAATGCCTGCTTCTGCAGACACCGTAGCCTCATTTAGAAACGATCACGGAGCACATTCGTATCAGCGATATTCACAACATTGCACAATAAATAAATAAAGTCTTTACAAAAAAAAAAAAAGGGAAAGACTTTTAGAACACCCTGTAACACCGAATTGGAGTGGAGCTCCATTTCGAGGAAGGAGGAGGGGGAGGAGGGAAGGGTACTGAGGGGAGGGTATACCTCTCCTCCCTCCTCCTCTTACTCCTCATCCTCCATGCTACTCCTCCCCTCCTCTTCCTCCTTCACCTCCTCCTCCCATCATCCTTCAAGCTCCTCTTCCTCCCCCTCCTCCTTCCTCCTCCCCCTCTTCCACCCCTCCCCCTCTTACTCCTCCCCGCGCGGTGCATCATGGGAAATGTCCCATAACGCACCGCGCGGTTACGCCGACGGTGACGGCGAGGCTGCTCAAGCCGGAAACGGGCGCCTAAGGGCTGCGCTCTAAAAGCAGGATTTACCGTATTTTCCGGGCTATAGTCCGCGGACTATACATGTTTAAAAGCTGAAATTTTAGGCTGTGCAGACTATCTATGCGTGCGGACTATACAGGATTCTTGTTTTTCAATATCGTTGATTATGACGAGACGTGACATCAATTGTGAATGAAAGAGCATGTTAATGATGATTTATGTATAATATAAGCTTCCTTGTGAGCTAAGAAAGCAGACATTTGTGGAGGTGTGCCGTGTATGAGAAGATTTCTTTATCGACTAAGCATCAGGTGCAGGACTATGCACGGCACGCTGGACTATGCACCGGGTGCGGACTATCTAAGCAAAAACTGTGATTTTTTTACTCCAAATTTGCCCCTGCGGACTATACACCGGGTGCGGACTATAGTCTGGAAAATACGGTAGTTGTTTTTTTTTTTGCAACAAACATTGACTGGCTTTTAACACTGCAAAGCGTGCAGATGAACCATCTAAGCGTGCATGACACTACCAGGATTCTTTTGTAGGATAGGTTGGACACCACCTTATGTCTGGTGAATGGACACACAGTGGTGAACATACAGCCCAAGGAACAAGCGAAGCAGGACAGCACAAAGTAGAAGCTATGCCGCTGCCTAATATATTATGTTTCTGGTTCCCGCTATTAACATAAAGCCAAATTTATGCACGACCCACTTATTTTTTGTTGGCTTCTCTTTTTTTTGTCTTTGGGTGATTAGTGCATCTGAGAGAAGTTATTATGATAATTTCTTTCAGATTTTTCTTGAAACTATATGCAAAAAGCACATAAACATGTGTTTACATGCTTTTTGCTTACAGTCAAGATATGCTGTCATCATCTGTGATTACAGCCTTGGCTCGTGGTGGTGACCTGTTTAACGCGAGCTCACAGATATTTCGGACACTTTGATATGAAAATGTGGTGTGTGAAACATTAGCTTTGGGGCCCCAATGTTCTGTTGATGCTACCGTTAATCAAGTGTCAGTTATGTTAGAGGTTATATGCAATGCTCTGCGTTTTTGGATAAATTCAATAAAATCCTAAAAGCATTCGCCGGTAAAAATATTCCGAATTGGAATTTATCTAAAGAAAAACTCCAAATACTGCCAGGTGCAAAAACCACACTGGTTTTTATCTTTCCCTAGAATCCTGAAACAACTTTTGCAGTTCTCTGTTTTTTAAAATTCCACTTGTTTGTAAATGTTGCAAAAGAATGTATTTTAAACCCTTACTACAAAAAGGGAATGACCTTTCTACGACAAAAGTCGAACATGTATGGCCTTTCTGGCTGTTCAACTTCGTGCCTTTCCCTTTGACAATGCTCAGCTCTTGTTCTGTCTATGAAAATTCTGCATTAATAAATTTGTGGCCCCTTTACCTAGGCCAGTGACACTAAACATCCGATAAACTTTTGTGGACAATGACCGAAAGCTCATAAAAAAAAAAAAAAAAAATTATTTATTCATTTACCCTAAGGGCCCTAGACACCCTCCGATTTTGCTCGAAAATGAACTCCGAAAATGCAGAACCGTAGTTATATGCAGTTAGCTTTGCAAATAGCAAACAACACACTGTTTGATGAGTTCAGAACATTATGAATATTGAGAGCTGGATTTCTTCGCCTCATGATCTTTCTAGAGTCTATCAAGGTTCCTGCTGAGTCATATGTTTATTGGCTTGCACAGTCAATTACATTTATGACCTACTATTCAGTTACCAAGCTAACTTATCTTTTTACGCATTTCTCAATTTTTCACAACAGCTTCGGAGAGTGGGGTCAACACTCCGGTCCGCAGCACCTTGTAGTGAAGCCTCGGACAGCGACCGTGAGCAGAAGACCAAGGTTAGTCGAGAGGCTCTGTCTCTGTGAAGGGAAACATCGGTGAACTAACCAGAAATATCTTCTGCCCTTTTTCATCGCATTCTGTCTGGGCAGAAGAAGGAGTATGAGCACAGCAGCCCATCCGGAAGTGGTACGTGTCGACTTTTTTCTCTCTCATTTACCGTAAAATACTGAGCATGTGCTCATGTCGCAGTAAGTGCCCACCACATACTTCTTAAAACGTTTGAAATATAGGCAAATGGTATATTGTCGCGGATGGAAAAGGATCGACAAGCGTAAAACTGAAAATAAAGGTTTAATTGGCAAACTTTTGCCAGAAACAATAGAAAGAACAAGCATCGAGAAAGCAGCAGCGAGCGTCGCGGCGTCGGCGTGACAGCTGGCTAGCTGGAGAGTGCGAGAGTTTGTTCTTGTCTGGAGTCGGTCGGCAAGGCCACGCTCGGTCCCTTATCTACTACACTTGGTGCAAAAAATGTATTCTGCCAGAAAACTGTACTGCTCTTCCGCCGTTCCGTCGGATCAAACGAGGGCCGACCCTACCATGTGCCTCTTCTGCTCTTGGACCTAACGAGCACCCATCCCCATTTTTTTTTTGTGATTATCTCCACCTTCTGCATGGGCGCTTGCTCGTTATTTTATGGTAAAATTAGCAGTGTGATGTTTGTCGACAGCTCAGTTATTCTGACATTAATATTACAAAAAAAAAAAATTATTTTAGGGTTTTATTGATTTTTTGGGTCACATAAATATTACTAACGATAGTGTGCACCCTACTTTTTAAGAATGATAGGTAGTGGATGCATGTTTTTAAAACTTTTTGCATTGACAGTTACCCTAGTAAGAAGTGGGTGCAACGTGGACTTGCCAGTCCCAGCTGGTTTGCAATTTTTAGAATATGTATAGTCACAGCCACTTGCTTTGCAGGCTTCTCTTGAGCTTTCCCCCCCGTTCTAGGTGCAGCTGGTTCAGATCATGCCAGGCATGGTGCCCGGGCAGGCACTCCCAAGAAGTCGGAGCAAGGGGCCGAGTACGGGGAGATCTACCACAAGTTGCAGCTCATCAAACACGTGAGTTGGTGTAGAAACTTGTACCAGAGTGGAAACCCCTTACCATATTTTGCGGACTGTAGATACACGTTTAGAAGTTGAAATTTTACGCAGTGCGGTGTAGAGATCAAGGCTGACTGGCCATGACCAGTGAGGCTGACCTCTTCCCTTTTTGCAGGAGAAGGAAGACCTTGAGAGGCGCTTGCGGGAGAGTGAGCACCGGGTAGAGCTGCTGACAAGCCAGCGCGAGAACCGCGAGGAACTGGAGAGCTTCCAGAGCCAAGAAATGGCCAAGGTCAAGCACCTGGTGAGCACCAGTCCCACAAACCCCTTTGCCACCACTAGGCAACTTCTGGCAAATTCCACTGTGCCGCATTGTAGAGGGCATGCACTGACCGCTAATGATGGAAGGGCCTGGGCAGGTTACGAAGCACAGTAGCAGCTAGGTAAACCTTAACGCAGTATATGTTTTATGGCTGGTTTTGGAGCCTCGAGCATCGCGAAATGTCGTAACGAAAGATGATAATACGGCCAGTTGTTTTTACGAAAGCCTGTGTCCCTCGGCGGGAATCGAACCACTGACCTCACGCTTTTGTAACCTGATACTCTATTCCCTTGCGCTAGTGGAGCAGCTTTGGGTGTCGTGATAATAGCCACTATAAATGTACTCATGTGGCCATAAAAACATTGTTACCGCACTGGGGGGAGGAGCTCAAAACACTCATAACCTGTCTCCCGACTTTGACCGTGGGATTAAGATGCATTTGAAATTCTTTCTGTCTTGTCCTCAATTGCCGCATATAAACATAGTTAACTTTCGTTCTCATATTCTTCGTCCTCCGCCAAGTAGTTGTAACATTCACTCCACGCAAAATTGTGGATGCCATGTTTATTTTACTTGCCCACAAACAGCTCACGACCTTAGTAGTAGTTTGATGTACTGATTAAAAGATTGAAAATTGGTTTGATGATCGAGTCGTCACTCATTGTTGAGGGAAAAATCCTAGTCAAGTCAATCAGAAAAGGCTGCAGGCTGTTGTCAAGACAACTAGTACTTCAGCTGGGTATGCTGGAGTTATGGGTTGTCAAACAGGTGTTTTAGATGACCTAGTAGTCAGGTGCTTGGAACAGAGGCAAACTTATTTTACCCGATTATTTTGCTCTTTTTTTCTCGGAGGCTGCTCGTGCTTATATATTTTTAATTTTTTTTAAATTGTGCAGCGAGAGCATTTTTAGGTTTGGGAAGAACTGGGAATAATCTGTATGGTGCATCTGGCACTTATCCCTTTGTGGACTATGCGCGGATATGCGTGTCCTGCAAAGTTTTGGGACAGCATACTTCTTTCACAAAGAGCACAATTACCACAGTTCCTGTTTTTGTGTGCTATCTAGATTGAACGGATAGATGTGGTTTACGCCTCGGTTTCATCTTCAATTTGCATAGAGCATGTTTCCTTTTTCGGAACAAAGCAGGTTTGGTTTTCTCGCAGCCATTCCTTGTCTTTTTTTTTTTTTTCACTTTACAGACAAGAATGCAAAAGAAATACTAATAAGGAATATGTATATTCTTGGCATTGGTGGGGAGGCGAATACCAGAGAGCAGCACAATTTGCAAACGACACAAGTCATTTTTTTTTTTCATGAAGTATTATTTGATTATTTTTGGCATTGCTTCCGTCATGCACACTTTAAACAAATTTTGTTAATGAGCTCCACATTTCTAGAGTGCCAACAAATGCTGAAAATGGTGAAATTGTCGTCCTGAATTTCGAGAAAAAATCGGGTTTAATTTGAGCAAGCACCCACCTGAAAGTTGGAGGTGATTGAAAAACTGGGGGTTGGTAATTGTTAGGTCTGAGAGTGAAAATGCAGAAGGGGCAGAAAGTAGGGTGGGCTTTACTTTTTAGCACCGGCGTGTGTGCGTCAAGCTCTATTGCATTGTACCGGCATGCTCTCGAAGAAGGTGTTAATGCTCAGGAGCTGTCTGGGTCAGCTAAGTGTGCTCAGAAGTTTGCGGTGGGCGCTTGATTACCTCTACGTTTTTCCCTCTACATTCAGTTGGAAACCTTCAGAAGCCCGATAACCCCTTTGCTTATTTTTCAAACATTTCAAATGTAGCGGATGGGTGGTTCTTGGGTTAGTGGGTGGACGCTCAGCATTCTCTGGTATGTCCTTCTCTTTCCCCAAATGGTTACTAAGTGTGTTCGTTTGTATTGTTTGCCATGCAGTTGCTGTGCAGTCAGCAGGAGCTGCGTGCGGCAGACGAGAAGCTCCGCCAGCGCTCGGAGGAGTGCCGGCTGGCTCAGGAGAGGGTCTGCGAGCTGGAGAGGGCCTCCCAGAAGGTGCAGGGGGACCAGGGACGCACCAAGGAGCTCCTCAAGGAGAAGGCGACCCTCGAGGCAGAGGTGGACAGGCTTAAGCAGGAGGCGCTGCAGGTAGGGGCAATGCTGCACATTGTGTTTAGTTCGACCTTCTTATGCCGACCTTTCAAGGCGTGACGTTCGTACGAAAGTTGGAAGACAAATCAGGTTTAATAGTTGAGTGGTAAATGAATGGACAAGGTTAAAAAAAAAAAAGACTCAAAACAACCCCAACTCCGGTAGGAAAAGTAGTCCGCGAGAACCATATGCTTCTCGGTCTGACCCCCCTTGGTGGCGTCGGTGTCTCACCTCGACTGCGTCTTGTCCCATCGAGCGTTTCACCCCGACACCGCCTCCCGCGATCGCGTCGTCCGCTTTTATTATCACCCTCCGTGGCCATTTGCGCTTTGCGCCGGTAGGCATTCTCAGTCGCCCACTTTGCTGATAGTGGTGACGGTGACAGATGACGGTAACAATTGTTCCAAAACAACTGATGAATGCATGTATGGTTCCGTAAAGGCCCACAATGTGCAGTGCGATCTCAATGTAACATGAAGCCACTCTCATCTAATGCCGCATGTGTTGAGCTGGCTTCGAAAGGGGAAGGCAGAAAGGATCGAACAGGAAGACACCAAAGTTAACCCGGGTAATTGTCCTTGTTGGCTACTCTGTGCTGAGGACGTGTTCCAGATTTCTGTAGTCAAACTATTGCCTCGCATGTTGCATGCAAGCAAATTCGTACAAAGTATGTAACCACCATATTTTTCAGGTCATAGTCTGCATCCGGTGTGCAGTTCGCAGGGACAAACTTCGGCTCACAAAAAATGTCTTTCCTTAGACGGTCTGCACTGGGTGCATGAAAGGCTCACACACAGCACACCTTAAGAAATTGGCAGCGACCTTTACCAGTCCTATGGTGCATATAATTCAGTGTTTAAAAAGTAATAATTTTAATTTGTTTGGAAGATTACGTACAGTCTTCTATACTCTAGGTCACGTGACGTCGTGTCATGTGACGTCAATTTTTCCTCTAAATTTAACGGGTATTCTAAATTTGTTTGTAGGTTCCGTGACATCTGACGTCAGGTCACATGACACCAAATTTCTCGCTAAATTTAGTGGGAAAACTGAATTGGTGTATAGGTCACGTGACGTGAGGTCGCGCGACGTCAATTTTCCCGCCAAATTTAGTGGGTAGCTGAATGGGTGTATAGGTTATGTGACGTCAATTTCCCGCTAACTTTAGCGGGGAAACTGAATTGGTCCGTAGGTCCCGTGACATCAGGTCACACGACATTAAATTTTCTGCTAAATATAGTGGAGAAACTGAATTGGTGTACAGGTCATGTGACATCAATTTTCTCACTAAATTTGGCGGGGAAACTAAATTGGTCTGTAGGTCCCGTGACCCCCAGGTCACGTGACATCAAATTTCCCGCTAAATTTAGGGGGGAACTGAATTTGTGTATAGGTCACATGACACCGATTTCCCCGCTAAAAATTGGCGGGAAATGCACCGATGGATGGATGGATGGATGGACGAACTAATGAAAGGTTGGGCGGACGGACGAAGGAAAGGACGGACGGACGGACAATATTTTGGGATTGGGGAGTTGCGTTAAAAAGCATTTCATGCTTTAAAATGCCTGCTTTATTAGCGCACAGTTCAATATGTATGATCCGTGAGCTGTAGTCCAGAAAATATATGGTACAAGTATGTAGGCAAGAGGCAGGCATGGCCAAATGAATGGCTAGAATTGGATAAATGTATTGCAGTTGAACCTCGATTTTACAAAACCCGATTTTACGAATTTCCCGATTTAACGAACGAATTTGGATTTCCCGCGCAGCCTATGCGCAAGGTCTCCCTTCCTCGATTTTACGAAGTTCCCGATTTAACAAAATAATTAGCGGGTCCCGGTGACTTTGTTAAATCGAAGTTCAACTGTATATGTTCTGTCATTGAGGTGTGCCCATTTCTTTACTGCTTGTTCCACATCACTGAAGCAGCATATTGGACTTTGATCATCATCATCAAGTATCAATTTGTGCTGCATGGATGCAGCATCTGTATGTTTTTGTCTGTTGTCTTCTCAGAATTCAGGCCGCATCAGCCAGTTAGAGTGCACATTGGGCAACTTGACGGACGAACACGATGGCCTCAAGCACACGCATGATCTCTACAAGTCTAAGGTACCCTGCTTTGCAGCAATACGCATTGTTTCATCTTATGTCTGTGTCTCGAAACACTAGTAGCGCTGTTTAGCGGGCTTGTTTACCGACTGCCAAAACATAAAATCAATAAAAACAGAAGACAGTATTACAAAAGACAAAGCAAATGTCTTGTTATGTTTTTCTTTATGTTGTTTTCTTTCAGTTTTTTAGTCTATAGTATATAATTATGCACTCATAGGGTATTCATGTGTCGGGGAATGTTTGCTGTATGGTGTAATATCCTGATTTAGTGCCCACTCTACTTTTAAGGCAAAAAGTTTGATTCCCCGACATACACCCACCCACATAAGATAGTGTTTGCATACCTGAGGGGTTTGCTAGGTAGGCACCCTGGTCCAACATATGCTTCCCAGGAAGAAAAAAAAATGAATGTTTCGTACAAAGTCTATAAACAAACAAAATTGACCGCATCTCCACGTGGTGAATGATGTTGCTTGGGGCGAAGCTCTGGTGGTGCTTGTCTGCGTAGACGCCGAGCCGCAGCATGCCGAACCTTTTCATTCATGTCAGTAGGAGAATGTGTGGTTTTCTTCTTTTTCTTTTTTTAAGCAGACAGATGGGATGGCATCTCAGAACCCCCTAGTCTTTTTTTTTTCTTCTTTTTCTTTTTTCATAATTTTTTTCATCTTTTTTTTCCCAATTTTTGTTTTGCCCTACACGAGCACGTGAGCATGTGCTCACGTGCTCGTGAGCACGTGATCTCACGAGCAGAAGCACGAGCACCCGACGCCGACGCCGGGCCTACGGCTGAGGGACATACGGACATGGCTAGCCCCTAAGGAGCTTCGCCCCTAAAAAAGAACAGATATGCCAGCTTCGTTCAAGGATGCTTTTTAGTACTTTTTATTGCAATAGCGTCTCGGCTACATAGAGAAAGGGGAGAGATAAACTCGGGGATAGCTTTGCAGCATCCCCTCTGTATTGGTAAAAAAAATTGTTTTTGACTTGTACTCAGTCATGGCTCTGAGCCCCTGCCTTCTGAGGGGTGGTGTACCGTATTTACTCGCAGAATGAACGCACTTTTTTTTCCGAAAAATCTATGCAAAGTTGGGGGGGGGGGGGGGGGGGGGGCGGGCGCGTTCATTACGCAAAGTAAAATTTTTGCGTCCGTATTTACTCGCATAATGAACAGACCTTTTATCCCGAAAAAATCGACGTCACTTCATATCTCTTTGCGCGCGGCGCGTGACGCCAAAACCAAACTGCGATGCGCAAAAAAAAAAAAAAAAAAATGCTTTTCTCCATTCTTTTTTTTTGTTTTTTTTTTCTGCCTTTCGCAAGTTGTTTTGTTTGCCCACACTGCCCATGCATTCGCAACCTCGCTGCACTAGGATAGAAAAGTGCGTTATTTCGAGGGCTTCTCGCTTCTCTTTCCAAAGTGCGAGCAGGAGGCGAGGGCAGGATGTCTTTTAGGCTAGCGCTTCTCCGCTTTTCTATCTTATCTCCTTGCGCGCGGCGCGCGACCCCCGGACCAAACTGCGCTGTGCAAAAAAAAGAAAAAAAAAAAAGCTCCTCTTTGTTTTTGTTTTATTTCTCTTAATTCCGTGGATTTTTTTTTTTTTTTTTTTTTTGCCGCCTTTCGCAAGCTGTTTCGCTTCGCTTTGCTTAGGCGAGGGCTTCTCCGCTTCTCTTTCTTATCTCCTTGCGCGCGGCGCGCGACCCAAAGTCCAGACTGGGCTGTGCAAAAAAAAGGAAAAAAAAAAAAAGCTCCATTTTCTTTTTTTTTTTGCTTCCCTTGGATCTTTTTCTTTTTTTTTGAACGCCTTTTGCAAGGCGTTTTGTTGGCCCACGCTGCCCATGCATTCGCGACCTCGCTGCACCAGGATCGAAAAGTGTGTTCATTTCGTGTGCGTGGGGAGAGGGGGTCAAAATTTTGACCTCCGAGTTGGGGGTGCGTTTAATACGCGCCAGTGAAAAAAAAAAGTCGAAATTTTGAGAGCCGACTTGGGGGGTGCCTTCATTAGGCGAGTGCGTTCATTGTGCGAGTAAATATGGTAATAACTTCCTTTCATCTTGTTTCTATGTTTTTCTTGAGTTATTGTAGGGGTGTGTGAATACTCGAATATACGAATTCGAATCGAATAGAAAGTTCCCAAATAATTCGATTTGCGAATCGAATTCCTAGTATTCGGTCACTCGAATATTCTATATATTCGGCCAAAGACTCGCGGTCGGCGCGGAGCTGACAAAAAAGCCATTTTTTCTCCCGATGTAAGTGCCGTGATGTTAGACAGACCATGCGAGAAACACCTCTTGGTCCTACCATTCCACAAAAATCTAACACACAGGTTAGAAAAAAGAAAAGTAACGAACGCCACAAACTTTATAGCACGCAGATTTACTCACGATCATGACACAATCTACCCTGGAATCACGACCGAAACATCCCGTTTGCGCCGCTTCCAGAGAGGAATTGTTGGGAAGCCGGAATTCCGCGCCATGCCTAATTCTTTTCACGAGTAAAGCCCCTCGTTTCAAATTGAAGCGCCGATGTAAAACACACTTGCCGCACTCACAGAAATCGGCGACTGCACGATCACAGAAAGAAAACCACGTTAACCACACCGATGAAACCAGCCGAGTTATCGACGTCATTCATTTGGAACTGCAAGCCGCAAATTCGGATTCGGAACGATACAGAACGAAAAAATAGTGTGCCTAGATTTGAGAGTTCCCAACCGTTCCATAGCCGCATTTGAATTACGAACTGCGAGGTGACGAAAAGACGAAAGCGTCGACTGGACAGGCGTTGTCGCTTTTCCGTTTGATCGCCTTCTTTCCACGCGACTACACAACACATGCACACTTACGACCAATCTGCGCTGGAGCCGTCTCTGGGGTTTCAGTTTCGCTTGCTCCCTCTTTTAAATCAAGGCTCTCTTAAACAGGATAAATAGACGGAAAAATGAATGCATAGCGGCAGTTGGACGGTGACTTGCGCCACCTAACCACATTTTTTTTTTCTTACTTCAAATTATATTGTTTAAGCCTATTTACTCAGATTTAACACCTAGCTGTTTATTTATGTGAAATAAAATCCCAGATGCCCTTTTTCTTCCTTAAAATGGAGACCAAATATCGCAAAATGCCCCTTTTCTGAGATATACAAATATTTTTTTAAAAAGTTGCGGTGTTAGGTTGTGCTTTTAACGAGAAAAAAAGGCACGCGTGGCTGTAACTTTCGATTTTTTGTGACGTTTAAGGTAGATAGATTATGTTTGCGCCATAAAATTGGATCTTTAGTGCCCAACATCCAACAGCAAATGCTTTTCTTTTTCTAACCAGAACGTTTTTACATTTTAGCTTTTGTTCCGTACAAGATGCATATTCTGCACCAGGCGCATACTCTGCACATATAATAATCTCATTCACAGCACACTTTGACAAATTCCTACAAATAAAATCACTGTTCGATATTCAATTCGATATTCGGCTTTTTTTTCTTGATTTGATTCGGTATTCGATTCGAAAACTACTATTCAGTATTCGCACACTCCTAGTTATTTGTAGTTCATCTTAAATTTGAAGCAGTTTTAAAGCAGTTTTGAAAACCAGTACATTGAGAAGAGTTAAAGGGAAGCTGAAGTAATTTTGTACTTGAGGAAACACACTTAAAATCGTCTTCGTTTGACCTCGAGGATCTCGAATATCGAAATTATCTTTTTAATTTCTTGTATGGAGGCTGCAGAAGATCATTTTCAAAGTACCGCTGAAGGCCCTCCTTCCCG
Source organism: Ixodes persulcatus (assembly GCA_013358835.2). Classification (NCBI taxonomy): domain Eukaryota; kingdom Metazoa; phylum Arthropoda; class Arachnida; order Ixodida; family Ixodidae; genus Ixodes; species Ixodes persulcatus. Next base: position 107,610 of record JABSTQ010009362.1, on the reverse strand, counting down.
GAGCATGACGTCACAAAAGGAGTGTTCGGAATCTTTGCTGTCTCACATCTTCAGCGCCTATCAAAGCTATGCAGGCGCACTCTTGCTATTTTTAAAAGGGGCAAAAAAAAGGCGTCACGACCGGTGCCAGTGCGGAGGAATTTATCTGGCAAGCTTGCGATTGCATGGACGGCCCTCGAGCGACACGCGCTTGGCGGCCGATAGATCCTCTTATGACGTCACAACTGGTCGGAGGGTTTTCGTGTTCTTTCGCGTTTAGTTACTGTATTTATTAGAATATAAGTCAACCTTTTTTTTCCGGAAATGTTGTCAAAAATTAAGGGTCGACCTATAATCGTGACTAGAAAATTTCGACCTACATTCGTGAACAAATTTTGGGACCCTACCGAGTGCATGGAACTATCGATTCACCGAGCCACCATCACCGTAGTGCCGCACTGCTTCTTATTTCAGAAAGCTTTTGGTGCACGAAAACAACCAAAACAGTGGCAGCCGGTGGCCCGCTAGGGCCACTGCTGGTGCACATCCCTCGGGCGTTAGTTTTCACCGACATGCCACGCACCTTGCCTTGCCCCCTTGCGTGCATCAAAACAAAATACGGAAATTACTTTCGCTTCTTGTTGCTTGCAGCGTTGCTCGCGTCTTTGCATGTGATCTTTCATCGCGTCGCTTCGCCTGCCTCCACCTTCTTTTGTTTGTTGTTGTTGCCATTTTTCATCGGTGCCAGTGAGGTTTTGTTGCGATTTTGTGAGGATGTCAACGAAGCTGACGAAGCTTCCGACGACGATGACATGTCCGGAAGTTCTGATGATGATTAAGTTTTAGGCATGGCACTGTGATTTAGCTGAGAGTACTGTAAATAAAGGTTTGTTTCCTCTCTTTTACCCAAACTTCTGTTGTTTAAAAAAAAAAAGTCGACCTATATTTGAATTATTTCTTCTTTATTCTCGGCATGTTTAATATAAAGGCATCGACCTATATTCATGGTTGACTTCTATTCGGGTAAATACGGTACATTTTTGAGGAAAACAAACGTGATATTCAGATTCATGGGATAAAACTACGCTATAGAATCAACCTCTTTCTCATTTTTAAGTGTTTCATCTTCCCTTTAAGAGTGCTGCTCATGAACTTTTGTACAGTAGAGATAGAGATGGAGGAGCTTCCTTTTGTTTTCGTTTGCTATCTCATCTTTCTGGGCACGAAAGCTTAACTAATCTTGCTTCTGCCAAAATATGAACTGGGGGGGTGTTGGCATTAAACAAGAACATTATGTGGTACTTCACTTTACTGAGCACATGAGGAATTGAGGTGCAGACATACAGAGCAGACACAGTTAATATAAGCAAGCAATTACTGGTTTTCTTTTTTTTTTTTTTTTAAAGTGGTCACAATAGTTTATTAGTGTGAGAGTAAGTGATTATTTGGGCCCATACAGAGCTGGGAAAATTTGGTGCTGGTCTGAGTGAAATGCATAAACGCATTCATGCTACAGCGACTTTTGTTATTTAGTTAATCATATTAAAAGACACCACTGCTAGGTTGTAGAAAACCCTTTAAATTCAATATTTGTGTACCTTTAAGCAACTACAGATAATCTGACGGTGACAAAGACCTCTAGATGCTCACAATACCATTTGTTTGTTGTCTGCTTTAATGTCCACTTTGACGAGAGGTGCCAATTGTCACTTTTCCTGAGGCATTGGATTACTTCTATAATATAATGTTGCCAATATTTTAGCTTCACACGCCCTCACCTTAAAAGCTTGCAGGCATGGTTTTTTATCCTTAGTTGGCAGTTGTCTCGGCGCAGACTCCAGCCCCGTACATTTCTTTGACATTACGATGCCGCTAGAAACGTCCCTCTGGAGTTTAGCATCAGCCTTGACGTCACGCTGACGCGGCCCAGTTGTCAGTTTTGTCACTTTTATTGCGCACAAAAAAAGGAGCACTTATGCACTCTTCACAGACATTATCCTTGTCATATAGGGTGTTTCGAAGTAGATCTGAGACACTCGTAAGCATCTCATTAGCTCGCAAGCATCTCTTGGCAGAGGTTTGGGTGGTCTTGGTGTCGCTTTACGCCCCCAAAACATGGCCAAATGCTTTGGGGAGTCTTTGCCACGTCGCAGTGGCACGAGAATATTGCTTGGCAAAAAAATGTTTTTGAAACATTTTTTTAAGTTTTCAAGTCATTCTTGAATTCTCAAAATCAGTCCACTAACGGCACAGTCACGGGTATGTAACAAAAATGTGAAATGTAGTCTGACTCGCTCCACCGAGGACAAGTAGGCACACACCGACGCACGTGAGCCGTGCTACTGCTACTTACATTGGCCGGCAATGATGTAGCACTTCTGCAGATTTACTCTTGCATCGTGGCCCAAAATATTTTCATATCAAGAGCATTGCCACGATTGCTTGCAGACGACGAGCCTCCTGGCCGAGAAGGACTCGTCCATCTGCACCCTGGAGGACAGGGTGGAGACGCTGGAGAAGAGGCTGGACGGGGCAGGCCTCACCGGGGACGAGCAGGTGCAATCCCTCGTCGAGGAGGTGAGGTCCTTTGTTCGTCTTGCGACCCTGCTACGGTGTCTGGAATGCGTCTTTGACCGGCGCATTAGCGTCCTGTACCGCCCATGCATTGAAAGTGGTCATAAAGTGGCGACAAACGACGTCGCGGGAGCTGGGGCGTCGTGCCATCGGACATCACGGTCCCGACGGTCGGTCCTAGAAGTTCCGGCAAAGAGTGTGAGTGAATGCAAGCGTCGCCATCGTTGCAGCGTCCCTACACGTGTCTGCTGACACTTTTGTGGAATGTCTGGCCGGAGAGCAAGTTGCAGCAGATAGAGCTTGCCACACCCATCTGCGCCGCGGGGACACCGCCAGGATCGCGACATATCATAGATTGACTCTTCTGCAACGTCGTCAGGTGGAAATTGAGAGACCACTTTTAAGGACGCGGTAAACACAGCTGTCAGAGATGCTTTGCGGACACCGTAGACCTGACCTAACCTAATGTGACCTGACCTGACCTAACCTAACCTAACCTAACCTAACCTAACCTGACCTGACCTGATCTGACCTAACCTAACCTAACCTAACCTAACCTAACCTAACCTAACCTGACCTGACCTGACCTGACTTGACCTGACCTGACCTAACCTAACCTAACCTAACCTAACCTGACTTTGACATTGCATTTTAACGTAAACATGTCAGCTTATATATGCGAGTAAATACGGTATTACTTATGACGTCTCATTTTGTCCGTTTTTATCTTCCAGAGGAAAGTACTGGAAAAAAAGCTGGACGAATCGCGACAGCATCTATCCGAGGTAAAGAGTTCATGGAGTGAAAAGATCAACAACCTAGAAACTCAGGTATGTGTGGCACACAACGATGCTTTATCCTGTGTCTGTCCTTGAACTTCGCAATTTGTCCTGATCAAATTTGAAATGTAAACTTGTACATGTCTTTTTCGTGTCTAAGGTTTATTAAAAAAAACAAAAAAACACCTTTGCTACCTCAAGTGCATAAACTACTAGTATTATACATTTCATCAACTTTCTTTTATTGTGTTTATATTATATTATACCTTGATTATAGAAATACAACTGGCTTCACCTTTATTCTAAAGCCAGTTGTTGTATCTTCCTAAATTTTTTCTCATTTTATTTCTTGACCTTGCAGGTACCACACATTTGGGTTACAGGTGCAGAACAATAGTAAAGATACCAATACAAGAAAGCCTCTCAATAATACAAGCTAATGTAGCAGAGATGTGAATAAACTGTAAAATACCAAATCTCACTTAAAGAGATGAGGCAGATATCGGAATGACAATTAGTATACAAAAATAAGCGATAAAGATGCTGGCACCGCTACAAACTCATGTCCTACAGGACCTGGTATCGCGGACACCGCAAACTCACATTCCACAGTGCTGTACTTCAAGAATGTTATCACACGTGATTTAATTAATCCATACAGAAAGTTATTTTCAGTGTTTTTTACGAGAGTTGTGACTTCTTTATGGGTGGCTCCGCATAACAGTTCATATTTGCGCAGGGGCAGATTTAGAGGGGACGGGGGGGAAGACCGCCCCCTCAAGCTTCCCAAAAATTGACCGCATCTCCACGTGGTGAATGATGTTGCTTGGGGCGAAGCTCTGATGGTGCTTGTCTGCGTAGACGCCGAGCCGCAGCATGCCGAGCCTTTTCATTCATGTCAGTAGGAGAATGTGTGGTTTTCTTCTTTTTCTTTTTTTAAGCAGACAGATGGGATGGTATCTCAGAACCCCCTACTCTTTTTTTTCTTCTTTTTCTTTTTTCATAATTTTTTTCATCTTTTTTTTTTTCAATTTTTTTTTTGCCCTACACGAGCACGTGAGCATGTGCTCACGTGCTCGTGAGCACGTGATCTCAGGAACAGAAGCACGAGCACCCGACGCCGGGCCTACGGCGGACGGCGGACGGACATGGCTAGCCCCTAAGGAGCTTCTCCCCTAAAACAACTTTGTTCTCCCTCCCCACCAGCCGAATGCCTACCGCCCCTCCCAGGCCTGACCCATAAATCCGCCCCTGTACTTGCCTCAGCAGTTTGCATGTCTGCCAATGATTGCTACCAGTAATACAAAAATATGCCGATGTGCACACGAATGAGCACATGCACTGAATGACAACTTTCATCACCTAGTTGACAGTAGTGCCAGTAGTTAACTACATGCAGACTGTATGCCTCTGTTGCTATCACAATTACCTTCAGAAATGATATAACATACTTTTTTTAGAACTTTTTTGTAGAGCAATTTTAGGTACTGTAGTATACAACAACATGCGGCTCTGATGCCAAACCGCTGCGGTGGTGCTGCAATTAGCAGGGCGCATGCGCAGACGCTTCACTTCACATCAATCTGGTTCCTGCGCATATGCAGTGCCCACACCTCATGTGGGCTCGTTTGTAAACAGCATGTTGGCCTGTACTATATATTGTCTAAATGCAATTTATCATCTTCTACTGTGATTGCATGGTCATGGCACTCTCCGTTTTCCATTTTCTTGTGGCAGATCTTCAACCTGAACCAGAAGATGGCTGAAGATGCCCAGGAGTCTAGACGTATGGAGAGGGAGGTGGAAGAGCTTGCGCTGAAGCTGAAGACTTCAGAGCAGCATGGCTGGGTGCTGGAAGAACAGCTGCAACAGAAGACTGCTGAGCTCGCAGCTCTGGTAGGGGATCACTTGGCAACATTCTCTCTTGACACCAATGCCTCCCTCCTCAACTCTTCTTTTACCATCCACATTCAACAGCATGGCAGTACAGATTCAATGTGGTGTTGTGTTAATGCTTTTATGCTCAAGCATACTGTATCACTTTTACTTTGACTCATTTCTAATTAGTACAAGTTATGTGAAATGAAAAATGTACAAATTTAAGGTTGTGCAAAAGTTTGAAAGAAGAAATGCGGAACAACCTTACGTTGAAAAACCTACTGAAAAACCTTGCTTGAAACTGGAATGTTTACCACACACTAATCCGCAGGTTCCCAAACTGGGTTCCTCAGTACCCTCGGTGGTTCCCCTAGCTCGCAAAATTTCTCGACCGTCCCTACCCCTATGCAAAGTGGTTTTCCAGTTTGAGCACTATTTTAGCAGATCGGAGCCATGCACTGACGTATAACTATGTGCCAAACACTCCCTGGTGCGTGCATTATTATTTATGGGGCCTGTAGGCTCCTGTACTGCTTTGCTGCATCAATGCCGGCACCGGGAGTTCTTCGATTGCAATCTAAGGTAGCCAGGGGTTCCGCGAGATTGAAAAGTTTGAGGATTCCGCTCTAATCAAACAGGCCGTGACAAATGTGGGACGCATTCAAATTCCAAGACATTGCATACCTGAAGTGTTCCAGAGTTCTAATGGACATTACGAGCGGGAGGTAATTAAAAAGCAAATACCGCCCTTCCGTCGAACGTGGGACATGTAGGGGTAGTTTTGCAAGTACAGAATGATGCCAAAACATGTCTGCATTTTGCTTCATCTCTACCTTGAAGCTGCTCTTGAAGAGAACAGTACTGACCTGGCTTACCTCGATTTTTTGAGGGCAGGGTATTTTTTGAGGGCGGGGTATTTTGCATGACTTGGTTCGATACAGCTGAAATACAGGAGGTGGAATCCCCGCTTTCGTTAGTTTCAAAAATCAGCATTAACCATTCATCTTCAGTGCATTTACACAGAGTTGGGTTACCACTCCAGTGATATGGAGGGCCGGCAGAAGTCTCGTTCTTCTATGTCCCTTTTCCGCTGCGTAGCTTATCTCTACCATTGTGAGAACAGCAGGTTCTGCGTTTACTTTAATATAGGTCGACCCCAGTGCTAAAACAGCAAGCCAAAAAAAAAAAAGAAAACAACAACATTATACAAGTTTGATTATGTTGACAAAGACTGGTAAGCACAGAATGTGTGATAGGCCTTCCAGGGAAGAAGAGAAGGGCATCTGAACGGCAGCGCCTAACGAAGATTCGCTCTCGTTTTTGACGCATGCCACAAGATGGCACAGCATGACAAAAAATTCTGTAGAGTGCACGACCGCTCGCTTTTGCGCTCTCCGATCTCCGACCCTGGATAGCTCAGTTGGCGAAGCACTTGGCTCACAATTCAGAGGTGGCAAGTTGAAATCCTGCTCGGAGGCCGAAATCTTTTCGTACGGTTCCCTACGGGCATAACGCTTTTTGGTGTTGGTTTTTCGTTACAGCCAAATGTTACAGAACTCCGTGGAAATCCACCGATAAAACAGAGTTTGTGTTATAATTAATTTGATTTGAATTTGATTTTTAAAAAAATAAAAAAAAGGGAAATTCCTAGAAACATTTATTTTACATTGTGCCTATAGTCTATTGCAGGCTAAAAAAAGCAGGGCAAGCTCCTCCCAGAAAGCCTTTCCCACTTTACCAGAGCGAACACCAAAGAGGATGCGAGCGGAGAAAAGGAAGCCTCCAGTCGTGGCGAGCACAGAGCTTTGCGAGAGGTGCTTGTCCCACTTTTCTTAACCCACAAACAGGCCATAGTCGAGAGGTGTTGTCCGTCGTCATCCAACGTCGTCATCCGAACTTCCACAGCCAAGTGCCTCCGAACTGTAGCGCTCCTGTTGCCCCGTGTCGCGTTCGAATTTCGCCGCTTTGACGGTCGGTTAGATTTCCGGTCTTTTCCGACCGTTCTTTCATGACGTTCTTCGTTGCATAGCACCGGAGCAAGGAGGAGGAGCTGAGACGGCAGCGCAGCCAGCAGGACGCCCAGTTGGACGAGCTCCGTCTTCAGGTGGCCGCACTGAGGTCGGACCTGAGCCAGGCGCACAAGGAGAGGGACAGGGAGGCACAGGAGGCACAGGCCAGGATCGTGAGTGGCTCGTCTGCGACAGATACCTGGTTGTTGCCATAGTGTGTTTTGCTACGTCCTGTCTTCACGTGTGTTGTTGTTACGCGGGTGCTTGTATACGTCGAGCCCCCAGGCATTCCCTTTCCCTCGAATGATTCGAGGACTCGGTGCAACTTTTTAAAGCAAAATATGAGCGTAATGTGGATCGAAACGGAGCTACAACTCCTTAGGAAATCTGCACGCATGTACACTTGCTCGAAAGAAGCAACTTTCCCTGTGTACGGTGCCGCACTGCGGTCAAATGTCGCCGCTCAGATTGGCATTGCCAGTGTTCCTTCGTGATGGGGCGTTATTGCTACAAGGAAAGTACACTCGCTGGAGCTGAAGGAGTTGGTAGTAACAGATTTTTGTTGTAACATATATTGAAAGCTTCCTAAATTTTTTTAATGTACAAACGAGTAGAATAAATTTTAGAATTAACACTCGAAACCTTAGATTACTCGCACGTGCCTGTCAAGAACACGTGATTCTCCGAGTGCCATTCTTCATGTACCTAGTTCTTACATGTGGCCTCTCGCTTGATGGTGGTAAAAAATCTTACCACAATATTTCTTCCGTTTATGACAACGGAGCTAGCATATTTCACATTAGCAATCGCAGTATTTATTAGAATATAGGTTGGAAGTGTTCATTTTTCTGGCACTATTCATAGAAACTACGGGTTGACTTTTCTTTGAGCTCGCCGGTCCTAAGCGGCGAAGGTTGACACACTCGCACCGATGCATAGCAGCAAGGCTCGATGCAAGTGGCGCATTGCGAGTTCCTCAGCTAAGAAAGTTGTAGTTGATCATTCTGGAAGCTCAAACGATTACCTCCTATGGCCAGTGCAATCGACAATCGGGTTCTATAGCCATTTTCACCTCAAGAACCGTAGTAAAAAAAGTCCGGCTCCTCGCGGAGCTTTACAAATTTCCCCCTTTATGCTGATAGTTAAGATATATGTAGGTGAATTTGAGATTAGATATTTGTTATCTTATTAAGACGTACATGTTCCAAAAGCCAAAAGCATCGCTTTTTCCTCCGACAACCAAATCTCGTAAGAACTATTTTGCACCGCGTATGAACAATGCGCAAAACTTGCTTTTTTCTTGAGATGAAAACGGGTATAGATAGGATGACTTGACCTACCAGGAAATAAATGTTTGGATGAATTCCCTTTTCTTCAATGCTCTGAACACAGGATGTGTCTCCATGAGAAGCGATGCGTTTCTATGAAAAAATTGTCCCAAACGAGCGTTATAAAGAAGTGTCATAGACGAGCATCATGAACGAGCTTCATGCTCGTATATACAGGGTGTTTCAGCAAAGGCTTTCAGAAATCCCTAAAAGAGTGTGGTTAAGAAAAAAAGAAACTTCCCGGGAACAAGCTGCCGTCCATGGCGGACACAAAGGGTTGCAAAAAAATTGACCGCATCTCCACGTGGTGAATGATGTTGCTTGGGGCGAAGCTCTGGTGGTGCTTGTCTGCGTAGACGCCGAGCCGCAGCATGCCGAGCCTTTTCATTCATGTCAGTAGGAGAATGTGTGGTTTTCTTCTTTTTCTTTTTTTAAGCAGACAGATGGGATGGCATCTCAGAACCCCCTACTCTTTTTTTTCTTCTTTTTCGTTTTTCATAAATCTTTTCATCTTTTTTTTTCCAATTTTTTTTTTCCCCTACACGAGCACGTGAGCATGTGCTCACGTGCTCGTGAGCACGTGATCTCACGAGCAGAAGCACGAGCACCCGACGCCGGCCTACGGCGGACGGACATACGGACATGGCTAGCCCCTAAGGAGCTTTGCCCCTAAAAAACATACTAATTAGCTAAATAATTAGCTAAAATTTACTAATGAACTTTCTAATTAGTGAAGATAAAGATGTGATTTCAATGAGAAACCTGCTAAGCATCACAGAAAACCACTAGATCAACTAATTTTAGAATGATACGAGGCAAGGACAGCATTTTATGGCATTTCGAAAAAAACTTGCAATTTGAATGCATTTCTAGGTTTTGGTTTCCTATCGAGCGCATCTTTGTGCCTGCAGTCCTGGTCCCCGGTGGCCAAGCCATCAAGTTACGGCTTTGTCTACATCGTAGGATAAAGGGAATTATGGTGCACGTGTGTTGCACATCTGGGCCACCGGGGGGCAGGACCGCTGGTGCAGAGATGCGCTTCATTGGGAAACCGGAACCTGAAAGCGGGAACAAATAAGCGTTTTTTCGGAACGCAGTGAAATGCTGCCCCCACCTTATATATTTCTAAAATGAGTTGATCTTTCAGCAACTTTCTCATTGGAATCGTATGTTTAGTATTGTCAATAATTAAATAGTAAGTTTGGGTTAATTATTTAGCTAGTTATTGTAAAATACTGGGAGAGTGCCCACTCCATTTTTGCTGAAAACTGGGTTAATCTAGACATGGGCGCTTGTCTAGTCAAATCAGGCAGTTAATATAATAATTATATGATTATTGTAAAATACTGGAGGAGTGCCCCCCCGTTTTACTGAAAACTGGGTTAATCTAGACATGGGTGCTTCTCTAGTCAAATCAGGTGGTTAACATATATGTAATTTGCAGAATTCCCAAGTTTGAGAATTATTAATAGTGGGCACTTGAAGAAAGTGGGCACTTCTGTGGTATTTTATGGTAGTATGTTTGTTTTTTTTGCAATTTCGACGTCCGCCGTGACTGGCAGTTTGTTCCCGGAAATAGCTTCTTTTTTTTTTTTCTCAACCATTCTACTTTTAGGGATTTTTGGAAGCTTTCGCTGAAACACACGGTATATAGTTTACAAAAGCCCATGGAAAATCTACACAAGAAAGACGCCCCAGTGGCGCTCGAACCTGGGTCGGTGCATTGAAAGTCTTATACTATAACCGTCGAGCTGTGTAGCACACCTACTTTGGAAGTACTGTGCTTTCGGTACATTTTGCCGGAAGCACTGTTCTTAAATAAACAAGTAAAATTAATTAAAAAATAAATAAATAAAAATGAACTTCGGCAGGATTGTGTCTCTTAGAAAAAAATCGAGGTCAACCTATATTCGAATATTTTTTTTTATTTTTCTCAATGGGCTTTTAGTATAAAGGTTGACCTATATTCGAGTGAATACGATAGTCATAATAATTTATCCTTTTGGCATCATAGTTGGCCAATACCACCTTCTCTCACCGTGAAATGAGTCCCTCGTCACTTTCACTGGTCCCCAAGGGGTCCCCAAAACACCACTGGTTAGAATCACTCTTGTACGCCATTTCCAAGCACTGTTTCTTTTGAGGGGCGAAGCTCCTTAGGGGCTAGCCATGTCCGTATGTCCGTCCGCCGTCCGCCGTAGTCGGGTGCTCGTGCTTCTGCGCGTGAGATCACGTGCTCACGTGCTCGTGTAGGGCGAAAAAAAAATTGGAAAAAAAAAGATGAAAAAAAAATTATTTATTTATTTTATTTATTTATTTACAAATACCCTCAGGGCCCCGAGGGGCATTACAGAGGGGAGTGGTGGTTTAGTGCGAGGCGAAACTTGGTGTTATCTGTGATGGTGACGATGTTATCGGGAAGGCCATTCCAGTCCACAATAGTTTTGGGTAGAAGTGAATGCTGGTGGGCTGTAGATTTGGTCTTGGGTCGGGCAATCTTGCATGTGTGGTCCAGTCTTGAAGAAACATAGTTGGGTGGGCTAAGGAGAGACTGATTTAAAAAGGGAGAGTAGTATACTTTATGCAGGAGGGAAAGCCTGGAAATTTTGCGGCGCAGAGAAAGGTCAGGGAGGGTTAATTGAGATTTCATTTCAGTGACACTGGAAAAACGGGAGTAATCGGAAAGAATGAAACGAGCTGCGCGATTTTGGACTGCCTCTATTGCATTGGTGAGAAATGAAAGGTGGGGATGCCAGATGGACGAGGCGTATTCTAGTTTAGGGCGAACAAGAGTAATATAGAGAAGTCTTTTGAGGTTAGAAGGAGCCGTCTTGAAATTACGCCGAATATAACCAAGAGAGCGATTAGCTGAGGATATAATCTTATTAACATGTGCATTCCAGGATAAATTATTAGTTAAATAAACACCGAGATATTTATATTCGGTAGTGGCCTGGAGGACGGTGTTATTTAGTGTTAATGTTGTTACGTGGGGGGAGGGCGAGCGCGTGAAACATACATGCATGCATTTATTAATATTTAGGGACATTTGCCAAGTACGGCACCAGTCGGCAATTTTGTTAATGTCGCTCTGGAGTAGCAGGTTGTCGTCAGGAGATTTTATTAGTCTATATACAACGCAATCATCCGCAAAAAGGCGGATTGAAGAAGAAAGTTGAAGTGGGAGGTCATTAATATAGATTAGAAAGAGTAAAGGGCCAAGTACAGAGCCTTGCGGGACGCCGGAGGAGACTGGAGCTAAGGAGGAGGGAGTTTCGTTAGCGAAAACAAATTGAGAACGGTAGCTAAGAAAAGATTCGATCCATTTCAGAACGAGAGGATCTAATTTTAAGGAAGAGAGTTTGAACAGAAGGCGATTGTGAGGGACCTTGTCAAAAGCCTTGGCGAAATCAAGGAAGACAGCATTAGTAGGAAAGCCGGAGTCGAGGTTCTGAAAAAGGTCGTTAGTAAGAAACAGCAGCTGGGTCTCACATGAAAGTTGCTTGCAGAAGCCGTGCTGTGCGTGGTTGAAGTAATCGCAGGAATCCAGGAAACTGATAAGATGCTTGTAGATGATGTGCTCGAGAATTTTGCAGGAAATGCAAGTGAGTGAGATTGGTCTGTAGTTGAGTGGAGACGTTTTACTTCCAGATTTGTGAACTGGAATGACCTTCCCAATTTTCCAGTCGGAGGGTACTACAGTAAAACCTCGTTAATTCGGATCTCATCGGACCGGCAAAAATGTCCGAATTATCCGAAAGTCGAAATATTGAAAGGACAAAGAAAACTGCGCGAAAACGTTTCCCTGTGACATACCTTTATTTTGAGAAGAAATCTGTTATTACCGCCTGCTTCCTGGACGACACCGGTGCGGAGACGGCAACTTTCCTTAGCGCGGTCGAGTGCTCCACCGCACTCGCACTGTCGGAGCTACGCATCCCTTGCGCTGACGATTTAGCACAGCAAGGCCTCTTCTAGTTTCGGGTGCACCACCGCCCACGACCGCTTTCTTTTCGCGTTGAACTTCTCGCTCTCGAAAGCCCGTAGGATATCGGCCTCAATTTTCACGTACGTGGCCAAACTGCTTCTCTTGACGTCGTAACTTTCCATCACTTGTCGAGAGACGCCGTCCTTCAAGGCCCTTAGTATTTCCACTTTCGTCGCTAAATTCTTAGCCTAGTACAGCCAGTACAGCTGCAACGGAAAACGAGTAGCACAACTGACCAATAATCGGAGCGGCAAAATCGCGACACCCGGCACTACTTTTCCCGAGCGCGCCGACAGCGAGAGTGCCAGTCACGTTGCATTTTTACAACGCGGGGGTGGCCGGTTAAAATGGCGGGCTTTAGGATCCCCACGTTGAGGCATGAAATGTGACTGCCACTCTCGCTATCGACGCGCTCGGGAACGATAGCCCCGCGTGTCGCGATTTTGCCATTCCGGTCGACAGTCACTTGTGCTACCCTTTGCTATGCCAGGAGAGTAGCGGGTAGCGCGCTGAAGCACGGCAATCCAGAGCAAAACTGGTGCGAAACACGGAGAACCGGAAGAGCGGAGAACCATGGGAAAACCGGAAAAACCACGTGTGCACCTCGGATGGATAGCGGTCATACCCTCTGGAACGGATGGTAGCTAGCGCCACCTGCCGAATTCGTCCGAATTAACCATAGCGCGCCGCGTTCCCTCCGAATTAATGAGCGTTTGCTGCCATTGACTAATACATACGTTTGACGGGACCGGATCGGCAGTTCGAATTATCCGAATTTCCGAATTAGCGGGGGTTGAATTAACGAGGTTTTACTGTACACCAGTCTCCAGAGACTGCTGAAAAATTTTAGTCAGGAAAAGCGCTCATGAGATTTTGGTGTTGGTTAGAAGTTTGTTGTTGATATCATCTATACCACATGAAGAGGACATTTTAAGGGTTTCTATAATGCTTACTATACCATCAAAGTCTATGAAAATAGGATCCATTGGGAAAACATTTGTTGTTGGTACGAGGGGGGTCTGAACTTTGGGTGTAGATATAGTGAAAGCATCGGAAAATACAGTGTTAAGAATATTGGCACAATCACTATTCAATATTTCATCACCAGAACTACTCACAAGGTTAATGTCTAGAGATGATTTACCATTAACAATGCTCCAAAACTGACGAGGATTGTTTAGTAAAATAGACGGTAGGGTGTAGTGCAAGAATGTGTGCTTACGCTCACGCAACAAACACTTATATTCAGATGAGCAAGTGGCATGCTTAAGCCAGGCCTCCGGTGTATTTAGTCGTTTAGCATTCCTAAACAGTCTTTTTTTTTTTTTGTTTGAAAGTCGGCAAAGAAAATTAGTAAACCATGGCTTAGATGCATTCGATCGGACGTTTGTACATGGTACATAACGTTCGACAAGCTCGAGTAATTTGGCCTTATAGAAATTCCAATTTTCATTGGCATTGTAGTTATCAAAGTTCTCGTTAAAAGAGGCGAAGTAATCCGAGAGCTGGCGATTAATCATGTCGTAGTTGCCCCTGTGGTACAAGCAAATTTTTTTAGGAAAAAACACTGACTTCTGTGGCTTAATATCAATAAAACAGTGTAGCGCTTTGTGGTCACTAATGCCATCTATTGGAGACAATGACTTAACTAGATGAGGATCAGCAGTAAGAACTAAATCAAGCACATTTGAACTGCTGTCGGTGACTCGTGTAGGAAAAGATACTACTTGGGATAGATTAAAGGAAAGACACAAGTCAATAAAATCTCGGCTTACGTTCGTTTCGCCAGAGCTGGTTGGCGTCAGCGTATTCCATTCAATACCCGGAAGGTTAAAATCCCCAAAAAGAAAAGTTGTTTTGCTATGTGCTGCCAAAAAAGACAAATCATCGCGAAGGCAATCACAGAAGTCACGTGAAGCGTTGGGTGGACGGTAGCAAACACCGAGCAAAATAGAGCCGTAGCAACATTTTATGGAGACCCAAACTATCTCAAGGGCACTTTGTATCGACACAATATGACATGGGATAGTTTTGTTAACAGCGATAAGAACCCCTCCTCCCCGTCGATCCGCTCTGTCACACCGGTAGATGCTAAAGTTAGGATGATCTGGTAATATTTCATTATCATCAATGTCAGGATTAAGCCACATTTCTGACAACAAAACAACATCAGCATCACATGAACTTATCAGTGAAGACAAATCATCACGCTTAGGTAATATGCTACGTGCGTTTGCGTAATTATGTAATTATATAATGTAATTATGAAAAAAGAAAAAAGAAAAAAAAAAAGTAGGGGGTTCTGAGATGCCATCCCATCTGTCTGCTTAAAAAAAGAAAAAAAAAGGAAACCACACATTCTCCTGCTGACATGAATGAAAAGGCTCAAAGAAAAAAAAGAGTAGGGGGTTCTGAGATGCCATCCCATCTGTCTGCTTAAAAAAAGAAAAAGAAGAAAACCACACATTCTCCTACTGACATGAATGAAAAGGCTCGGCATGCTGCGGCTCCGCGTCTACGCAGACAAGCACCACCAGAGCTTCGCCCCAAGCAACATCATTCACCACGTGGAGATGCGGTCAATTTTTATAAATGAAGTTGAATAAATTTTTGGCATGGATGGAATTCAGTTGAACTCTGCGTTGCCTATTTGTTACAGTAAATGTTTATAATTAAACATTTTTGTAAATAAACATTTCAAATGAGCGGATTAGTGTTTGTAGAAAAAGCGCATGAAAATGAGGACAGGGTATCAGCGGCAATGAAGATGCCCCGGAGCCTATTTTGCTTGGAACTTTTAGTTTATACCATCTTTGCTTGGAACCTGAGTTTATACCATTCCTCACCCATTCTATGATTTATGCCACTGATACTATGCAGAGAGCAAGTTGTCTTCTTCTTGCGCAGGAGTTGCGGCGACGTCAAAAAGAAGCCGAGCTCTGATTGGCTCTGATTGAAGGATAGTGGGTAGACCTCGAAGCAAGCTGCCTTGAGGTCTACCCACTCTCCTTCATTCAGAGCCATTCAGAGCTCGGCGTTCTGACATCTCCACAACCCCTGCAAAAGAAGCAGAAGAATTTGCGCTCCACATTACAAAGAGATAGGACTCGAAAATAGATGTGATGGTTTCAGAAATCATCAGAAACTAGCAAAACTGATAAACCTAGTGTTTGTTAAAGATCTTTTGTATGCCTCATATGGGAGGTATAAGAAGAACATTCCTGCATTGCTTTGCATTATTGCAATCGTTGTTCCTGTTTCTGATCATACATTTGGAAGCAAGGGGAGGCCTAGACGATAAAGTGTTCGAATGCTTTGGTTCGATTTGTGGCAACGCCTGACGGTCGTCACTAACCCTGTGGTTTTGTTTTCAATTTGCAGTCAGTTGTGTCCAGCTTGGTTCAAGTATTTTTGTTTGTTTGGTCGTTTTACTACCCTGCTCTGTCCTTGATGTCTGCACTTTCATTGTGTTGGCTTAGCTGAGCTTTCGTTTGCATGTTTTACGCTTGGTTCATGCAGAGTATCAGGAAAAAAAGTGGGAAAGATATGCTTCTCATTTGTGTATGACGTTCGACAGTGTGGGAACATTATATGCATTCATCTGCAGCCATGGTTCATGTTAAGGAAGTCAAAAGTTAGCTTCTCAGAGTTCACAGTTTGGACGAATGCCAATTTAATCTTTGTTTGCACATTCCTCACTCATGTGTCCTCTGTTCCTAACTCCCTTTTTCCGTATGACTTTCGTTCACCCGCTTTGTTGGTCGTCCTTTGTTGTTCCTTCTTCACAAACGAAGAAATGGTCCTTCACGTTTCGCATCTAACAAATGGACAATTTGGAAACATGGCACTTGGTGTCAGTCTTTGGGTGTCACAACATGGCGGCGGTGGTGGTGACTGGTGGTGCTGGATATATAGCAGGCTTTGGGTTGCTTTGCATTATGCGTCACTCGTCTGCTTCTCTCTCTCTCTTCCCCCACTCACGTGCTTCCCCTCCCCCCTCGTCGGCTTTCCGGGATGTGCGCAGAATGCTCTCGAAACCTCTCAGACCGAGTTTGTGGAAAGGGAAATTGAGACTGAGAAACAGGTGACCACCCTCGAAAACGCTGGCAGGCAGCTCAAGGTGAGTGCTGGAAAAAGCAGCCTGGTTAGCAGAGAAGACCACTAAAGATGGCCCCTCCTCAGTTTTTTCCTGTGTTTTTTTTTCCTTTCTTCCCACTCTTTTTTTCCAGAGAGGTTTGTTTAGGGAATGGAACTGAGTGTTTCTAACAGGGATTGGGAGATGCTTGCATTCTGTTTAATTGCTTGCTTTGTGTTCACATTTATGATCATGTTAAGTGCTGGTAGTGCATGACATGGAAAGCATGCTGGGAAGTGTATGTCATATTTACATTTGCATGTGAAGCTTACCGTTTGCTGCATATGTGGACTCTGTGCACTCACGTCGTGCGTTTTTGCATGGTTGTGCTGCGACCTCCACAGATGTTAGAGTAGGCTCTTGTGTGCAGCTCTAAGTTTACTTTATGTTTGTGTCAGTGTTATACTTTAAGAAAATTTAGATGAAGCAGTAAAAAGTAAAAAGAAACAAGCGAGATGTTAATTCGTAAGCACATTCCTCTCTTTGCACCATGTACGTGTTGGCGGTTTAAAGAAGAACAGGAGCAATGACTAAAGGGGTTGTGAAACATATTTTGATCGTTCCTGGTAAAATGGAGATTTTAAATCTTGAGGATATATGTCTCTTGAGAATTCATTTCATCATTTCTGTTAGTTTTTATTACAAAAACCTAGAACATATTTCAGGTCCAGTTTTGACAGGAGCATTCTTGTGAATGTACAATAGCAGTAGGGATCCTTGCAGTCATAATGAAAAGAAACACATTTCTGGCAGCATGGATAGAGCAACATCGGCTTGGTGTCTCTTTCGAGCTGGCTGTAGTCAAAGGTTAAAGTTTTTGTGTTCTACCTGCTTCTCCTTTCTGGTTGCAGACGAGTAGTATGCAATGCTTTGGCATTTCATTTTCACGGTGCTATAAATTTATTTTGTGGATTGGGTGAAACATTAGGTGGCAAATTGTTTTGATTGTTTGAAATGGATGGCAACTGAGGGAACAGACATATGGTACTGTATCACATACAACAGAAGCCATCTTATCTCCTGAGAAGCTAGTTACTAGCATGTTAACATGTGAAAATGACTCCCTGAAGATGATTACAATACCTCAGTGACAGATATCTACTTTATTCATTCATGTGCTGCTACTCCACTTGGCATATGCTCTGTGATCAGAATTCCTCCAGATTTGATGCCACAGCAGTAATGACAACAACCGCGATCAGTTTCCTCCATTTTTCACCATTGCATCGAGTGTTTGGAGCCAGAACATGATCATCTTGGAAGTACATGCTTTCAGGTGCATCTGTCTTGAGGCTTTCCTTCTCCGAGGTTTATCTGCCTCAATGTTTTCAAGAAAGAATGCATAATCCACACGCATCGACCTGGTGTTTCAGCGAAGACTCGAAAAGTCCTACCAATATGGTGGTTGAGAGAAAAAGAAACTATTTTCGGGAACAAACTGCCAGCCAAGGTGGACGTTGGGGATTGCAAGAAACATACTAATAAACTAAATGATAAACTAAATGTTACTAATCAACTTTTTAATTAGTGAAACTAAACATATTGTTATAAATGGAAACTTGCTGACCATCATCAAGAACCCCTAAATCAGTCAATTTTTGACATACTTAAAGCATGTGTAAAGCGCGAGAGTGCACTAAACTTACCACTCGTGCAGCAGGCATAAGGCCGGCGATGCGAAAACACGGATGATATTCTTATCATTCGCGTTTTTGCAAATGATAAGAGTGTCATCTGCAAGGGCTAATGGAAGGTGTTTTCCCGGAGGATAGGTTCGTAGCACAAAAAAATTGACACACTGAATCTAGAAGAAACACGGGCTCAGATCTGACTTCGAAAAAGCGAGACCAATTGTTCCCAAGGCTGAAAATACAGTCCACGAGTGCAACTAAACAATCCAAGCGCATTTATGCGGCCGTGCGACATGCGCCACAACGACAGCAGCTAGGCGCTCACGTAATTTTCTACAATTGTGGCGCCGTCGTCGTTTCTGCACCACCTCCCGGGCACGGTTCCAAGGATATTCACTTAATTTTAGCCTCCACTCTCGATTTCGCTGATGTGCCTCGTCCGTACCTCGTCCACAACGAGCCCTCTTGGCGCTCCGTAACTAAAATCGGCGGTCTTCGTACCCACGGTGGACTTTACGAGGCTTAGCCAGACGTTGCGTAAATTTGTTCACTGGGACGGTCGTTCGCCGGCACGACGGGGTGTCTAACCGATGCGGAGATCAAGTCGTCTGCTTCCTGCACAAAAGTTGCGGTGACATCAGAATAACGCCGAGCTCCGATTGGCTTTGTTTGAAAGGATAGTGGGTAGACCTCGATGCTAGATGGCACTATATATTTCAATCGGCCAATAAAAGCTCAGCGTTCTGACATCATCGCAATGCCCCCGTGCAAGAAGCAGATAAATGTGCGTTGCGCACACCACCTAGAAGCTTTGGTGGATCCCCGACCCACCAAGACACGCCTTTCGCGAGACACCACAATATGCCCCGTCGGCGACGCCGACACAAGGTCGGTGGCGCCGTGTGGGTCCACCGGTGACGACGTTTGGGGGCAAAAGGAGCGGGCATTTTCCGCCGGGCGACATTGGTCTGGCAGGGCGTCTCTTTGAAGCGCCCTTCCCATGGAACGCGCTCGTTGCCTCTTACCGTGCTCCGGCGTCACGCGCACGCTCAGGCCCTCGAGACGCCTAGGCGTCGCTGAAGGAAGAAAGGAATTAAATGTATACCGCCTTTGCATCGCCAAACTCTCCCCTCAAAGGCTTGGTCGTCCACGAGTAGCTGGTTCTAATCCGGCTCGACATACGGACATTTTCGTTTTGTCGTAGATACTCTGTGGTGGCGGCGGTGGCAGCTGGGAGCAATCGTGCGGTTTACAACGTCGTCGGGTGTTTTCGCGCGCATCATCTTTGCTTTCGGGGATGCCAGCATCGGGGAAACAGGTCACTCCATCTCTGGCAACGTGATTTTTCCAACGCAAGTTCTAAGATGTAGATGGTGTGCGGTACTTGCACGTTTTAGCGTATATAGCGATAATTGTTACCAATGGTATATAGCTGGATTCAGAAACACAGCCTCTAAATGTAACAATTAAAACGCTGACAATGTTTTGCTGGAATGCTTAGGCATAATAAGCTGATGATAAGTAGTAAGACCAGGCAGATCCATCTACGTTTCACGGCCCCTTTAAAGTTTGGTCTAGTCACTTCGGAGACGTGCGAGTTTGACTGCGCGTCTACTCTCCCGGATGTTTTTCTTTCACTTTTTTTACAGACTTGGTTCTCGTGACACTCGGTAGATGACAAGGCGTTGAACCATTCATTCAGTGTGAACCCTTCGTTTGTTTAGGCAGAACTGCAGAGGAAGGATGCCGAGCACCAGAAGAGCCTCGAATACATTCAGAAGCTGGAAGAAACCTCTTCTGCCTCTGCAAACAAGGTTTTTATCAAAATATGAATTTTTTTTACTTTGTGTCTTTACTTTTGCATGTATTTCTGGGCTCATGTGGTACCTTTTTGCCAGGTTGCACAGCTGGAAAAGGAGCTGAGTGTGGTGACCGAGTCGGAAGCCTCTCTAAAGCTGACGATAAAGCGGGTCAAGGATGAAATTAAAGCAATGGCTGAGGGTGAGACATATGTTACATTCTACCCACATTATTTTCATATCTTACTTTTGAACCTTTATTCAACTACAACTACTTAGTACTTTGTTGAGCCACAGCCATGCTAGAGTAAAGGGGTGTGCTCTCTTACAGCCTTGGTATGGCAAGGTGATTTCTCCCTGCCGTCACAGCTAGGGTTACCAACTCTGCAATGAACGAAGTCGGGACGGGGGGGTAGGTAGGTAGGTAGGTAGTGGTAGGTACGGGTAGCGCGAGGGAGGAGAAAGCAGATGGCAAAGGGGTTTATACAAATGATGATGATGATGATAACAGGCGCCCGCCGCGGTTTCCTGCTTGCTATTGCTCTTGCATGCTAAAGTGGCTAAAACATCGCAGCCAACGCTAGACACCGCGGCATTGTTCGTGCGATTCGTGCAAACTCCGTGTTTCGCAGCGTGGCGTACGTTGGATCACATATAAAATTTCTAGCTCGACCGTCTGGACCAAGTCCGGGACATATTGCTGTCCCGACAGGGACGATGAGGGAGGGACTCGGGACGCTTTATGAAAAGTCGGGACAGTCCCGCAAAATCCGGGACGGTTGGTAACCCTAGTCACAGCTCGATGGCATCGCTGTGACCCTACCCTTCCTACAGCTCTTTCACTTCTTGGAGATGCACCCCAACCACTTTGTGTTGGCCTCTTTACTCTAGCACTGTGTTAGAGAAATTTCTAGAATATGAGAGCGGCCCAAAAGTAACTGGAATGAATTTCTGGAGAGCGGGCCGTTCGTAGTGCCAACTTCCGCCGCTAGCAGCGCTTAGCGGCACCCCTTCCAGATCAGTTTGCCGATTGGCGTCGTCTGCTGAAGTTCTAGTGGCATGTTGTGAATTTTTTTCCTAAGCGCTTCAAAATCATTCCTTGTTTTTTGTAATGTCTGATTTGAAGGACCTTCCACATCCACAAAACATTTTTTTTCAGGACTATTTTCATACGGACGAACAGAAAAAGTTACACGGGGTGAGGTCCGGTGAATAGGGGGGTGGAGACGGCATCATATCATTTTTGTTCAAAAATCTATGCGCTGACAGGACAGTGTGTCCTGGGGCATTGTCGTAATGGAACCACCACTCCCCCCTTTCCCACAAATTGGGATGTTCCTTCCTCACTGGTGTGCGCAAGAGTCACAAAAGTTCCAGGTAGAACACCTGATTAACAGTTTCACCAGGAGGAACCAACTCAGAGTAAACAATGCCCGACTTTTGTCGACGTTTTCGTCAATTGAAGAGGTTGAGGGTCGACCTGAACAAGGTTGGTCGTCGATCAGTAATTCACCGGCCTTAAAGCAAAAAAACCACTTGTAGAACTGCGATTTTTTCATAGCATCTTCTTTGTAAGCTGTCTGAAGCATTACAAGAGTTTCTGTCGCCGTTTTCCTTAAAAGAAAACAGAATTTAATGGCCACACACTGTTCCTTCAAATCAGATATTGCGAAAAACAAAGAATGATTTTGAAGCGCTTGGGCAAAAGAATCGACAACATGCCGCTAGAAATTTAGCAGACGACGCCGGTGGGCAAATTGACCCGGAACGGGGTGCCACCAAGCGCTGTTAGTGGCAGAAGTTAGCACTACGAACGGCCCGCCCTCCAGAAATTCATTCCGGTTGCTTTTGGGTCTCCCCTCGTAGTTTGACCTATGGGTGATGAGGCTGCCTGCCTGCAAGCACTTAGGTGCATCACTTCTTCCTCTTCTCAATGAACAATTTTCTATGAACTAGCATATATTTGTAGTAAGCTATAGAATTTCCCCATCAGCACAGTATGGTTGCTTCGGATGAGTATATTGGCGGATATTGTCAATCACGGTGGTCATAACAGTTATTCAAGGTGGCTCAGGCAGGACTGGGAAGGGCAGCATGATCATGCCCCCACACAGCTAGAAAAAATTGTATCGTCCCTAATTGAGAGCAAGGTTCACAAGGAAAGCCACTCTCTGGCCCACCCATGGTTGAGCCTACTATGTTTACGAGCAGTTCATTCTAGCTCACCCGCACTTGCTCTCGTTGGTTGCGTCCGACACCAACAGCAAGGTTGATTGTGGGAGGCTGTCCCAGCTAAGAAGGCTCGTGTGGTCACCTTACTGTTAGATAAATGGCTGCCAATTTGATGTACTAAATGTTTCAACTCGCGCTCCTCTTTGAACCGAGGGATTTTAACATATTTTTATTTTGTGTTTTCTTTTTTTTTTTATTGCCACAAACAGGTGTGATAGTAAATAAAGCATGGGCATTGGCCGGATTATCAAATGGTATAATTTTGCTCTTTTATTCGACGAAGCACCTTTTTCACGAGTGCCAAAATGTCGGCAAGTTAGTGTCTCTATAGTGAAATGTAAACGCTAAAGAGTGTAATATTTAACATAAACGCTGAAAATCATCTAGAGAGTCAAGAACCAATAAACATTGAAAACGCAAAACCCTAAAGCTGTAGTCGGACTGCTCGTACGTCGTACAAAGGACACGGTGGTCGCTGCAGGCACAACGTACCTTGAGCACGTTCGAAGCATGTTTGCTTTGTTGCAGACAGTCGTTGTACGACCGTTGTGGTGACCATCGTACGAGAACGCCTCAGACAAGCTTAAAGGACACATGCAAAGAAAAAGCATTTTTTTTAAACAGCTTAGATGGAAAAAGGATATTATTAAACGATTTTACAACGAAGAAAAAAAAATTTTAGAGCTATATTTACGGCGCTATACGAATTTGTAGTTGGCGCCCGCTGGGGCCGCCGCTGGTCACGTGGTAGGCCCGCGCGCCGCCGCCCTGCGTCGCCGGAGCCGTAAAGCGACTCCGCCGCCGCACGCTGAGCGTTGTGCGAACGCCGCTTCAACGCGTTTCTCCACGCCGCCGTCGCCGCCGCCGCACAAGTTCGTCTGGTTCGGGGCGCCGCCGCCGTCATCTGACCGGCGCACAGGTCGATCACGTCTGCTTGCGCTTTTTCAGGAGTTTCCTTTGGGCTCTAAAAGTCACTTATTCATCTTAGTTTTTTGTTATACTTCAAACAAAGATGAATAAGTTACTTTTAGAGGCCATAGGAAGCTTCCGAAAGAGCGCGAGCACCACGTGACAAATATGGGCCCGTCACGTGATAAATAAGGGCCACTTTTCCGCGGCACCCGCGGGCGCCAACTATAAATTCGTATAGCGCCGTAAATATAGCTCTAAAAAATTTTCTTCTTCGTTGTAAAATCGTTTTATGATATCCTTTTTCCATCTAAGCTGTTTAAAAAAAATGTTTTTTTTCTTTGCATGTGTCCTTTAAGGAGAAGCCAAACATTGCTAGCACCCATGCTTTCAGCATTGTCCGACGTCAACTGAGATGACTCGATCAATATACTTCTAATAGCAGTTATTCGCCTCAGTGGCACATTCCCCACTCTTCCTTATGCCGGGACGTTCTTTCGGTTTTCTGGTGGCAGAGGTGGACGAACTGAGGCTGCGCAATGCGTCCCTGTCGGGGGAGAACGAGCGGCTGAAGCAAGAGGCCGGAGAGTCGAGGTCGCAGGGGGACGAGGAGCGCAGGGACTTCGAGCGGGAGCTGGAGGGGCTGAGAGCAGCTCTCCGGGAAGCCACCTCTAAGGTGAGTCTTCTCTGCCTCCTTGGCCACGGTGCTCCGACCAAATTCGATCGCTCGGGATCGAACGCCGAAGCAATACAATTTCCAGAGTTTGCATTAGTGCGAACGATCGATTGCCGATTTGGCTCATTTCCTCTTAGAGTAGAAAGGTTGTCATCGCAGCTACTAAGCAAAAACAGATTTGATGTTTGTGTTTAGAAAGT
This sequence comes from Ixodes persulcatus, assembly GCA_013358835.2. NCBI lineage: Eukaryota > Metazoa > Arthropoda > Arachnida > Ixodida > Ixodidae > Ixodes > Ixodes persulcatus. The sequence goes on along the minus strand of JABSTQ010009362.1, from coordinate 83,493 downwards.
GTCAGGTCGGTCGGCCTTTGAGGCACGGCAACACTGCGTTACGCTGTAGGGGAGAAATGTTGCCGGTGCAGTACGAACTCTAGCCTGGGGTCTTTGGTGTATGTCACGCAGTGGTGATACACTGCTGCATGCCAGTTAGGATGCTCGTCCAGATAAAAATGGGCAGGGTTGGGGATTTAGCACAGAATCCCTGGGTTTTCCAGCGCGAGCTTTCGCTCCACGCGCTTTGAGTTGCAGTGCACTTCGTGGGGTGGAAAGTACTCATTTGGGACACTAACCTAAGCTGTAAAATTTAATGTCTACTAAAATTTGACAAAGTGCTGATCTCATGTTTGTGTAAACAGTCTCTCACTGTGTACAGGCTAGCGGCTTCAGAAGTGTAGCACAGAGTGCATGTTAGTCATGAAACCTAGGGCCCCTGGCTATTCCCCAAGTACTATCCCAGCTACAGGGAGTGACGGCACCATTACACGGGGTGCAGACTACTGCCGGTGCCACCTGCCAAATGTTCCCCAGAACTTGACACGAGCTGAGAATAAGACGTGCACTTCTTCCGTCACTCTCCTCTTCTGTGCCATCTATCAGTGGGACTGCAAGTGCATGTGCCAAAGATTGCTATAGCAGATGACATGGGGGCAGAGACCAACCAAAGTGCGCATGCCCCATTCTCAGTGCACGTCGGGTTTTCTGGATGCATATATAACCATCGTGACTTTGTGTGTTGGCAAAAGATACATACTGTGACAAGTATGTAGCGCCCCCTCGCCTTCCCAGTGGCGGTCGCTCGGAGAAACCGGCGCTTGGGCAGCACCCGCCACTGCGCCCGATGTCATGGCGGCCATAGACCCTGACTTGACCAGCTATGACTCGCGTCGGGGTCTACAGCCGCTACATCGTCAGGTCGAACCTGACAATGCAGCGGCTGTTCCAGGAAAGTGAAAAGGGGGAGAATCTGCAGGACAGAAAGCACGGTGACAGGCTCTAGTGATCAGTATAGTAGCTACAAATGAGTGTGAATATTGGGACATCAAACGAGACTTTACAGCGAAGTTGTTAAGAGCTACTTTCCCCAGTTTCGTGTCCGTGGACAAATAAACCTCTACACAAAACTCTGGACAGCTACCGCCATCTATAAATGAAGGCGGCAACCAGACAACGGGCTTGCCGGTTGTCTGGTTGCCGCCGTCGCTCATAGATGGCAGCAACCTTTCCAGCCTTTCCACTGTGGTTTTTACGAGAGTGGAAAGGCTGAATTTCTCTAGGCGTCGGTCCTCGAGGTTGTCCTAGAAGTCGTCCTTGAGGTCGTTCTAGACATTGTCTTTGAGGTCGTCCCAGACGTCGTCTTTGAGGTCGTCCGAGAGGTTGTCCTCAAGGTTGTCCTAGAAGTCGTCCTCGAGGTCGTCCTAGAAGTCATCCTTGAGGTCGTCCTAGATGTCGTCCTAGGCATCGTCCTTGAGGTCGCCCTAGACGTCGTCCCCGAGGTCATCCTAGGTGTCGTCCTCGAGGTGTCGTCCTCTAGGCGTCTTCCTCGAGGTCGTCCTAGACGTTGTCCTTGAGGTCCTCCTAGACGTCGTTCTCTAGGCGTCGTCCTTGAGGTCGTCCAAGAAGTTGTCCTTGAGGTCATTCCCTTTCATAGTACAGCTCCGCTGGTCTTCCTTCTTCACCAGAGTGAAAAGGCTGAAAGTTCCTTTTATACGGATCTCATTTACCTTTCCGGAATTCTTAACTCATCCAGGTGTATAGTCATATATTAGCACAGCCAGCACCTGCTAGATAACAATGTCATAGGGCTAGATTTTCTATGTCACCTACCAGAAGCTAGTGCGGAGCACAGATTGGAAACAAGTGCTGCATCGCGTCTGTACCGACCGAACATGCCCGGTTGTCTAAGAGACGTCGGTAGAGCTCTGACAGGAATGAGACAAAAAAACCTTCCACAGAGTCGATACTTGTCCGCCCGATTTGCAAGTCACGTCACGGGTCTCTGTCTCAGTCCTCCCATGCAGCTGCAGTCGCTGGAGTCCCAGGCCAGTGCGAGTGCCGAGAGTTCCGCGAGCCAGGAGGAGCTGAGAGCCAAAGTGGCACAGCTGGAGGACCAACTGCTGGAGAGGAACAAGGTAAATGCCGGAGGAGGCCCACGATGCATCTTTGACCGGCGTGTCTGCCTCGCACTTGTTCGTGGTCCCTCGATTTACGCCCGACGACGTTGCGCTCGCGTCGTGCCACTGCCTGCCGCGATCCCGGCACTGGCGCAGCGGCAGAGGCAACACGGCGGATGTCCGTTCCAGCGTAAGCCGCTCTCCGACTCGACGGTTCCCGGAAGTTTCGGCAACCGGGGGTCGGGACACCGCGCCGAAAACGACGCTTGCTTGTTTCTGTTGTCGGAACTTCTACGGCTAAGCACCGGGATTGCAACTTCCAACGGCGCGAAGGCCCATTCGCACAGGGAGTGCTCGCTCGTGTTTTCTTATGTTGCGTGACGAGTCGTCGGGGCATCCGCACTTGAAACGTCGCTTGCAAAGTTACTCCCCGAATTGGCCGTTACAGATAGTCTCCGAGACTCGCGTCGTAGGTGGGCGTAAGCCCCCGTGACGTAATGTGACGTGAGCAAGCGGTACCGTGCGAACGGCCCTCGTCGTGCTGGCACCCGAGGCATTATTTGTCGCGACTGGGGGACCACTTTCGTTGCGGGGACGGCATAGGATGCCGTACGCACTGGTCAGGGGTTTGTCGCCGGCACCGTGACGGGGGTCCCGAATGACCTTGTCGGCACCAGGCAGTCCCCTACCCACGAATCCCACCTCTGGTGTTTTCGTGAAAGTCGTAGTTGTACGTTTAACCCGGTCCGAGTAAGAGACGCCGGGAGCGACTTGCATTTGTGGCAAATAGTTAGAAACTTCGTGCGTCAGCAGTGCATTTGTGAAACTCTTCGCTTTTAGTACAGTTGTGCCTTAGACGTATCTTCTAAAGCCTGTTTCAAACCCAGTTTTTTTCTAGACATTTTTTTGTTATAGAGTACAGTGCAATCCACTTAAAACGATGTACCTGGACAAGAAACTGATCGTTTCTAGTCTAGAAACTATAGAAACTAATCGTTATAAGCACTCAATCAATCACATCAATCAATTAAAAAAGATGTTTATAAGGGTAATTGGAAGTGGTCAAATTTGATCACACAGTGTTTGTATTCGTTTAGAAATTATTTCAGTGAGTGTAAGATTATTTGAATGGTAATAATCATTTTATTAATATTTCAAATTTTTACTTACAGATTACTCGTGTGGTGTATGCATAATTTTATTTCTTGTGGAAAGATCCTGGCAGTCAGATTTTCTCATTCTGCTCCCCGATTAACCAGTACCTCTCAAATCAAGCCTGGGGTACCGCGAAATAGAAGGATGAAGCTTTTCAGCACAGTAACCCAAGTGGCTTTGTTTTGCTATTCTCCTTCAACTACTAGTGGTTAGGTTATTTAGACCGACCTTCAAAGAAAGATTCACAAACTGCTGCCCACTCTTCCAGGCTATGAAGCTGCAACAGCAAAGGATTAGTGACATGAAGAAAACCATCCAGCGGGAGCTCAAATGCCAGCAGAATACCGGCGGCGAGGGCATCCAATCGAACGACACCGTCCCGGAGCAGGGCAACGCCGCCTCTGCCGGGGATGCCGCGGCAACGAGAGGATCGGCGAATGCGACGTCTGGTCGCCCTGGCAACCATTGCCTCGAAGGGTCGAAGCTAGAGGAGGACATCAACTTCAAGTACCTCAAGCACGTCGTCTTCAAGTTCATGACCAGCAAGGAGTACGAGGTAGGTGGGGCTGCCTGGATTGGCCATCGGGTTTTGTCGTTCGGCCGAGTTTGGCGTAAATCCTTACTGTACTCCGGTTCACCGTACGATGTGTTGGAACGTACGTACGAACGGTCTTGGCCAGTCCTGCGCCCTACACGTGTTGCACGACTTCACACTTTGCACGTCGCTCTGCCCAACCGGAAAATCATGCGACTCGCTGAGCTATGGATTGGCTACATCTGCTGCAGTACTACATTGTAAGCTGAAGTGGAGTATAGGGTGGCACTGAACTCGGAAGAACAGTTTGGTGACATGGTGAACTCCCCCAACTTACAACACTTCTGGAAGAACGGTTTATTGTGCAGTGTTAGGTTTTAATGTGAAAGCATTAACTGTCTCATAAAGTGAAAGAGCCAAACGGCTCTTTTACACCGCTTCAATCCCATTGGCTAGCGCGCATCCACAGCCAACGGCACCTTTTACATCGCTGCGATCCCATTGGCTAGCTCGTGACGACCAGGCACCCATTCACCGGACACGCAGCGCCATGGCGCTGACTGGCGCTGCGTGTCCGTCAGCGCCAGTCAGCGCGCCAACAGCGAAAGTCGAAAGCCTGTATTGTCTGTTTGTCGTCAATGTCCCTCTTTCCTGATCGTAAATTAGAAACCAACACACTCAACCATCTACAGCAAGGTTGATGTACATGCTTTCACATTCACAACTCATAAGAAGTGCTTAGGTGTACCTCAATCTTTTTCTTTGTGGTTTTGTGATGCAGCCGCCTAGAGTCTGAAACGGAGTGAAGTGACGTATGCTATATTAAAGTGGATATCGTACGAGCCACAGAAAACTAGTTGGCAGCTACGTTCAGAAGATCTCTCTCTGGCTATTCAATATAGTTTGCGAGGTAGGAAGCTCTCGCTAGAGGTAGGAGAGGAGAACTGAACGACTTCCCTGCCATTCTCAGCCAGTGACTATAGTCTTGATCAGGGGTGGCCAGACGGACAGATGAAAAGAGCCATAAAATTGAACCGGTGTAAGTGATGAGCCACAATAAGAAATGGACATGGCAGTGTTTTTATTTCTTTTATCTCAGTTAATGGTCCTAGCGATTGCCATTCATAAAGCAACTGCTGATTTGTTTCTTTAACACGCGTCCCCAGTCGTAGAACAGGTACTTTGAAGTTCGGCTTGAATGACGTCATTGCAGTCCCGAGCAGCTCCATTGGGCACTTGTCCATCAGGGTTGCACGCTGCTTTGATTTTATCATCTGAACTGTTTAGAAGAGTGCCTTAAAGCATCAGTTGTTTCCCCGACCGCTCCTGCCCCCGAGTAGGTAAAGTGTTTTGCCAGTTTAAGCGATATTAGCAGATCTATCAATTGATGCGTAACAAGGAGGCAAACACTCCCCAGTATATGCATTATTGCTTACAAGGCCCGTGAACTCCTATGCAGCTTTATTGCACTAATGCTGAGGCCAAGAGGGCTTCTCCGGCTGTCAATCGAGGCAAATAAAAGTTTCTCGAGATTGAAAGGTTTGAAAACCCCTGATCTAGATGACTAGTCGTATTGCCTCGGATGAAGGTACAGGCAGCGAAGAGCAACAGGAATATGTTTGTCTATTACTCATTGTTTTTATGCCTTTGATGACATTTATCTTTGCACTTGCGAGACCTGCCACTGACAGCCAACGGAACTGTTCTTTCGGTTGCGACACCAGGCTCAGCACCTGATCCGGGCGGTTTCGGTGCTGCTGCGGTTCACCGCAGACGAAGAGCAGCTGATCCGCGAACACCTAGACTGGAAGAGCTCGTGGTTCGGATCGCGGCCGCAGCCGCACCACCAGCCGCCGCCACCCCACCTCCCCCAGCCACACCACGCGTCCCACCGGCACCAGCCACAGCAACACCAGCATCGCTCATCCGTCGCTCTAGGCGCACACTCCAAGGCCGGGACAAGGCCGAGCTAGGACGGCTCGCAGAGTGCTAGCGATCAAACTTTTGGTGCGCGCGTCGGCGTGATCGTTTAGGGGTCGTTCGCGGACTCCTCGGACCACTTTGCGGAGGTCGGTGTTGACCGGTGTCGTACCTAGTCGAAAGGGAGCAAATGAAACTGTACTTGAGCTAGTTTCGGAAAGTGTTTCTTCATTTCTTTGAATTTGTTGCTGCTTTGAGTCTTTCTTTTTTTGTGTTGTGGTGTGTTGCGATGTTGAGGTTAGGTTCCGCGAGGGATTCTCCACATGTTCCCGGTGACATGGTTGTTCGCTTTTGTAGCCTTTTTTGGCTCCAGACCTTGCAGAGTCCGTATCCTTCTGTGCTGGGACTCGGAATATTATGCAGATGAAACGTTGTACGTACCGAAGGGTGTACGCATCGAGACAGCTACCAAAGAATCACAATGCCTTAGGAAGGTTCGAGGTGCTGCTTCGCAGGTCGAACGTGCAACCGAGGCACACGGTTCCAAGGTGAAAGATGGTCCGCGAAAGTGTGAAAGCTTTCTCGAACCGGTGTGCAGTGCTTTCATTAAACCGAGATTTCGTTACTTGTCTGCACGCGTCATTATGCACGTCTATGCGTCGAGCGTGCCGATCTGTAGGTGCTGGTTGAATTGTTAGGGGCCCCAATTCGTGTCTGCATTTTTGGCAGATGCCTCATGCAGCATTGCAGCTGGTAGAGAAATAGAACAGGCATGCTATGCCAGGGAGCTGGCAAAGCGCAGATTGTTAGCGTCAGCCGTATGGTGCTGCTTCTCTATATAAGTGAACGCTAGGTAGCAAATGCAATTGATTTTTTAGCTTTTATTTCAATGTTTGTAACATTGGGTCGGGTATGGAATGAATTCATGCCTTCAACAAGAGGTGATGCGAGCTTAACTAGCCTTAATTCTTGCCTGTTTTGACTGCATGAAGGAAAGAATAAACCGATTGCAGATTCATTGCTCTTTAGCAGACGGTTGGTGGCATCTTGAGAACTGCTGGACTCGGACTTGACTAGATATGAAGAATGTAGAAACTGATTTGTAGTAACTGCAGGATGCTTTAGCTATTTGGAAAGTCGCTTCCAACGACATACAGGACAAAGAGAGACCTTGGCAGTTTGCTATTTGTCAGCCACGAGGCAAGAATGGTTTTCATATTGGTTCCCGGCAGACTTACACTAAAATGCTGCTTGCAGAAACCATCAAATTTCGAGGACCGTAAGACTAATGCCATGTATCAGTTTATTTATTAGTGTTATAACAAAGTAATTTTTTCCACAATATTTGGGAGCTTGTCGTATGAGGGTTGCACTGTATGTATTTCACCATCCCTGTGCTTTTGCTTGAGAAGAGTTTTGAATGATAACTTTGGCAAAGAGGTAGTTAGCCTTGTGGCTGTGCTACACAGGGGTGTGACCTTGTTCACTGTAGCTGAATCTGGACCCTCAACAGTCTGGTTTCATATAACAAAACATGATTCAAGATGCTCTCGCTCATCTTTATGTTATTGCTGCAAGAAGACGAGCTCTGCTCTTCTGCATGGAAGTGCGACGTTTTCTTTTAACCGAGTTAGTTCTTTTAGGGCATCTGGATTTGGCAGTGGCATAGAGAATGCCACAATATGTTTTAAATGCAGCTAGCAGACAGTACGAAGGAGATATGGAAAGCTTCAAACTACCATGCAGTATCAGCCATGCAAACTTGTCTTGCCTTATTAAGTGTGAAATAGCGATTACAACAGCTCTCGTATTTTTCCTTTTAGTCCGAGTGCAATGCTTTTGTGGAGAATAGAAGTTCTTGACTTGTATAGTGGTGGGCTAGCTCAAAATTGACTCGAGCAAACTTTAATCGATGGAAATCGCTTTGGCTAGGGCTGAATTTTTCCTCTGGCCTGAGATGTGTTCAGGTTACCCATTATAAAACTGATTAGTGATAGATATATTTTTGTACCACCAATGCACCTCTTACAAGACAGCACAGACTGCACTACAAATTTAATAAAAAAGAAGGTAAGACGCTCATTCAGAAAGTTGATTAGTAAATAGCGCAACGTTTCATTTGGTCGCCTTTGTAAATCTGTATAGCTTTGGTCGTATTTTGAGCCGCTGTGAAAAAGATGGAGCCATTTTCATCTGAAATGTGAAACTGGTGCTTGAGTGCTTTTAAGAAGTTGTTACACTTAATAAATCCAATTTCAACTATTTGTATGCACACATTTTGCTTGTCAATTGTCTTCTTTGCTTAACACTTTGTCTTGGACAACTGTACTGGTCCATTTTTTTCCTGGTTTCGGTAGGTTAGGGTTTGCAAAACGAATCCTGAAGGCTAGAAGGGTTGAAAACTGGCCCAGTTGGTAGGTATTCATTCTGGTTAAGACCGCTCGTCTGTCGTGTTTGTTTCCTACTTTGTCCTTGTCCTTTGTGCACTTTTTTTTAGCTAAGTCTAGTTCAGCAATTTTTTGCAGCAACCGAAACCTCAGCCACAACAGAACCATTTCATATGCTGCATGGCTACCGACTTACAATCTAGATGGGTGAGTCAGTTTGCTTGCGACCGACCAATCGCCCTTCATCGCTTCTCGCATTACTCCTTTGACCTATTTCTATGTGGCCTACAGAGCATGGTTGTCCTTGTAATTTTGTCATTTCAGTTGCTGTGAACACTGTCAATGCAATGGTTGAACCAGGCAAAACCACAAGGAAGTTAACAATAGTACCCATCAAGTGATAACTCACTATGTCCATAGTACAGTTATGTCTCGTTTATATGGACCACATTAATATGGATACCCCGCTATATATCCACCATTTTTGTGGACAAACCGAGGAAATACATGCATTTTTGTCTCGTTATTATGAGCAACTGACATTATGGACGATTTTGGGGGGAAACGGAAAGTAGGTAGTATTATTAGCAACTTTGTTTTTCTAGGGACTTAATTTTTATGATTCCTTGACTCTAAAAATATTGTTAAAAATTGATCATGCAAATTGATCACTTGCGGCTCGAAGCTAACTAATACATAGCATATCACTCGAAATCGTGAAATTTGGTACCCGCAATATACTTCGGAAACCCTCACTTTACAAAATTTGAAAAACATTTAGCCTGAAAAAATTTACTGTATATAAGAGTGTAGCATGCTTCCAGATCTCCACAATAAAACTGGCAGGTATGCATAAAAAATGACCAAATTTGGTGCAAAGAGGATGAGATGCGGACATTGTCTGCTGCAGACATTCTAGGCTGGTTTTGATCTCCAAGGCTTGAGCAGTGGATTGAGGTTGCTAAAGTCAAAATTACTCAATGCCTTGACGGCTATGTTTCATCTCTTTCGGCAGCCGATGCTTACCTCGCACCTAAAGATGAGAATCTTCGTAGCTTTATTGTCCTGAGCTTACCTCGAGATTCCCAGCATGCTTTAAGCACGAGGGTGCGCACTACTTTACGATCATGTTTGCAGATGTGGTTCAAATATTGATATCAAAACCACTATCTGTGCAAAAAAAGCAATGCATAATGTCGAAATTTGAAACAATTTATGAACCAGTACATATTATGAACCACTACAGATATGGATACTACCTCTTTCTGAAACCTGATAAAACACAGTTGAAAACAAATAAATGACTGCTAGATTCTACTTAACAAATGCTTTCTGAAGCATCGATGGAGTGTCCTTTCGTTTTGTTTTATTTTGAAACAAGTGTGGAAGTTACAAATATGTTGAGAGTCTCTCATTCAGTCCTCGGGCATTTAGACCGGTCAGGTTGGCAGTGCAGTGGTGCGATTCACCCGAGTCATTTTGTAGCACCTTTTGGTGCAGCCAAGAGTCAATTATGGAGCAGCAAGAAGTACTTTTGGAGCACAGGCACACACTTTATTTTTATTCATGCCACTGTGTATGATTTTGTGTTGGCCTATCCAACTAAAAAACGTGCATGCTTTGCCTTCACACTTCTGTGTAACAGCAGCTTTGAATTCGTTAAACACTGAACTAGCTGTTTACTTGCACATGGCAGCACTAGGCATGGCAAAAAGTTGCTGATTGACGAAGGACAGTATGGACTGCTGTGAATGGTCATTTTAGGTACAAAATGAAATGTAAGCCAAATAGTATATTCCACTAAAATAATGTCAGAATAATCTTGAGCACACAAATTGATGTTTCATTTATGTTCTAAAAATTGTAATAAAAAATTCTTAATTCAGATTAAAAAAATATATGTATATATACTTTTGTCATTAAATTATGAAAATTAATGATATTTTGTAAGTAGAACCTCATAATAAGAGAGATTGGCATGTGAACAATGAGTATGCCCTCCTAAAACAATCCGGCCAAAGTTGTTCAGGTTATCCCCAAGCTTCCTTCTACTGCTTCACTTAATTTAGTTTGTTTGCTCTATTGACTGTACCTCAAACAAATAAATTATAAAGGTGACAACTAAACAACAGAGTTGAAATAAAAATAAACCTATAGAGCAGTTCATATAAATTTTCTTGCAAGCTAAATCACATATTTGAAAAAGATATCGCTAGAATACTGCAGTCTATCATAAATAAGAACCACAGTATAATTCACAAGTTTTTACTACAATTAAGAGCTGTTACATTAATACAGTTGAATCTCGTTTTTTCCAACTTGCAGATAATTCAAACTAACATGCAGGTCCCATCCTATGCGTCTCTATGGGAGGAAACTTCCGGTAATTCAAACAAATTTTCGGTCCCCCTCGAGTTTGAATTAACGAGATTCGACTGTACTCACGAAGTTCCTTTTTTTAATATACCCGATGCTTGCGTGTTTAATGTCCCAGTCTGGGGGAATGCTTTCCCTTTAGCACTCAAATGCACCGCGGTGAAGCAAGATAAGTAAACTTGCGATGCTTACTTCGTGATTACTGCTTCACTGCAGTACACAAGAGCACAGTAAGAAGCGCACTCAACAACGCTAACTTGCATACCAGAGCAGATTAGGAACGTAAGAGATATTGCGAAAATTCTGAGTACTGTCAGTGTTTGACAGTGATCGAGAGATCAAATAGGATAGTAGGTTATTTGCAGCTAAAATCGAAAGTTCTGAAAATTTGCACTAGCCTACCATAACGATCCGGAGGTGTAGCAGTGCCCGAGCCATTATATTTTGAGTATTTAATAAAGTGAAATCAAGTTCTGGTGCAATGCTGGCGCAAGTTCCTCACATTTGGGCTAAATGTAGCAGGATGTAGCAGGGTAAGCCCTTTGGCGCAGCAATCACATTACTGGCAGCGGCGTTGTAAAGAGGCAAGTTCGTGACCAGGCCCACTAAGGTGCCGAGCTACGAACTAGCACTTCGACGGAAGCTTTCGGAGAATTTATCGGGGAGGTGTATTTGGAATAAAAATGTGGCAACCTGTTCGAAATTCAGATGCTCACGATAATCACCGATTACATTAAGCTTATTTAAGAATGTGTCTCGCATATTTCCATCCTCATTTCAATATCCCTTCTATTTTAAATGGGTCAAATTTTTCTAATCCACCGACTATGCACTTAGGCTGCCTAGTGAGAGAGAAAAAGAAAAGCTGGGGGATTTGCAACCACATTCAAACTGGTGACAGAAATGCCATCAGATGTACCTCATCAAACTACTCCACAGGAGTAATATTTTTGCCGATGTGCAACAAAAAGCCTCGAGACCAAGTAGCAAAAGCCGAGAGAAGTCCACGAAAGTGTTTGCCCCAAACACAGATGCAGAAGACCCCCCATTTTTATAATGTGGCTCCTCGCTGCACCGAAACACATTGAGGCATCAGTAAAACCAGCAACTCCCTAGACGTAGATCAACGAGGTAAAACAAGCTTTATTTCTGCCCTCAAATAACTTGCAAGTTGGCCACACGTATTTACAGTCGTCGTGCGTCGCGAGAAACGGGCTTAAAAAGTGTAATCAATGAACCCTCAGCGGCGTCTGGGCCGCACCCTGGAAGAACTCGATGGGGAGGAAGAGGCGGCGGTCGGTCTGGGGGCTCTTGAGCAGGGAGGCGCAGCCCCGGTGCTGCGTCTGGACGTCACACCCTCTTGCGGTCCGTCATGACTCGCACTATGGAGCCCACACCACCCGCCGCGTATGCCTGCAAAAAGTGCCGTTGCATCAGCATGGAACACATGTAGGAGAGTAGCCGGATTTCTCATAGCTAGGGTTTCATGCTTTCGGGGTCTATTTTACTACGAATTGGGGGGGGGGGGGGGGGGGGACATTCATATTTACCCCCGGTTTGGTGCTTTCGGTGTAAGACACGAAAACTGGATTTTAGAATATGGTAGCACCAATAACACCTAGAAGACAAGGCTTGAGCACGACGTCATTGTTAGTGTATCTCTGACATCGCCCCAAGCGCCAAACGCACCGAAGCTCGACGGGTGTTGCCGCAAAGGCATCTGTCCCAGCATTGCCACGTGCTAGCGTCGCGCTCGTTACGAGATGCTGCAAGACGCAGACGCCGCAGACGTGTGGATCCACTAATGACGATGTTTGGGGGGGGGGGGGGGGGGGGGGGGGGGGGGGGGGGAAAGGCGCAGGCCTTGCGGTAGCATTCGAAGACAGAGACAAAAGGAGGAGAACTGGAGGCCACTGTGCGTACAGTGATGTCCAGTTCTCTTCCCTTCGTCCTTGCCCTGGAGTGCTACCGCGCATTTTAAAACTCAGCACCAACTCGCCCAACGATCAGCACTGCATGAAAATCTGAATTTATCAAAGTATATGCTGAAAAAAAAAAAAAGACGGTAAAAAATGTTGAAGAAACACAATGATACTGATGAATGAAACAAAGGGGATAAGAGGTAGTGGGACCTGTGTTCCGGCTTGTAGGACCTTCCTCGCTGGTACCCGCCTCAGAGAATGATGTGATGCATCGCTTCAACAACATGTCGTCATGTACTGACCGGTATAGCCATGCACCATGACCCAAAAAGCCCCGTGCACACTTCTGCACCGGCCTTTCATCGGTGGGGGAGCGCCGCTCGCGTGGCCTGTTGCATCGAGCCACTTTGCAGTGGAAATGACCAGAGACGAATGTGCGGGCAACCTGGTGTGAATCGCAAGTTGCCTTCGGTGTCAATGAACAATAAAGCCATAGATATATGCACAGCCAGCTTGAGTCAGCGCTTGCTGCTCCTGAAGCTGTTCCAGCTGCAGAAGGATACTCAACTGCATGCGGCTATAAAGTATGTAGCCGCGAACTCAAGCCCGTAACTCTATAAACTAATCAGAGCATAAGCGAGGATGGTTCATGCGACACTAGTTCTTTCGGCACACAGCTCGCGCAAAAACACCTTGACATGGCTGGCCTTTATTGCTGCCGTGGAGTGCATCTTGTTTTTCTCCCACAAAAAAAAGAGGGTGAAAGAGAAGCTTTTCCTGGCACTGCTCCTACGATCTACCACAGAGCACAGATTGCTACCGATTGCAAAAGAAACTTTCAATCTTTAAGCTGTGAAAACATAATCTCGATTGTTGGCGTCCGGAAAGCTGCTTTACGACTGGCCAGGTCGCTTGTCCGCCAGCCCGCCGGTGATGTACATGGATAGGGAAAAGTAGATATTTTCCATTGTTGCCAGTAGAGAATCGCCTCCTGGAACCCTTGCAGCCGGCGTAACTAAAAAATGAAATAACTCCAGGGAAAACTTTTGATTTTTATAAAATATTTTGGCTATCAGTTAGAAAGTGTTATTATGCGGTCTGCCAGTTTCCAGCCAAATCAAAGTCTATAAAAAAAGTTGGCTGAGTTCCCCTTTGAGTGTAGACTCAGGTCTTGAAAAGCGAAAAATTAAAGAAAATTAATACTTTAGAACATTTTTGTTTCTTGAACGATACATAAGTTTTAAACTTTATATATATATATATGTGTACATTTTTTAATATTACGCTCAAAAATGGACATTTATTAGGGTACATCAATTCGAAATCACATATCCAGGCCAGGCACGTAGCCAGGATTTTGATTGGGGGGGGGGGGGGGGGGAGGGGGAAGGGGGAACCGCCTATGACCGAATGCTGTATGAGGGGGAGGGGGGAGAGGAGGCCCCAGCAAAATGGAAGATTTTTTGGGGGGCGGGGGGGGGGGGGGAGGCCCCATGGCCCCCCCATCCCCCTGGCTACGTGCCTGATCCAGGCTGTTGATAAGCCTGCATTGAAAAAGAATAAAAAATATTTGCTGTCTCTAAATCAAGTTTTTCATCAGACATCTTTGTATCTAGAACATGGGATCTCAAACTAGGTTGTTAGGAGCCCAGGGGTTCCCTGGACTAACATTGTGGGCTCCTCAAATTCACTTGACCGTACCTAAGTCAAGTACATTTCCAGTTGAAGCACTGTTCAAGCAGATCCGAACCACCCATTGGTGCACGACTCCAAACACTCTTGGTCACCTGCATCATTGTTTACAATGTTACTATAGTCAGATACAGCATAAGAAAGACAGTGCGAGGGGGGGAAAAGGTTGAAACTAGGAAAGCTGAAGCGGAGAGGAGCGACCTTCTTTCCTCAACGGCTTTTCTCGTGCATGCCCTTTTTCCCCCTCGCACTGTCTTTTTTATGTTGTATCTGACTATAAGCTTTTGTACTGCTCTACGGCATCAATGACGAGATTGGGAGGGGTTCCTTGGCTGCCATTCAATGCTAAATCCTAGAGATCAAAAAGATCCCCTGATCTAGAACTTGAAACAGAGCTAGGATGCATAAACATCAATATGTGGTATACGTGTCTCATCCAGCCATATAAAAAGAAAAAACAAGATTTTCGGGAGTTGAGAGCAAGAGCTGTGGCCGAGTGTGCCCACCTTCTCATGCCAGGCGAGCAGGTGACCGCTGCTGCCCTCGGAGGGGCTCTCGAAGCCCCGGTAGATGTACTTCATCAGCACGTCCACCGAGTCCCGGTCCAGGGAGCCCACCGCCTTCTCAATCTCGCTCGCCTTCACCGCCAGCAGCACCCGCATCACCAGCGCACTCGTGGCGTCCTGGAGAGTGAATTGGAGAGTGTTGGTGGTGACCGCCGTCCGTCCCACGAGCCGGACGACAATGTGCCACGTCATGGGAACCCATTTTTAAATGCGCAGCACTTGAAAAGATAAACTTTTAAAGTCTATATTTTTCTATAATAAAAAAAGAAAGAGTAAAAGAGAAATGTTGCAGTGTTACAGTTTTATATTTTCACTAAACCCACGCAATGTGCCCTTTCGTAGCTTGCTTACTAAGCCCACAAAAGGAGGAGCATGAAGAGGCCCTGTAAAGGCTATGCATTAAAAATGTCTTTGGGAAGTGCCAGAGACGCAGCCAATTTTCGTTCCTCGGCCTTCGGCTTCCAAGATGCTATAAAAGTTTAACGGCTTATGTGTACCTCTTGCCGTCGCTTCTAACAGTATGTACGCCATGCGACACAGGTGACGCTAGACGTGCTGCAAACATTTTTAGAACCCGAGGGTTGACGATCAAACTACGGAGTTCGAAAAGTTTCGTAACATTCCAACTAATTCCATGAAAAAATATGACGATTTTCAGATTTTCACATGTTTTGCACCCAGAAATTATAAATTTTAAAACTTTCGAATTGGCCACACCGAGAAATTTGACATTTTTCTAACTTTCGATCCTGCAAAGTTTAAAAGTTTGACATTGACATTGAGATGTTGCCTGTTCTTTTTCTGTCTTCCTTTGCATTTCCTTTTTCCTACCCCAGACTCAGGTTTACCATCATGTTCAGCTGACAAACTACAAACTTCTGAACAAAAGTTTGACCAAGCTCGAACCAACTTTACCCCCAAGGTAGGAAATGTAAATACCACAGTGATATGCATGAGTGGATTGGACAGGAAACTCCTCTCCACCCCAGGTAAAAACTCATACCCAAGAGTTTTCCTCCGGCTTTTGCACAGAGCCTCTTTCGTGTAAAACTTCATAGGTTTTCGATAAAACGGCTTCAATGAAAAGGCATCCGATGAAATAGCTTTTGATAAAATGCTGTTCGATCAAAAGTCTTCGATGAAACAATATTCAATAAGGCGGCATTCTATGAAATGTACAGACCCAGTTTGCATGTGCATCATATATTTTACTTTAATTTGGGGATACATTTGTTATTTGTTGTGTGTCTTTTCTACAGGCAGAGCACCTTCTTTCTGATTTCCCCCGCTATAATGCCCTTACGGGTGCTGTGGGGTAATTTGAATAAATAAATAAAAATCAAGTTCAGAACTATGGTCATAGTCATTTTGCCACCGTTTCATAGGTCAGTCATTCAAGAGCTCACACAGCAGTTACAAATAAAATACACTAGCCTCATGAAATCTCATGCCCACATTGCTGCGAGGACAACGTGAGAAACTGGGCTCTCTTTTCACTGATGAAATGTACTGAGACATTTTTGAGTGCCTCAGTTGGAAACGTACTACCTTAAAAAGTGAGGCTGACAATGAAATGAGGTATGGCCTTTGGATGATTCTAATTTAATGGTGCTAAGCAATGCAATCACACTTTTAAACTACAACGCCATTATAGGCTGAACTGAAATGCTATATTACACCCACCTTTTTTTTTTTTTTTTCAGACATAGCTCGAAACAGTGTGTGAAGCCCATGGTTGCCAGTAACACAAAAAAATTAAGTGGCACCTTTTACTGATCAATGTCTAAACGGGCCATGAAATTATACTACTAGGTTCGAATTTGACTACAAAGGCTTTTTCATGCATACAGCGCAGCGCTAAATCGACACGAAGAACAGTGCTGGTGCAGCGTTGTATTAGCACTGCATCAGCGAGGTCAGTGCTATTTCTAGTGTTGACTGATAGCACTGAAATAGTGCTGTGATCAGGGTACATACAGGTTCTGAAGACAAAAATTTGAGGGTTTTCAATTACCCTCAGGGCCCTGTAAGATGCTGAAATAAACCATAGTTTTGTACCCGGCAGTTTTACAACTTCTTTAACGGACTGCAAATGGTTTTATTAACAACTCGTGCATCTTGCACGCATTGTTCAGGTTTTATGCCTGCTGGCAAACTGACCGTTCACTTACGCACGGTGTCCAGCAACTCGTGAAGCTATCCGCTGTTGTCTTTATGTGGCCACAGTGTTTCACACAACTGATATGGATTTTTTATAGCCAACTCTCTTAAAGGTGAGATATGCAACATTTTCCCACAGGGTAAGACAACTATCGCAAGTTGCGCTACCTGGGCATCAC
The DNA here is from genome assembly GCA_013358835.2 of Ixodes persulcatus. NCBI lineage: Eukaryota > Metazoa > Arthropoda > Arachnida > Ixodida > Ixodidae > Ixodes > Ixodes persulcatus. The sequence continues at coordinate 66,502 of JABSTQ010009362.1, read as the reverse complement.
ACACAACCACAGGTATGTCCACATGCACCATGCGCCAGGTGAAGCCTATGCAAACCGAGCCTACCAAGCCTAGCTAACAGACAGGCTGGGGAGGTGCGATGACCGCGAACCACCAAGGAAAAACAAAGCAAGACCCGAAGATGGTGGAAAGGACGAAACCCAAACTACTGCTCCTGTGGCAAAGAACATCCACTAAATGTCTTAATTGCGATACTACAAAGTAAGACTTCGTTGTCTGACATTGAAAAGTTTAATATATTAATATGAATGCAAAAAACATGCGTAGTAATTATGCTTTATTGTTGAAAAAAGACAATGTCGGTCACTATAATCATGAGGTTCGAGGGTTTTCAAGCACTGTAGGACATTCGAGGATTTTAACGACTAGGAAGTCGCATTTTCAAATTTAAGCGCTTTCAAGGACCCATGCGAACCTTGTGTTATGTAGGTGCAAACAAGCCTTAACTGTATATTGTACGGTGGGATAAAAGATGACAACTGTACAACGGTAAAGGAACAGAAATTTGATTTCTACTGCGGAATGTCATAAAGAAGAGAGTACTAGGTTTGTTTTCTGCTTTAGAAAGCTTTCCAACTTCAATGCATTTCTCTCAAGTTCACGTGACTCAGAGTGCATCACGGCTGAATGCAGCTCCCAGATTGGCCACGGCTGGCTTACGCTTGGTATCAATCAAACCGCCAATGAGTAATTGAGCTCATGTTTGTGGCCAATTAGTGTGGTGATGTAAATTGCTGAACCCTGACAACATCCGGAGCACAGCCTGTGCTCTGAGCATTGCCGATTCAGACAGACGTGTAGCCATGACTAAAAATGGTGGCACGAGCCAGCGAAAGAACAGGCTGTTCTGACCACAAGTTGGGAGGTTAACAGTCAGGCACGTAGCCAGGATTTTGTTTTGGAAAAGGGGGGGGGGGGGGGGGGCCGCCCAAAACAAAATGCTGTATGAGGGGGAGGGGGGAGAGGAGACCCCAGCAAAATGGAAGATTTCGGGGGGGGGGGGGGGGGGGGCCAGGCTCCATGGGCCCCTTTCCCTGGCTACGTGCCTGTTAACATTGTTAGATTTTCTCCGCTTATTCCTATAACAGAACACACAAAGCTAAAGACGAATGCCTATCTTATATGTTGCGAACATTAGCAATCGCACAGAAACAGTATTTAGCTAGCCAGGCAGATGTTCAGCTCATGATGTTAATGCAATTGATGCAAAGGTGCAGTGAGCTGAAAAAGCCGTTGTATCAACACTCGGTTTTTAAGCAACTTGGTGCTCTTTCTCGGCGCTGTCATAGGGAAGACTTGTAAGGACTCAATGCCATATAAACTTAAATAAAAAAATAAAAAAATTATAGACACATAATTTGAGTTTTTGGGCCCCGTACAAAAGATGTGATGCTGGTCAACAGAAAGCAAGAGACCATACCAAGCCAAATGATCATGCAGTTCATAAGCAGCACTTACCTTTACACTCTGGCACTTGGAGCCAATGGGTGCAGCCCTCAGGACTATCTTGAGGGCGTCGACATTCTTTCCCTTACAAACGCAAGTTAAGGCGTCCAATGCCTCACGGTTACGCGACGAGACACGATGACATTTAGAGTGAAAACGGCAGGGAAATGCTTCAGTTGTCCCGCCTTCCGCTTCCTACCTTCGATAATGCTTCGGCGTATCATCAGCTTCGAGCGTGCACGCGCAGTCAAGCACGGCAGAAAGCAACGAGTGCGCACTAGAGGCCGGGCATCTGAAGGAGACTCCCTCCCGTGTCATCCTGTGGTGGCCTGCTAACATCGAAGGTTTTGCCACTGAGAAGTGTTCTACGCCGATGTGTATGGTTATCTCACAGCACAGACCTCGTACTTTTCAGCGAGCGATAAGTATTGTCGGGACAGGTTATAACGAAGTTGGCTATAACGAAATAGCGGCTACAGCGAAGCGATCACGATTTTCCATTCCCTTTTGCACTTCGTTAACCGAAGTCGGTTATAACGAAATAGCGGATATAGCGAAGTGATTTCCGATTCCCGTTGACTTTGTTATTACCGGTCTCGACAGTACTGGTCCACCAGTACAGTTGAAAGACGTCAAGCGTATCCAGGTTGTGACGCAGTCAATAGCCCATTTCATCTCGGATGCGACGAGATGTCTCGTATAAATAATGGATGAGATCGGGAGGGCATGAAGCGCCATACCTGACCGGCTCTGACGGGCGTTGTTTACATTGCAACTTGCGCATACTAAACGGGACGTAGTCTTAAAATTTGCTGGATACCCGAGTCGGAGAAGCGTCGTGGGAAAGCTCACACGGGTGCGAGACAGCGGCAAAAGGATATTGATTGAGCAGGTGATTCACTTCTTGCTCGTCGGGGCCGGCTTGCGCGTTGGACTGGGCGTCCGGCGCCTCATCCTCCTTGTAGTTGTCCTCGTTGTACTGGTCTATGTCGATCTTTCGGAACGCCGAACTTGACGTGTTCTTCGCCATCGCGAAATACTTGTGCTTCGCAAATAAAGAAAGAGGTGGGGGAAGTCCAACGGAGAACTCAAACAAAAAGGGTCGGAGATTTTGTCACACACCCACCACAGTCACAGTCCTTCCAACACTTCCGCACTTCAGAGTACCGCGGTGCGTAAGACCTGAATGTTACCTGAACGGCTTATCAAGTCAAATTATTAGTTCTAATGTTTTATACGTTTCTTACAAATTTGTGCATATTTTTATAATTTAACTATTATTTATTCAATGTATAATAAATAGATGTCTTAAAATTATTTGGAAAAATGTTGCCGGTATCAGCCACTTCTCGTTTTCCTTCTCTTTTGGATTTGAGCCGACGGCGTATTCACAGCGATGGTATGTAGCATCTAAATCCATCTTCATCTTATTGTTTCGAACTTCCAGCACATAATTATTCGTGCCTAAGTGTCTAGTAATGTTTTACGTATTATCACGAAACTTTATTTTGAGGTAAACCTTGAAGTGCGATCTTAGAGTAGCATCTCCGTTGGGCGCTATGGGGGTCAGCTCCTTTTGACAAAGTTGATCGTCTCGCCTCTCGCGGAAAAGAAATCGATTCCACCCGGGAAAAGTAACGAATATCGTTTAACACTTCCTCGCGATTACCATAAGTGCGATCCAGATTGCATCCTGACAAATGTTTACAATACTGACCAGGCGTTTGTGCTTGCTCGATGCTTGAAGCGGTGCGTGTGTGATTCAAAGCGTGTTTCTCGGATCCCTAGGCCAAGGTAAAAGCACGCGAGCTTCGTGGCAAGAAGAAAGAAGACTTGGTCAAGCAGTTGGAAGACCTCAAGCAAGAGCTTGCCGCCCTCCGAGTTGCCAAAGTCACCGGCGGCGCAGCTTCCAAGCTGTCCAAGATGTGAGTAGGCGATCGTTACGGCGACTCCCACGAAAACTGGCTTACAGCGATTTCACGAGGGCTTGGTAGTGGCAGCTACTGAAATATTGCCCTCCTTGCTCAAAAACACCTCTTCTTAGAATTTGTCATTATGAGATAGCAGTGAGTGAGGACAAGTGGTGTAATTGATCGCTACATCAGTAGGGTATATTTCAGCTTGCCATAGCTTAGAAATTGGACCTCCTTTCATATTGCTTGCTGATAAAAAAATCTTACTTGTTCGGAAACTTGCACTTTGCAAGGAAGCAGCAAAATCGCCACTGCAGTGATGTCAGTGCAACTGGTGGATAGGGAATGGCTTCACATGATGTTAGTGGTTCGACGCAGTTGGTCACTAATCCTTCAATAAACCTTTTGCGAAATTGCCCAAGCACAAAGAAGAATGCTGGTAACATGGGTACAGTAGGGGACAAAAGTTCCGGAGCAGTGGACTACATGCATTGCTGCACTGACGGCGTGGCGCCTGCCGTAGAGACCGGCGCTCGGCGCATGTGCGTCCTTCCATACGTGCAGGGATGTCAATACTTTTGTTTCCAGCAGCCGCGCTGCGATTCTCAATAATTTGCCGCATGCCGCCGCTTCGAAAGCATCTGCACCAGAAATTGGTGCTAAGAAGCTGCGCCTGTCAATCAGCGGAGAGGAGGATTCGTCAATCTCGCAGACTTACACGGCACCGCTTCTGCGGTAACTTTCTTCGCCCTCTAACGGATGATACGATGACCGATTGTCGTGAAACTGTTTTGACCCTCGTGAGAATGTTACGTAAGGTGCTCTCGAAAATAGGAGACTCCGGCTCATTTTTTTACTTTTTGCCAAACAACTTTTACATTAAACCTTCGATAGGGAGTTTTAGAATAGTGAACGTTAAAGCTTTGCGTACGCAAAGAATAGCGTCGTCGCCACTGCGCATATGTGCTGAATGCTAACCATGTTTTGCACTTTGAGTGAGCTGTTTTAGCGTACGCGATTTTTCGGAAATTGCATGCGTACGTGAAGAGTTTGTGCTCCTTCAAGGTGGATTCGTAATGAGAAGTAATGAGAACTTCTACACGAAAAATGATTGAAATATTGAGTTTTTCTTCCTTTCCAACTCGCCCGCAAAACGAGCCACGGCGTAATTTTGACAGTCGTGATGTACTGTGGCACCCAGCAGTAGGAGAATGGGAGTGCTAGCGGCGGTGTGCCGGTAGGTTTTGCCACAGAGTTTTACTGCGCTGATGGCGCCGATGCCACCGACATATTTTCTGAATCGGCGCCTCTCATCACCGCGATAGCCACGGAAACATCACAGCTGAGCGAAATTCAATTAGATATGTTGCGCTACAGCGACAGCATGGGGCTGGTCCCATACGCTGGTATGAAACGCAGCAGGTCGTCAGCACGACAGCAGTTTCTGCGGTATCTCTAAAAAGAGGGGAATGCGCCGTCACTCACTGGCGTAGCAGGATATACAGAGTTTTCTGTGGGGTGAAGTTTTCTTAACTTTCATTTTGTTAGGATAGGCTCGCAGGGCAGAGTGGATGAAAAAAGAAAGGGAAAATGATGCAGTATGCCGTCTTGGCCGGTCACCACTTTAAAACACGACTTTACTGATAGTACAAATCTCGTGCACATGGCTTTTCTACGATTGTAAAAGACAATGTAATCTTAGCAGAGATGTAGCAACGTAGGAATATGATTCCGTGATCATACAGTCGTTGCGATCGTTCAAGGAATGCTAACACTAATCACTTTTCTCGGGTGATGAAAACGTATCAAAATTCAAATCCTTCATACACGCCTTTAAATACAGTACGCACCAGTAATATCTTGAACTTGAGCACACGCATGGGATGCGCAAAATAAGAAATCCTGGCGATGTTCGAAGACACAAATGCCAAGAAAGCACCACTGTAGTCGAAGTAAACAAAGACGACAGCACAAGCGTTTCTGCTGTCTTGAGGGTGCCGCCACAACATCGCTGCACGTGTAGAGGGATTTTCCCTTTTACGACGTGTTGGGATATCATCGCGACACACGACGAAAGTTCAGTCGAGGATGGTGCTCTACGCGGAACGATGAGCTTCCACGCCGACCACGTCAAAGATCACCACCAATGCCATGTTTTCAGCAACCGCCAAACAGCGTAGGCGCAGTCTTATCTTTCTCTTGCTTCGTTTACCACACTATAGATCGCGCATAGCTTCTGTTATTATGGCATTCGGCAATTTCTGTCACGTCGCTAATTATATTCAACAAAATGTGGATCAGAATATTCTTTAACAAAACTTTGAAGAAACATTCGCCAGCTATTTATTGTTCATGATTGCGGTGCTGGTAAGGTAGGCTCTTATCCAATAGGCGACGTGCAATGGCATCGCAGTGAAAAGGCAGAGAGCTTTTGAAGGAAAGAAGGTATAAAAGAGTCCACTTTTCTTTTAAAAGTTTTACAGCAAATATATTTTTTTTTTGCTCTATTTTTGTGTTTTGGTTTTCTTTTCACAGCTTTTAGACGTGCGGTAGATGAAATTCGATTTCAAAATCGTTTCATGGTCCCTTTAAAGGGGTGCTGAAGTCGTTTTTGATCTTATATTGTTTGAAATGTGTTAGTTCCCACATACCAAGTCTTATAATACAAAATCGCATATTCATCTTAGGGCAATAGAAAGACATGTGGACTCTTTTTTTCTCGTAAACTACATTGTATGGACCAATGAAAGCCCTTCAATACGTGCAGATTTCAAATGATTTTATAACTCATTTCGAAGAGTTTGATTGGTACGCATGCGAATAAGACTTGTTTTCTCCTCGGGCGACTCACCGACAAGTGCCCTTCGTCGACCACTTCACTGGGAAGAAATTTCTTTCCAAAAAAGGCGTGTCACGATCTTTGAACGCTTTTAACGAGGAAGTAAGCTATGCACGATTGTGATTTCGGGTTTGTTGGGGTGCTTAGAGCGTCTAGATTGAGTTGTCATCACAAAACAACAATCTCAGAATTGGCTTCAGTGCCCCTTTAACAGTTCTTTTTACTGGACTTCCAAAAGAAGCCCTAGAATTGCAAAACAAAATGCTTGACTTTGTGTTTGCGTGCCTTGTATTACAGCGCTTTCAGCCGTTGCTTGAGTAAACTATAGCCGGCAACAGGTCAAGAAGGAAGTGGAAGCTCCTCCCACCCCTTTCCACTTCAGCGGAGCAACCGGTGGAGAAGAGCTCGCCTTTTCTCCAGCGTTCGCTATACTAAAGTGGAAAGAGGTGGGAGGAGCTTCCACTTCGTTCTTGACCTGTCACCGACAATAGGCCCGCATGCTGAATAGAGCACTGTTAACAAATTTGCGTCTTTTTTATATATATATATATATATATATATATATATAATTTATATTTTTGTAAGTTTAGAAAAAATAATAGTGTTAAGGTTTCTTGATAAAAACTACTCAATTAGATCTTTCTGAGGACGCTCTACAACTCTGTCATTAGAACTATTGCCTAAAGTTGAATATTTCAGAGGGTAATTAATTAATCTTAATTAATTAGTTAATTGGGCAAAATACAAAAAAAAAAGTCTGAGTTGCTTCAAACAATGAAGAAACTTATTTCTTGGTTTTGTCTTCCTAAAATACACCAAAATATTTTTAACGCTTTGCTAAAGTTACATGGAACACCCTGTATAGCCAACATTAAACCGGACACTTCCACCTCAAACCACTGAAGGAGCCTGACACGTCATTTGTCACAAAGTGGCACAGGCAGTCAGTGCTGTGTTGTGCTAGGATTTCGTCTCATGCCGACATCAATCGAATTTAGCCACCTTCTTCGTGGGCACAGGTCTGTTGTAGTAAGTGTTTTGAAGCTGGTGGGGTCCAGTGTAAGGTGGCTGGAGCGAATGGTGGAAGCTGTCGACGCGCAAAAAAAAGAGCGTCGCGTCCGGGTCACTAATGTGGAGAAACTGGTGAAAGGCGACTCCATCTGATGAAATCCAAGATCGAACTGATCTGGCTTTTTATTCCTACGCGATTGTCTTCTTCCTCCAACATCTAATAGTGGCTATCGCCACAAAGCAATAGCTTGATATGGGAACTCTGCACATACCTTGCTTGCTCGTGTTGGTGCCACTGTTGGTGCAACTGTTGTTTTGATGTTGTAGCATGTATGTCCAGTGGCATTGTGCAGAGTGGTGAGGGGGGGGGGGGGAAGTGCCACGCCAACACTCCTCACCCTCCTGCTGTGTGGGAACGGAGGCTGCATATTAGGGTAGGCACTGCATATTAGTAGGATAATCTAGTAGGTGCTGAGGCATTTCACAGTCAGTGTCTCTACGGTGGCATTTCAGAGAAAAGGATGTAATGCCCCCAAAGAAGAGGTGCATAGGTTGAGAAGAAAAACACCTGGATAAGCGACGGCAGGCCAACGCTCTACATTCACGTCACATTGCCATATTTGCCAACTCTCCCAAATTGTCCGGGAGCCTCCCGAATTTTTATCACATCTCTTGAATGTACAAACGCGACCTCAAATCTCCCAAAAAATTGTCGCTGGTTTTTTTTTTTTTTTACGTTTTATTATAATTATTGTGCATGTGTAGTGCGAATTTACACCTACTCTACTCGAGAGTAGGTGTAAATTACCATGGCTGGTTACCACAGGACAACTCTGAGCAGCAGCGTAAAACGAGGGTAGATTTTCAAATGCCAACATACGAAACCTCTACTCTGGAGTAAGTTTGAGCGCATTTTGGAACACGGCTTATATGATCGTAGGTGCACTAGGCTTCAGTTGGCTTTGTCAGGTCGACGAGTGAAGCGCGGAATGTCAAACTCTTGTTTCCTCGAGTTTAGTTGGAACGATCGATGGCGCTTTCAAAAATCCAAGAAGTACTTGCAAGTATTTCTGAGATCATACACGACTGAGTTTCCGTGCTTTGTCACTTTGCGGAAAGATGACAAGTATAAATTCTGTACCACGTGCGCCTGTGATGTGAGCGTTTTGCACGGCGGCAAGGCCGACATCAAGACACACATCACTTCACAAAGGCATCAGAACTATGTTCGTGCTGCAGAAGGGCTGGGCACCATCGTCAGTTTCCTCCAAAACAACTGCGAAGACAGTGTGATCCGCGCAGAGTGCCTCTTCACGCAATATCTTGTCAAACTAAGAAAAAAGAAAAATTGACCCTTTCTTTTTTTTTTTTTTTTTTCCTTCCCCATCGCACGGCACTCCCAAATTTTCAAGTTGCTTGCTTGGCAGGTATGCATTGCTCATTAAACAGGTGCGAAGTGCAGCTCATTAAAAATCCAATCAATGCTATCGCGCCTTTTTTGCATTTGACGAGATGTCTGAGCCAGGTGATCTCTTTGCCAATCTTACCATCCAAGTTGGTGACATTTTTGTTGCAGCCGTGTGGTGCGCAAGTCCATTGCCCGGGTGCTGACGGTCATCCACCAGACGCAGAAGGAGAACCTGCGCAAGTTCTACCGGGGCAAGAAACACAAGCCCAAGGACCTGCGTCCCAAGCTGACGAGGGCCAAGCGCAGGGAGCTCACTCCCCACGAGAAGGCGCTGCGGACGCGCAAGGAGCTCCGCAGGATGGCCGCCTACCCACACCGGAAGTTTGCCCTCAAGCTCTGAGGGGTCGACCGCCCCCCCCACATCCACGTGTACAGAAGAGGGACGTGCCAGGAATAAATTGGCTTCCCCGCTCATTGTGGTTGGTCGTGCAGCTCAGTGTTTTTGTAGGTACCGGGTGTTTAGGAGAAAGGAGAACCATGTTTCCTGGAGTGCGAAAATAAGCTAGACTCTATTTTCTCGTTTAACATTTTAGAGAATTGCTTACAACTTTTGGATCGGACAACGGTAAGTTCAGAACGTTTGGCACCTGGTGCCATTTGCTAGCACGACGTTTGGGATAAGACCGAGTGTTTGGTAATGTAGAGTTCATTTTTGTGGTGAGAAAAACATGGTTCTTGTCTCTCACAAACAACCGGTATTTCTGGGGCTTGTGTTGCACTGTAACTTAGCAATGTGAGTCTATTAAAGCGTACGACCCCCTCACTAGAAGAGAGCGCTTCGGCAGTTAGTAGTTGTCGCATCGTCACTACAATGCTCCGATTGGCTCGCTGGGGCTGTATCCTCTCCTGTTTGTCGGGTTATGTTGAAACAGTGGCCAGTCTCAAAGAGGGTGTACTGGATGTTTCCCCCAGGATTAATTTATGGGAAGATCTTTCTCGTGTAATGCCATTTAGAGTATAATTAAGGTATTGAGAGTAGTGTATGAACCTGAGAGATTAAAGTGCTGCTGTAATGTGTAGACAAGTCGAGCAATTGCTTTTCTGTGTGCTTGTGTACTGAATGTGGCTGTTCCTCGGGGTTAGCCTGAGGTTTTGTATTTCTGTAGCTTTATATTTATCACTAATATGAATACCCCATTATATAGACAAAGGGGAGTAAAGCTTGGGCATGTATTGGGATCAAAGGAAAGTCGTGTACAGGAAGGTTTAGCCAGACAATTCAAATAAATTGAATTAACACTCCTGGCAATTCTAGCGAAATTGGCAGCACCTACTGGCTAGGGCATAAAGTTGTGGCAGCAGGATCGCCCCAGCCTTCTCGAATGAGTCGGATATTCACAGCACCTGGCTGAAAAGGCGGCCATGAAAGTAGGTTCAAAGACGTGTGATGCAGCCTGCTGCCACTGACAGGATTATAACTGCAGGAATGTCCTTATCCATGCATGCGTGACCACACCAGAACTGTTGTACACAGAAGGCAGGCACCAGTGGACAAGAGCTCATTTCCTCGTGCAGACCTGCAGCGAAGTAGTTACGCATACAAAAAGACTGCAGTCCTGCCAATTGATGGAACTGGCTGGTGAGATCAGTCTAGCACACAGCACGATTTGCCTGTCTGCACCACTACCTAACTTGCGGGGAGTGCAAAAAGGTGGACGATGCATAACTACAGTAAGCAGTCTGAAGTGAACAATTTGCATGGCAATAGTACATTAGGCCAGTGGGCTAGTAGACTAGAAAAGGTGTCTGGCTTTCATTTATTGACTCGAGGCTGGTGTCAGCTATGTCGGAATGGGAGGGGCAGCCCAGCCTTCTGATACTTAGTTTAATGTAAGCAATCCTAGGGTGGGGGCAGTGAATCCTTCCTCCCCCACTTCCCCTGTACCACCATCACGCCGCCCGCCCCCATCTATTGAATAGTTCCAACGTCTCTGGCTGGTGCACAGTTGTATAAACTCAAATATTTTTCGCACATGCAGAAACCTGGAGAAGCATCTTATTAGTTTGTGGTTTCCTTTCCGGTAAATGTCAAAACTTAAACCAGAAGGCCAGTGTCGGAGACAGTTAATTCATTTTTTTACTTTCTGCACCCAAATTCTTTTTATCTAACGTATTTGCAGTCAAAAATATTGAAAAAGGCAAGTGAGCTGTTGAAGTTTCATTATAAAAATCAGAAACCAGGAGAAAAACTTTTTTGTTTGTGTTTTGTCAAAATTGTTCCTTTCTCTGACAAGATATTTGGTGTGTTGTATCAAATTCCATTTAATGGATTCTATTATTTTATAAACAAAGATATAATGGAGATGCCTAACTTTTAAAACCAAACATTGGATCCTAAATATTAATTTTTTTGTTTGTGGGGCATCTGAAGTTTGTATTTCTGCAGTACTCTATGTGCACATAAAATATGCCTTCTCGGAGGCCTCTTGCACAAAAATCCTCACCTCGCAGAGGTTTTTAAGAAAGCTTTTACCACTTCCTCATGACCACCATGCAACGCCATACTTGCAAGTCACCAAAAATCACTATCTCCAATTAGTTGGTTAAAATCTTTTTAATTCGGCAAACAGCTCGTCCCTCCGTCCAGCACTCCACCGAGACGACGGGCAACTATCGTAAAAGGAAGACAACTTTATTTACAAGAGTTTCAAGAAAGGGATGCCCTACCCCGTGCTGTCACTGTAGCGCAAACATCCGGACCTCGTAAAGGCCCTTCGGGAACTTGTACTGCTTCCGCTCGGCTACTATGCGCATGCCGGCCTTCTCAAACAGCTGCTCAAAGAGCGAGCGCGGTCGCGTGACGCTTCCATCGCGGTTGTCCACATCGACTTCGTCTCGCGTCAGGTTGTCCTTGACGACCAGGATGCCGTCTTGGCGCAGTCCCGCCCGGCAGCGCCGCAGGAAGCTCACAAGGTCCTTGTCCGTCAGGTGTCCCGTCACCCACTGGCACCAGATGACGTCATACTTTCCTTCCTCGGGCACAAAGTCCTGCAGCCCTGGAGTCGAGAGCACGGGCAGACATTTGAAACGGGTGCCGTAGTCACATAATCGAATGCTGTCACTACGGTCACTGACAAGATGAGATTGACGGAGCATCTCTTTTGGACGCCCGGTTCGAGGCTGATGAGACGCCGAAGCGTCATCGAAGAAACTCGCGCTGTGGGTGGGACAACTGAGACTCCTCCCTGCCATTTTTATCTTGTCAGCGACTGTACGAGGGGGGATCCAAAAGTAACCGGAATTATGTTCTGGAGGGCAGGCCCCTTGTGGTACAAGTTTCCCCCGTGGAAGAGACGGTCGGTGTTTTCGCGAGACAATTCATTTGGCTAAGGTGAATTGTTTTTGGAGATTCAATCAGTTTGCCACTTTCGTGATGGCTGGTTTATAGGCCCTTTTATTGAAAGCGCCAGAAGGAGGCGCCATTGCCATATTTACATTCCTGTAAACTTCCGGTCGTATGAGAGGACAACAAGCCACACCATAGCGCTGCTTCTTGCAACAATTGTGAAATATTTTATGACCAGTTCACCGGGTAATTAGCAAAAGGACCGCTTAGCGAATAATTTGGTGGAGATTTTTTAATCCTCCCGTAAGAAGATTGATCCCCTCTAATCTGTTTTATAACGCAGGAGAAGGACCTTGCTAGATCTCGAACTTCACAATTTCTGTGGAACTTCACGGTCCCAGAATTTTTGACGTCGACAGGCTCGGAAAGCCTGCCGAAGCGGACAGACAGGAAACCTCTCGAGGAGGGCAAGAGACGGCTTGTGTTTGTGATCAGTAAGAGCCCATACCAACAACGCGCAGCAGTAAAATTTTGTTTCCCGTTGAATAAAAATGCAGCAGAAGCAGCTGTTCTGCTATAGATGGTTTACAAGGAAGTTGCACCGAGTAAAACGCAAGTTTACGAATGGGTTTCTAATTTTAAACGAGGCAAAATGTTGAGTCCTTTGACCAGCTAAACGAAAGACACTGTGGCAAGAATTCGTCGAGCCACCTTCGATAACCGCCATTGGACGATTGATGAACTTGTGCAGTTGACTGGAGTGTCGGGGAGTTCCTGTCTGCAAATTTTATTGGATGATTTGCTCATGAAACAAGTTGCAGCAAAATTTGTTTTGCTCGCTCACACCTGAACAAGAAGGCAATCGCTCGGCTGTGTGCCGTGCTTTAAAAAAAAAAAAAGAGTTAAAAACAGACCCAGTTTTTTCTTTTAGTCATAATTGGAGATAAGTTTTAGTGTTATGGCTACGACCCTGAAACGAAACAATCCGGCCCATGGAAAACTGCCACTTCCCCACGACCCAAGAAAGCACAGAGAGTGAATTTCAACGTGCAAACAATCATCATCTGTTTCTTTGACATGAAAGGGATTGTGCACTAGGAATTTGTTCCTTCAAGTTCAACGGTCAACCCAGGCTTTTATCTGCAAGATGTGAGTAGGTTGCAACACAATTTGCGGAAGAGATGTCCCGATTTGTGGCACACGGGAGACCAATTCGTCCACCATGACAATGCATCTGCCCACACCACGCTGGACGTTCGGAAGTTCTTGACCAAAAATGGCACGACCCCCATACCCCATCCTCCCTATTCATCCGATTTTGACCTGTATGACTGCTTTTGTTTCCCCAGATGAGGAAAGGTCTCGATAGAAAACAGTTTGCCATTGTGAAGAGGCGAAACAAAAAACCGCAGAAGCACCATAAAGCGTCAACATCGACGAGTTTAAGGCCTGTTTTGAGCACTGGAAGAAACTACATCAGACAGACAGTGCTTTGACAATGACTGAAATTTGACCTCCTAAACATAAATTCGCGACTTTATGAAAATAAATTCTGGTTTCTTTTGGGTCCCCCTCGTAGATGTCACTCACGTGTGAAAAGAGTCTAGAAAAAAAATTGCAGTGGCTTAGCTCGGCTAAGCCAGGATATACGTAGCGTGAGCTTGGGTTCAGCTGGTTATTCTTAGCTTTCCTGGCTGTCTAGGATTAGCTTGATTATCATGCTTACTGCTGCTTCAATGACACACACACGGTATATGCATTATGTGACTACTTCGGGATCCGATGAGTTAAGCTTCTGCGCCGGTCAGCAGCAATTTCGCTCTCCTTCTCCATGGCTATACCACACTGGCAAACGCCCCGCTATATGTATACCCCCACTGATACCTCTGCGCAAGCGCACAAAATGAGAGGCGCTATCAAGTGGCTCCGGTGCAGCGTCAGACTTGGCTACTGCGCAACAGAGGCGCACAGCTGGGCACATGGCGGCGCCAGTGCGTCTGCCGCAGCTATGACGTCATTCCTCTGAAATGCGCAGACCGCCGAGGCGCACGAGGCGGCAGCGGAGCGTGCGGCGGCAGCGGCTCCGGCGCGCTAGCTGTGCAGCCGCCTCGGTGGCTCCAAGGCGAGAGCGCTGGCCTACGGATCCCTATGTGGCGGGTTCGAATCCCGGCCGAGGTGCCCGCAATCTGACGGAGGCTTATTGCGGAGGAGGCGCCGTGTAACCGAGCTTTCGGTTGCAGGACAAAAGATCCCCAGGTGGTCCAAATTAATCCTCAGTCCTCCGCTGGGGCATGCCAGATGCCCGTCGTTGGTTTGGCACATAAAACCCCCAAATTTGACTTTTTTGCGCCAGCTGTGTGCTGTGTGACGTCACTGCTCCTCGCGCATGCGCAGCACGGCTGTCCAGGAGCTACGCAAAACTGCTCAACCTCGGCCAGTGTAGCTCACGCTACAAAACTGGTTTCCCTGTATCCTGTTAAGCATGTCAGCGAAAGCCTTTGAGCTGGCTTCTTCAGCGACGGTAGCTCTGAAGAAAGATTACGTTTGTGGGCTCATGCTGCGGAATTACCTTGTACTCCATTTCACAAGTACTGTTGTGCGTGGTGTGCATCTCTGACTGGTGCATTTAGTGCATCACTATTTCTTTCCCCCTCAATATTCGACCGTCGACATCCCAACACGTCACGCTGCTGTTTATTACGATTCTGGCGGGAGTGCAGCGGTGAAGGTGGATACAGCAGACGCCTGTTCCGCCGTACCTTGCTCTGCAGCCAGCCATTTGATGGGAAGTAGAGAAGCCATACGTCTGGATGCTGCATTGCTTTCGGCCGGTCAACTTCGTTGGCGCTACTACGATTGACCGCCAGGATTGCCACATTAAGCGCAACACAACGGCTTCGGTAAGATTATATTTTGCTACCACTCTATGCTACGATGCATGCGTGATATAGGACATCGAACAGCAGCCAGATACCAGGCACCATACGTGCACTGAGGAAACCAAGGCTGTAGGAAAACAAACTTAGCTCAGGTAGGTTCTCCGGCTTGTGCAGCAAAGGCGCATTCGAGAGCAAAGTATCCACGCTATGTGGAGAGCAAGTTGTCTGCTTCTTGCGCAGAGGTTGTGGTGACGTCGGAATGACACAGAGTCCTGATTGGCTTTGATTGGAAGGATAGTGGGTAGACCTCAATGTTAGATGCCTTGAAGTCTACCCACTATTCTTCCAATCGGAGCCAATCAGAGCTCGGCGTTCTGGAGTCACCGCAACAGCCATGCAAGAAGCAGACGAAATTGTGCTCCACATTGCCATAGTGAAAAGGTATAGGAAGCCACAACCTCACACTCCCGGCCTTCTCAGAGTTGCCAACAAAGCTCACTTTGCAGACAAGCCAGGCTCATTTCTGGTAGTGAAAGAGTAACTGGACAAGATAACTCTACGAACTGACACGAAAAGTAGAAGCAACCAAGAGACAAGAGTGCCTACTTACCGGAGGCATGCAGTTTAGAGAAGATCGTTTTAGCGAACACCGTTTTACCAACCCCAGTTCAGAGAAACCCAGTTTAGAGAAAATGGCGATGAGCCTCCTTTTAACGAATTCAGCTGCCGCAAAGTGGCATGTATGGATGGGTCAGGTAAGTTAACATTTTTCTAATGAGCCGCTTCAGACTGCCGCTGCGAAGCAGCATGAACGCGGGGGGTGGGCGCGTTCACAAGCGTGAAGCAGGGAAGCCTTTTCTAAACAGCATTCCTTTTCGATAAATATAGTTTCTCTAAATTGAGGCTCCGCTTTCTCTAAACCGAGCTTCGATAAAACGTCCCCGTTCCCTAAATTGTGTTTCAATGAAATGGTGTTTGATCATCCGCAGTGAACCCCCAACTTACAACCAAACGTTTCTAAAAATGCACGGTATGTGTGTTTCCATTAAACTTCCCAGTTAAACATACATAACACGTATGTCCCTCGTATGTTTCCATTCAACTTTCGGCTGTAAGCCACCACTCGGTCCGTTCGTTCCTTTTGCTCGCCTGTTGTTCCTGAAGCCGCAACAGCACCAGGAACGCGTCTTCGACCAGTGCGTATGCCATTCTACCGTGCCCATGCGTCGAAAGTGGTCCCGAAGTGCCGACAAACTGTTTCACAGGAGCAGACGTGTCGTGCCGTCGGATGCTGCAATCCTGGCTACTGGTTGGAGAAATGCTGGTGAGAAAGGTTGTGCAGACGGAGGCGTCAATATTGTCATGGCTACTTTGATTTCCGTCAGCCGTCTGGCTGCAGAGCGACCTAGAATGGAACAGGCCTCCGCCACAACCACCACCGCCGCTGCCAGGATCGCGGCAGGCAACGGCACGAGACCTCTACGACATCGTCTGGCCGAAATCGAGAACCCACTTTCAAGGGTGCAGGTGGAAGCAACGGTCGAAGGTGCGCTCCAGACAACCATAATGCCGCCGTCCTTTCCAGTTTGACCTTATCGGCCGGCCAAAGAACGCTCTCGTCTACGGCAAAGCGTTGCTTCACAAGGAGCGAGTGAGATTCCCTTGCCGGAGCAGTAGAGCTGGTCCACCCTGTGCGCCTCCTGACCGATGTACGCCCTGGCCCCATTGAGGAAGCTCTGGTTCTGCTCCACCATGTCCACGGTGTCAAAGAGCGGCAGCAGGAGGTGCTTGGTGACGCGGCCGATGCCCGAGCCACAGTCCAGCGCTCGCCGCGTTCCCAGGGGGTTTTCTTTTCTCTGCGGATAAATAGATGGCAGCGTCCGCTACAGTGTGGGTTCCCAAACCAGGTTCCCCAGAGTACCCTCCCATATTCCCCGAGCTCCCCCTTGACTGTCCTTGCCTCTAGGTCCGGGGTCTCCAAACTTTTCGGCTAAGGGGCCGGATTAGCGATCTGTCGCATTCTCGAGGGTCGGAAAGAAAAGAGTAAATATAAACAGAGAAGAACGAAGCAAATAAACCTAGAGAACCATTTAAACGCAGAAATGAAAGTTAAAATATGTATTAAAAAAATCCAAAGATGGATGAATACATAGGGTATACTTCAAACTGAAAGTTAACATTTACTCATTATGACATCCCACAACCCTTGTGATAAAAAAACCTCGCCAGGCATAAATCAAAGCGCATGAGAACCTTGGCACGTTTGTGCAGTGCAAAAGACCAATAAGAATGATAAAGCTATTGCTGACAATATGCAATGTGCAACACAATGACAATATGCAACAGAGGTGACATGTACATGAGAATGCATTGGAATTTTTACACAATTGCACAGACATGAAGCAGGGGACTAAGAATGGCAATGCTAGGGATGACAATGTTCAATTAATAATACAGCGAGAGGACCCGTGTTACGATGCTGTTTCCCTCATTTTTTTTCTGGTATCTTAGTTTGCACATTTGGAGCGCGTCACAGTGCTGTTTCTTTACGCGCACTTGTTTTTGCGCCGCTATACTCAGTTTCAAGATAACTTGGCAAACTGTGGAGGCTCAACCCCTGCGACCCAATAAGAGCGTCGGAGCGACGCACATGACACCACGTCACGAACGTCCACCGCCGCAATATTGCAGTCTGCTAGAATAGCGAGCCCTTTAGGAACAGTTTGTGATGCAACCATACGCTCAGTTTACCCGTGAATCTGTTGCAGGTGCTAATGCCAGGGCCTAGT
Organism: Ixodes persulcatus; assembly: GCA_013358835.2. Lineage (NCBI taxonomy): Eukaryota > Metazoa > Arthropoda > Arachnida > Ixodida > Ixodidae > Ixodes > Ixodes persulcatus. The sequence goes on along the minus strand of JABSTQ010009362.1, from coordinate 48,852 downwards.
GCAATGTTTTGAGCGGAAGCAGCCGATTACAAAGCTGCAATTGCCAATGGCCACAACGCTACACAAAGAAAAAAAATCGGGAGCGGATACGGATGTGGTGTCACTTTTTTGGTTTAAATATAATTGAAACTCATAAATTTGTGAACATTTATTTCTTATTTTTTATATATTCTCGATAGAGATGGAATCACGCGAGTTCAATAGGCCACTTTCAAAAATCCCTCCATGCAACACTTTGCGCGTTGCACACTGGGAACCAGCGGATTGGCAATGGTTTCGATTACGATCAGACAGCCGCTGTCTGCACTCCTGCAGCAAAGCACGTGAAATTCCAAGCTTGCATAACTTTTCTTCAAGTGCATGCGAACGTGCTGCACAACCGGGGCACCAGCTGGGATGTTGCAATCCATCTTTCTACATTTGCCTAAGATATGGCACATCAGGAAACACAAAAACAGTGCCAAGTGTTCTTTTCGGTATCTCTCAGCAATGCCCACAGTATTGTATACTTGTAGAAAGTCGCAGCAATGAAAACGCAAGCAGCGTGTTTCATCACGACACAATGATCATGACAAAATCTGAAACTGAAATCAAAACTAAGTGGCCAAATGGTACCCAGAATTCATCTCGTGCCACCGTGACCCTCGTGAGGGTTACTATCATGGGGGTTTGACAAGCAGCTTGCCTTTAAACTAATAATGTGCACATGCTTCCAAGCGCTTACACAACGTTCGGCTGACACAGTCGAACACTGCATCAGAAACACGCCCAAATAATTCATGTTGTACTCATGGGTTCGGCTCTCAACTTCACCGCTAGGGGCGCGACGGTTGGATCTACTCCCAAAAGGGGTCTCGGGTTCTGCAGATATCCGCATCCTTCTGCTATCTTGTTCTCCGCATTCTTCTGTTATCTTGACAAGCCACCTCCCAAGCCATTCTTGCAGCCAATCCAAGAGCACTCCCCAAAAGTAAAAAACCAATGTCTCTAAAAGAAAGCCAACTACCCCCCCATGAGGGGGGTAGTTGGCTTTAAGCTGCTCTAGTTGCAGATATCCGGGGGGTTTTGGGCACTGGTGCGGGTCAGCTGGAGACGAGTCTTCGCACTCACAGGATGCCTTATGTTTGTTGTCCGATTCTGTAGTCGCGGGCGGACGCGGGTCAGTAGTTGGACAAAGACGTCGTGGGGCACCTGAAGGAGTCTTCAATACTCGGCAGTGTTGCTTTCAAGAACGTCTTTGTACAACTGGTTCTGTATCCCAAGTTCTTTGCTCCGCATCCAACCTTTCACCCAGCACCTTCTTTTAGTAGGTAGAATGTCGTCGTCGTTCGTTTCTAGCAGCGCTGCTGCGATAACGGCATAACGCCGCTTCGTGCGCCTCCGAGAATTGTTGTCGAGTGCGACCACTAAATTTATCTGGTAACACCGACATCCCTTACTGCTCTCCGCCGACCATGTGAATACTAGAGCTCGGGACGGAGTTTCGAGGGCTGTTGATGTCATGACATCCATCTGCGAAGTTCTCCTTTGTATGAATACCCCTTTACTAGATCAGTCAGTTGATAAGCTTCCAATGCCTGGCACTTTTTCGTGGCGTGTCCACTCGGTGGTGCTCACTACACTATCAGCCAGCCCTAAGGACAGAATCGGATGAACGTTGGATGCACATTGCCTGCAATGGAAGGCAATTCTATTGTAGATTTTATAATAAAGAAGTTTGTACAAAAAGAGCGTCGATTGAAGACAGTTTTACTGCATTGTCTGTAGAGGCGTTGCTGCTGGTGGCGCCAGGAATGGTATCTGCATGTACTATCGTGGACAATACGAGCTGAAACAGCGCTCCGGCCGGCGCACGGTACTACCTGTGCCGCCTGTCGCCTTGATCCGCACACACGGCACTCCCTGAGGCCGAGATAAATTAACACTTGCGCTCGCTGCGCCACTGTGCTCTTCCGGCCGTCTGCTAGCGACCTTGGTGAAATTAGCGCAAAGACAAGGGAGGAAGAACGTAGAGACAGGATAGAGCGCTTTCTCCCTTGTCTTTGCGCTAATTTTACCAAGATGTATAGCCAACTAGCCCACCAGATGATTTTAATGCAGTCTGCTAGCGAGATGGCTTGTGCCACAGCGGGCGTGTGTGTGGTAGGGCGGCAGTGGGGGGTGTTTTATTTCATTCTATCGCATAGAATCGCGTAGAAAAAATGCTGACTGGTGAAGAAAGAGTGTTGAGGTATCTTAAATTGCAGCTGCAATTATCGTTTTTGAAAGTCACATCAAAAGACATTACACATTGTTTTTGTTTGATTAAGTGCATACATAAAGTAGGACATCGTAAAATATAGGTCAAAACCTGTGTACCTGATTTAGGCCACTCCAAGGTATTTACTTTTTTTTTTTTTTACAGTGGATTAAGGGATAGTTTCCCCAGGATCGTGTCCGCCAGCAAATAAATGTTGACACAACACTTCAGACAACTACCGCCATCTATGAGCGACGGCGGCAACCTTTCCACCCTTTCCACTCTGGCTTGCCGACTTGCGGCCGGCCATTACTTCAATCCCACCATAGTACAGCTTCGCTGGCCTTCCTTCTTCACCAGAGTGGAAAGGCTAAAAGTTTTTCTTTTTCATTGATCACAGTTGTTTAAAAAAATGGTAACCATACATGTTACTGCGAAGGTTTTGTAACCCTGATGGGCATAAAAGGTTCAAAAATATTATTTCTTTATTACTAGGCCCACGTGTTTGTTTCAAACAAAACAAGTTGCTGATAAGACACCAGTGTTTTATTTACAAATTCCTAGTCTTAATAAAGTGTGACAAACAGTCATATATTTGCCAGTTGAAGGAGCTTGAAACATCATTGAAAGAATATTCGCAGAGGACAATGTCAGACACAAAAGATTAATAGTCGGCGTGGAAGTTCAACGGCATTATACAAGAAGATTAGGATCATCGATGCACCACAGAAGTATGTGCTGATTAACGGCGTCAAACAGTGTGCCGCAACTGTAGCAGCAAGCTTTGTTCCAATCGGCAGAAGTCTGGTTCAGGGGGTCCTGAGGCGCAGTAAAACATACGAAAGAAGTTAATACCGCGTTATTCTACCGTAACTCGCGACCACGGCTCTCATCCTCTCTGGTAAGGAATCATAGGGCGCGGCCACGAAGTCTGGATCGGCCCGAAGCCTCTCCCATTCACGTCTCACCACTTCCCACAATTCGTCGGCAGTGGCGTGGTAGAGGGGATGCAGTGACATGGCTACCTTGATGCGCCTCCAAACGTGTTCTATGATATTCAGATTGGCACCTTCTGGGGGCCAAGGCAGCTCTGCCAGGCAGCGCTTATTGAGGAGATACGAGCGTGACACCACATTTTTCACTTCAGCGCTTTCTTGAAATGCACTGAAATGCATGTTAGCTGAAAACGTGAACATTGGGCTGCACGGCACACACATCGTGATGGTGGTTCCGTCGGCAAATATTTTCGCTAGCAGACGGCTGGAAGAGTGCAGCGAGCGCAAGTGAGAATTTATCTCAGCCTCAGGGTGCGCCATGTTTGCGGAGCGATGCGACGGGCGGCGCAGGTAGTACTGTGCACAGGCCGGAGCGCAGTTTCAGCTCATATTGTCCGCAATAGTACCTGGTCGTGTGCAGGCAATAGACAAGAACCGTTTTCAATTACCACTTTTCTGTGGATCTTGTCAACTGATGGATCTAAAACTTATGCATTTATCTGTATCTCACGAGCATTCATGCTCGTGAAAACATTTGTATTTGTGTCTGTGTTTAGCAATCTTGGAAATGGGAGGGGTATTCACCGGGCGCCATATTTGAGTGTGCAGTTCACAGCGCATGCTCAGAACAAGCGCACACTTGTAGTCTGCTCAGACTGGCGATTTTGATGGTGTGGAATGCGGGTAACAAAAGTATTGTGGAGGCTTGCTGTCAGCTCTAACTCAGCAGCCGCGGATTAAAGGAGCGGTGCAAGCGATATTTAATTGGAATAATTTTCACTTCACATGAGCTTACTGGCACTAGTGGGACTCAAGGATACTCGCACGCAATGCCATTGGCCAAGAAACTCCTTTGTTGCGGTGTAATTTCAAGGACAAAAGCGATCATTTTCATTCAATCTCTCCTTTGCAAACTTTGATGACGTAACGTGGGGATCTCAGTACACCCCAATGACGATATTTGAATGCGGTTCATAGATTGCACCCGAGCGTTGCGTGGGCACTCGATTTGGGCTCGTGATAATTACTAGCCCTAGAAGCATTCGGGTAGTGGCCCGTGTCCAATCGCTGCAACGACGACAATGGCCGAGCCATAACAATGTCTAGAACTCAGGGCGTGTCCTGTGCTTTGCCAACCCCAGCGCGTGGCTATGATCAACATTGGCGGCATATAATCTGCTCCAGATCACGTGGCCGCTTGTTCTGGCTGCGAGTTGAGGGGATGAACGCTGCTCGTTTTTCCTTAGTTTTTTTTCTGGGACTTCTATTGCGTGGGGTGAAAAACGAACGCGTGTTTCATAGGTCATTAAGGTCAGGGATCCGTTCTATGCGGTATTTGCGCAAAGTACAAAAATTGTTGGGCCGCCATTGAATACCTTCTATAGATGACACAGGAATAGGAGCATAGGTTGTATACCTGTAGGAAAGTGTTGAGGAACCTGTTTGAAGAGTGAACATCGATGCTGCTGATCTCGGAGTAGCCCCCGAGCATGCCGTCCACGGTGGCTGGAATAGTCTCCCAGTACGCCTTGCCTTGAGTGTAGAAGTCGGCCTGGTGCTGCGCCGAACTCATCGCCGCCCTACTGGTGACAGCACCTCTGAAACCGCGTTCAAAACTCACGTTCCCGCCCAACAACCACGTTGTCAGGCATGACACTCAAACACATGCAGACGAGCCACTTTTTTTTTGATAGGATTGATGCTTGGGCGTTTTTATTTGTTTTTTTTTCTTGTGGCGCGTGTGTTTTAGGCGGCGCGCTTCGCCTAGCACTGCCGTATGCCCAATGAGTCTTCAAACGGAACCTCTTTGGGCACACACCATTCATTCAGCCTGCGGACACTTTGGGTTACCCGCGCGACGGAAGGTTTAAAGTGAGGTGCCTTGATGTGTGAGAAGCTCCCTGTGTTTCGAGTGATGCTAAGTGCATCGAACTAACTTGCCTGTCCGTCCGGGCGCGTGAAGAACAACACCGATTCGCACAGCGGCGAACCAGGAGAATTTCTCGAAGAAAAGGGAGATGGAGCAGTCTAGAGAAGCCCAAAGCCAGTTGCGTTTTGATGATGATGATGATCACCGATATCGTGATAGCGATGATGATTCGCTGTTGCTAAAAAAAAAAAATATTACTCGTTATTTGAATATTACAAAAACAATATGCTTCATTAAAAGTTTGCTTCATTCAAAGTTAATGTACCGAGCTTGAGAGCACTTAGTTATTTATGTGCCATACAACTTTACAATGAACGCAGCCAGCTGCGTCCTACATTAGAATCATATGCACGACTCCGGAGAGGAATGCAGGACAGAGTCAATGCATTGTTTCCTTCAAATTTCTGTTGTGATTTTATTGGAAATACTTAACTGCATTGTAATTCGATTTGAGTCGTAGCACGCTTTTATTGGTGTAAGTATTAGAGTTTTCCAAATATTCGAAAATGAGGAATAATGTCTACATGGTTCCTGGCGTCGAGCTTCACGACTTCACTCCGACGTGCACTTTATGAGGCTTCACTGCTTTGCACAGACGTGCTCGGAGAAGCAGCTGACGCTGCGGAACATTTCGGTTGGTTTGATGGGTTAGGAAGTTTAGCTTGCTATTTTAGGACAACCTTCTTCGGATTCCGTAAAGGTCAACCCCCGACTTTAATTAACGAACTGCACCCGAAAAAGAAACAAAAAAAAATGTCAGCATATACTTGAAGAGATAAGCTTGCTTGCTCGACATGTTACACTATTTTTCGTCCAAGCAGTTATCGGGGACCTTTTTCATTGAGCACAAGTAGGTGAAATGTATCTTATGAAATAAAACTGCTTCTTCGCATACTTGTGTTTGCTACGAGAATTCCATGCACCAGAAAAGCCGCTGAAAGAAACACAAGAACAAGGAGAAACCAAAACTGGACAAGTTGTTTCTTCCAGCACACAATAACGAACCAAATGGCCCACCCCACCACTTTATAAAATAATTTCTAGCTGATTTATAAGAGTATTAATACTAAATTTACTTTAAATGTGAAATACCATATCTGAAAATAACAGATTCGATTCACAGTAAATATTTACTATTTCTTTTCGATAGAAGTTTATATTTGCACAGCCCTAGAAGAAAAGGTCACTTAAATTAGGCGACTTTAGCGGTGATCAACCGATGAACATGATAGGGGGTGCAATAAAGAATCTATGCACTGCCTGTTCCATAAATTTGCATACAAAAAGATAAAACACACAGGGGAACTTATTAATATAGGCTTGAGATACATTCTCGTAACGAGACCCAGCTTGTCCATTCAGTCAGGATACTAACCTGGCTGATTTTTTAAATAATCCTACGTGGATGAATTTCGAAGCTCAAAGTTGAGATAGCATTTTAATTGTTGATGCTGTGTGCTAGGTTATAGAATACAAAAAAAAAAAAAAAAAAAACCTTGGGGAACGCTTAAGCTTCGCCTTCAAGAGTCAAACGCGATAGCGTTATCGAGCCCCGTTCGTAAAGCCTTCTCGTACAAACCTGCGCTCGTTCCCGAGCCATGCGTGTGTGCATAGTCTAGTCGGTAGAGTCACGTGACGTCACATGACGTCGCACGTGGCTGTGACATCATGACCCTATTGACCCGCTAAATTCGGCAGGAAAATTTTCGGCTAAATTTGCCGGAAATATTTTTTGGTAAATTTAGTGGAACATTTTCCAGCCTAATTTAGCGGGTCGATAGGGTCATGACGTCACACGTGGCTGTGTGCATTGAATTATGGGATTATTTAGTCCCGCAGACGTCGGTGCCGACGCCGGATTTTCTGCGACACGAGCTTTTAAACGCTATCGCGTTAATAAAAGCGGTGGTACTTGTGAAGGGGCACCAGCTCACTGCCCATAATTTTAGGGTGGAATTATATTGTTGATTTCTTCCCTTCACATTCTGCTATCATCAAACATCTAAAAATATAAAGATCTTATTGTGCCTGTGTTGATAATGAAAGCCCATCAAAAATTAATAGAAGCCAACTTACACAGAACAATCACAAAAGCAATGTCTGAAACACAAACAAGACATGACACCTGGAGTTAAAAAAATGAAAAAAAAATTTTTTTTTCAGTTTATTTTGAACAGGCAGTATTTACAAAAATAAGGCTCAAAACATCCTCTCATGGAACAAGCACACATACACATCATTTTGCATTCCTCGATTTCGATCACTGCATGCTCAATTCATGATCCCAGATCTATAAGCATTAGCTAACCTCACATTGTAAAAAATATGCACGATTTCTGGAATCAAAAGGAATAGTAGAGATGCTATTAAATATAGTATAGTAGTCTAAAATAAACTCGGCACTGGCACAGCAAAGCATTCTTACAAAGTTAGTGATTCACAGTACCATCAAGGCATAGCATTCAACAGCAATAAAAAGTGGCCGACGGGCAAGTAAAGGCAGTTACAATGAGGCGTGCCAGGGGACTGGTTGTGTGAACTGGGATGGAAATTCAACAACACGAGTGCATTCTTTTTCAAGCGACGGCACCACATAAATCCCTGTCCCGCTTTGCACACTGTCACCTGTCATGCATTTTCTGGTATCTAATGACTTGAGCAGGTAAGATGAAAAAATGTAAAAGTACCACCTTAAAAAGAAAAAGGCATTAACAAAGGCGTTACAGTGATCTTTTTAAGACAACTTTAAAGCCTGGTCACAGATACATCGCAGCACCACCTCGGCATTATTAATCGGTGGTGAAAATACATAATGCTTACCTTGCTAATGTAGAGACGACTTTGCGCTGTATAAGCGATACAGCACTGCATTAGTGCTGTTTCTAGTGTTGATTTAGCGCCACGATGTACATGTTAACCAAATCAAACAGCGAAAAAAAAAAAAAATACTAGGTGCTACCCCTTGCCCCACTTTCACAATTCTGAAAAGACAGTCCACCGCTGTACAACCCAAAACACGTGCGTCAGTTGTCGCTGGATGCCAAACTTGGCCGCTGCAGGACACTTCACGGGATAGCCTTATGGCACGGGTGAGTTTTAAGTTTTCCGCCGCTTCTTCCGGAGGTTTCCTCGCATTCTCTCGGCGGTTGCACCACGGCGAATGAACACTGTCAATGTGGTGGCAGCTCCTTGCACGAGGCCTTGAGCCTTGGTTAGAGCCGACTTCAAGCCGGCATGGAACCAGCTTCGAGCCGGCTTCAAGCCGGCCTTGAGGTAAAGGATTTAGGGTTAAGCCGGCTTAAAGCCAACTTCACGCCCGCCTCAGCTGCCAGGAGACGATGAGGCTCAGCAGGGCGAGAGGTAGGCAGACGAAGGTCCAACTTCGAAGCCCGGGCGACGAGTTGCATCCGTCCGTGCGACACGTGTGGATGCAGGCGCGGTATTCCCGCTCGTCTCCCGGCCGCTGGACGTAGTCGCAGTAGTTGCCACGGTCACGGGAAGAGCAGAAGCGGAATGTTCCGATACGTCCTGTTGGCAAATCAAGTTAAGAGATCACCAGACGAATCTCAAATAGCATTAGAAGGGGAAAGCTTGATGCGAGTTAATACAACGAATTGGCAGATTCTAAGAAAATACGGTACAGACTTCCATTCACATTGCTCTATTTATTTTTATTTATTTATCCTAAAGGCCCTCACGGGTATTACGTGGGGTGGGGGGGGGGGGGGGGGGGGGGTGGGTGAACATGGTACAATAATTTTAAAAATAAAACAGCAACACACGCAAAAATAAAAAGATACAATGCATGCATACAAAACATTTCGTTGCATACCAGCACTTCCAGCAGTAATTGAATATACACCGGGTGTTTCACGAAAAGTGAACAAATTCGATATTGCAAAAACTACTCGTCGCAACAAAAAAAGGCTTGTGTCGTTTTGGTCCTGGGCCAGGGGCCCATTTAGGAAAATTATTAAAGTTAGGGATAATTATGTAGTTAATTATTTTTGCATAATTAACTTTTTTAATATTGTGTTTAAGGGCATGGTTTCAATTAGAAAATTGCTCAGCATCATCGAAAAACACTAAATCAACAAATTTCCGAACGATAGAAGGCATGCGCAGCATTTTACGGCTTTCTGAAAAACCGCACGAATTTGACGGGTTTTTAAGTTTCGGTTTGCAACCGGAGCGCTTCTCGGCCCCGATGACACCGTGCCCCGTGGAGAAATAGTGCAACCAACCTCTGCTGCGCTGTCCTTGCACAATGCAGCAGAGACTGGTTGCACGGGGTGCGGTGCCGTCGGGGCCGAGATGCGCTCCGATTGCAAACCGAAACTAAAAAACCCGTCGAATTCGAGCGGTTTTTCAGAAGGCCGTAAAATGCTGTGCATGCATTCTATCATTCTGCAATTTGTTGATTTAGTGTTTTTTGATGATGCTGAGCAATTTTCTAATTGAAACCATGCCCTTAAACACAATATTAAAAAGTTAATTAGGCAAAAATTATTAAGAACTTAACTATCCCAAACTCTAATAATTTTCCTAAATGGGCACCTGGTCCGGGACCAAAACAACAAAAGCCTTTTTATGTTGCGACATGTAGTTTCCGCAATATCAAAGTTGTCCACTTATAGTGAAACACCCTGTATATATGAATGAAAGGAAAACTCTAACCAAAAAATTGATACGGAGACCGACGTTTCAAGGCCAGTTCGGCCCCTTGATCACGGGTGACTGTTCTTGTCCTTGTCGTCGTCTTGCAAAGTGCCCGGTGCTGTTGGTTTCTTTAAAGCGGCCGTTGTATCTGCACGTGCTTTATGGTTCGTAGCGCCTCGCGTGATGCACCGCAAACTAGACACGTAGGTGCTTGGCAGTGTCCCAGCTGACCGGTTGACATTATTTTCGGTGTTCTGAACGTACCAGGACTCTAATAAAAGGCGTCTTCGCCAGTTTCTTTCCATGCCAAGAATAGAGCAGTTGCATACTTGCCAACTCTCCCGAATTGTCCGGGAGCCTCCCGAATTTTGATCACATCTCCCGATTGTATGGACGCGACCTCAAATCTCCCGAAAAGTATCCGCCGTAGGTTTCTTTTCTTTTTTTATGACGTCTTATTGCTATAATCATCACGCGTGTGTCATTGCGAGTTACTTGAGAGTAGGTTTAGGTTACTCGGGCGGGTTTACCACGTGACAACTCAGAGCAGTAGCGTAAAACGAGGGTAGATTTTCAAACGCCAAGGTACGAAACCTCTACTCCTGAAGTTAGAGCGCATTTTGGAACACGGCTTATATGACCATGGGTGCGCTAGGCTTCAGTTGGCTTTGTCAGGTCGTCGAGTGAGGTGCGGAACGCCGAACTACTCTTCGTGTTTCCCAGAGTTTAGTTGGAACCACTGATCTGTTGGAAGGATTGATGGCACTTTCAAAAGCCAAAAAGAAGTATGTGCAAGTATTTCTGAGATCATACGTGACTGAGTTTCAGTGCTTTGTCGCTTCGCGGAAAGCTGACAAGTATGGATTCTGTACCAGTGTGCCTGTGATGTGTGAGCGTTTCGCACGGTGGCAAGCTTGACATAAGATACACATCGCTTCACGAAAGCATCAGAACCATGCTCGTGCCGTAGAAGGGCAGGGCATTACAGGCAGTTTACTCCAAAACAACTGCGAAGGCAGTGTGATTCGCGCAGAGTGCCTCTTCACGGGGTTTCTTGTAAAACTAAAAAAAATAATAATAATAATGTTTTAACTTTAACACCCCCCCCCCCCCCCCCCCCGCAGTGGTCTCCCGAATTTTTATGTTGCTAGGTTGGCAGGTATGCAGTTGTTGAATCCAATCGTGTGACCCTCTTTTTGGACGTGTTCCGCCAACGCACTACCCTGCACGTTATTCTTTGTTGACGTCATACTGATGCTGGTGTAGACGTTCCGGGACGTTTTTAGTTTCCCCAACGTAGGAGGCGGCGCAGTCACCACAGGGGATCCTGTAAACGAGTCCCTGAGCCTTTTCTTTAGGAGGACAATCCTTTGGAAGCGAAAAGAGGCGTCCAATGGTGGACACCGGTTTATGTGTCACACTGACGCCGTATTTTCGTAAAATGCGGGCGAGAGTCTCGCTTGGGCCCTTGATGTACGGGACGCATACGCGGTTGGGTGGAGGAGGGGCGTCTTTTGTTTCATTCTGTCTAAGTTTTTTGTACACGTTGTTCAAAAACCTGGCAGGATAGCCATTCTGTTTCAGGTCATGTTTGATCATTGTGACCTTTTTCTTAAGAGCCTCTTCAGTGGAGCAGACAGTAATTGCTCGCCTGAAGAGTGCGGAAGCCACAGAAGATTTGTGCGTTGCAGGGTGGTAGGACGAGAAGTTCAGGTATCGGCCGGTGTGTGTCGGTTTTCTGTAAACTTCGAATGTCAAACGGTTGGACTTTCTCTTCGTAAGCACGTCCAAGAATGGAAGAGAACCGTCAGACTCCAGCTCAATTGTAAATTGTATCGTGGTGTGGCTTCCGCACTCTTCAGGCGAGCAATTACTGTTGCTGTTGAACACCGAAAATTACTGTTGAACACCGAAAATAATGTCAACCGGACAGCTGGGACACTGCCAAGCGCCTACGTGTCTGGTTTGCGGTGCATCACGCGAGGCGCTACGAACCATAAAGCACGTGCAGATACAACGGCCGCTTTAAAGAAACCAACAAAACCGGGCAATTTGCAAGACAACGACAAGGACAAGGACAGTCACCCGTGATCAAGGGGCCGAACTGGCCTTGAAACGTCGGGCTCCGTATCAATTTTTTGGTTAGAGTTTTCCTTTCATTCATTGTCATTCCTAACTAGGTGGATGTCCACCGAAAGGTTTACGTTTAACCCTGTATATATACATAAAACAGAAGAGGAAAATGACAATTCAATTTAACCTACTCAAGCAGCATCATGTTTTCGGCGGCAACAAAAAGACTCATGATCACTGATGGAGGCAGTTGTTCCAATCCGAAATGGCAAGGAGAAGCGGCAAATTTTTGAACATGTTAGTTTGTGCATATATGGAATTAATTTTAAAAAGGTGATCTAAACGGGGCGATAGATGGCAAGCTGCCCCCCCTCTCCCCCTCTCCCCCCCAAAAAACAAAACAAAAAAATAAAAGCTGAAGAGTTATGGTAGAGTTTGTCAGTAAATGAAAGGGCACGCAAGATGCCTTCTGGTGAGTAGGCTGAAAAAGAAAACATCTTTAAAAGCTGAAGAGCTACGGTACAGTTTGTGCACAAATGATAGGCACAGAAGATGCCTGTTGGTACGAGAAGGCAATAAGTTAAGTCAATGTTTTATACTGGTTACACTCGTACACTGGTAAAGCGGGAATAGTCACGAACTATGAATCGAGCGGCTTTGTTTTGTAGCGATTCTATATTATCTCTCAGATAATATAGAATCATTACAAAACAAGTGAGGATGCCAAATGATAGATGCACACTCCAGTAAGGATCTCACAAGAGCAGTGTAGGCAATAAATTTTGTTTCTGTGTTTGCCTGGAAGAGAGTTTGTTTGAGAAAGCCGAACGTTTTCGACGCTTCGTTGGTAATATGTTGTGTGTGAATGTTCCAGGTAAGATCGGATGAGAGATGAATGCCAAGAAATTTAAGTGATGACACATTTTCGATAGGATAATTTTCCATTAAGTATGTGTGTGGAGTGCAATGTTGTTTTGAGGTGAATGTTATAGCTTTCATTTTGCTAGTATTTATTTTCATCAACTACATGGCGCACCAGTCTGAGATAATGTGCAAGTCATCCTGCAAACGTTTATAATCCAGAGGATCTGTAATTGGACGATAAATGACACAATCATCTGCGAACAGATGAGTGCAAGACTAGATGTTAGAACGAAGGTCGTCGATATGTATCAGAAAGATCACAGGAACAAGACCCGACCCCTGTGGGACACCGGACGTCACAGGAAGGGAGGAGGAAAGGCCTTGGCCAATTACAACAGACTGGCATCTGTTAGTTGAGCAGTTTATGATCCACTTAACAATGAAAGTGGGTAAGTTATTATTTAAGTCAGTTTATATACTAGCCGGTGATCAGGAACGCGATTGAAGGCTTCAGCAAAATCAATAAATATAGCATCAACGGGCTTGGACGAGTGAACAGAATTAAGGAAATCGGTGACTAGCTCGAACAACTGCATCTTGCACAAACGGCGACATTGAAAACCATGCTGGTTAGAGAAAAGAAGATGATGGGATGATAAGTAGGTTATGATTTGAGACAATATAATGCGTTTAAGAAGCTTACACGGAACACAGTTAAGTGAAATGGGTCTGTAATTATTAATATATGTTTTTATTTACCGCTTTAAAAATAGGAACAGCACATGCATTTTTTCAATAATCTGGCAATTCACCTGCGTGTTGGAACAGCATTCCAAGTAGATGACCAGATATTTGTACAGTTAATTTTAATAACTTGGTAGAAATGTAGTCTGGACCCAGACTAGAGTTAGTAGGCAGGTGGTCAATGGCACATTCAACCCCATGAGTAGAAATAACTATTTTATTCATATTGCTGACCGCTGACATTTGTAGTATAGCTGAATCTGAGAGGTCATTCTTAGAGTAAATACACTGCAAAAAAATTCACTAAACTGATTAGCCAAATTAAAATCATCAAGCAAAGAACTATCGGTGCCTGAGCATGGAAGTACATTAGTAGCTTGTGGGTTCACTACCCTCCAAAACTTTTTCGGATCTGTCCGCAGCATATTTGAGACATGAACACTAAAAAAACTTTGCTTGGTTTCTTCAAATTTTTTTTTTACAAACTAAAACATGCACGTGGTAGGAATCACAGTGCTCACAATGCTCTTCCCTATTTGCGTTCTTCGCACGTCTATATATAAACCCTTCCTTTTCCTGATGCTTCGTTTTATTTTAGTTGCAAAACAATAGTGAACATAGACTAGGTCTCATATTTACTATGGGGATGCAGGCAGCTTGAGATCTGTATAGTTTATTTCGAAGTACCGTATTTACTCGAGTAATAACCGCACTGTTTATGAATAAAACCTGAGGGTTCGCTTTTCCGCAGAGCACGCAGATTGCCAATCACCGCGATCGACAGCATGATTCCAGCGGTTAACAGGACAGAGATAACGTCTTTGCACGAAGATACCATCTGTGAAGATTGCATTTGTATGGAGAATCGTGTTTTCGATCTGGTTATTCGCTACGTTATTTATGCGCAACGCGATGATTGGCTATATATGTGCTCTCTGCAAAAGTAGACGCAAGAGCCTTGTACATAAATAGTGCGGCTATTACTCGAGTAAATACGGTAGTACCCAATTCTCATTCTCAGAGCGCTCATTGAAATCACTGGAGAAGGATCTAGAAAACACGGACAACCTGGACATCAGAGACTCCACACTTGCCCTCTCATACCGTATTTACTCGAGTAGTAGCCACACTATTTATGAACGAGGCCCTTGCTTCTACTTTCTCGCAAAGCACATATACAGCCAATCATCGCGTTGCGCATAAATAACATAGCGAATAACCAGATCGAGAACACCATTCTCCATACAAATGCAATCTTCACAGATGGTATCTTCGCGCGAAGATTTTATCTCTGTCCTGTAAACCGCTGGAGTCATGCTGTCGATCGTGGTGATTGGCAATCCACATGCTCCGCAAAAAAGCGACCCCTCAGGCTTTTTCATAAACAGTGCGGCTATTACTCGAGTAAATACGGTAATTAAAGATATGCTAGCCTAAAAAGTCACACCTTTCAACAAGCAAATAAAAACTACAATGCACAATGCAGTGATCACTTATTTTATCAATAACATTTACCTAAGTGAGCTCAGGATGAGTTATGAGAACTCAATCTAAAACTGCATCACCCCATGTTAGAGTTGTGACAATTTGACAAAATGGAAAATAACTGGCCATTTCAAGAAACTTTAAACATTTACGCTTGTTCGTGCAGTTGCTAAATACTTCATTTGTTCCCCAGCCAATACCTTGGAAATTTAAATCTCCCACTAATAATAAAACTTTGATTGTACATTATCTACAGTTTCTGTTAGGTGGTCAATAAACTCTGCCTGTGGGTCCGGTGGCCTGTAGCATACACTAACTAAGCACCTTTGAAAACCTACTCCGATTGTAATCCACAGAATTTCAAGCACCGAGTTGACTGGAATAAAAGACAATAGAATGCAGTTCCTGACAGTGATCATGACCACCCCCCCCCTCCCCTCCGCTCCCTCCCTCCCTCCCTCCCTCCCTTTCCAGTGAAATCAATCTTTCCTGTAGATTGAAAAGCAATATGAAAATGTCAATTCATGAATTTTTCATGTTTGAGCTGACCCATGTCTCGGTTCCCAAAATGATGCCAGCAGAACAAGTGTGAATGAAAGATAACAGGTCATCCTGTTTCGGTATTAAGCTACAGAAGTTGGCAACAAAAAGATCACTGGCCAATTTTTTCACTGGGGCACGTTCTGAAACAGCTGCCTATTAGCTGTGTTTGAAGATAGATTATCTTGACAGAAAGATACGACTTTACCACTTGTAGCGTCATACTTGTAGACGGTGTCGTTTAAAAAGTTTTTCATACAAAAGCCAGTATCTACTTTTCCCCTTATTCGCTCTTGCAAAGCCCCTCAACTGTTTATGGATGAATTGCATTTTTGGGGAAAAGTCGTCCTCAGCCCACACTTTTGGTGATGGTAGATTCTTTAATTTGTGGGTGCTAACTACACTCTCACTTTTGCTTTTGTAGTTCAGAAATTTAATTATTGTAAATTCTGTTAAAACCTAGTTTGCACGATCCGAATAAATGAGCCCTCTCAGTTTCACTGACCCATTTGTTTAGGCGAGTGGACAATAGCATTTGTACTTTCATCTCTGTGTCATCCCATGTCTCTGGCTTTTGCTCAGACAGCCCTTTAACTATATAGTTATTTCTTCGAAGGCAATTGTTGTAAGTCGTCAACCACATCAACCAATCTTTCAGCTCTGTGCTGCTTCTCAGAAAACATGCTCATATCAGTCTTCAGAATGGTTGCCGTCAGTCCTTTACCCGTTTTCGCCTCAAGAACCATAGTAAAAAAAGGCTGGCTACTTGCAGAGCATTACTAATTTCCCCCTTTATGCAGATACTTATGATATATGTAGGTGAATTTTAGATTAGATATATGTTATCTTATTAAAACATGCTCGTTCCAAACACCAAAATCATCGTTTTTTCCTCCGACAATCAAATCTCGTAAGAAATACTTCGCGCCGCGTATGAACAATGTGCAACACTTGCTTTTTTCTTGAGTTGAGAACAAGTATAGCTGGAGACTTCACTTCCTCTGACAGGCGAGTAACTTGGCAAAACATTTCCTCAAGCTTTGTTATCCATTGAGAGATATCAACGATTCTGGAGTTGATTTGTTCCAGTTTGGCCGAAGTTTCCTTCTGGTACGTTGTGTTGGACGTAATCACACTTTCAAGAGTCGATAGGATCTTGTCCAGACGTTCGTTAGGACACGGGTTAGACTCAACGTCTCCACGTCAAAACACCAACGCTAACCCAGAGGTGTGTCAGGGACAAGGCTACAGTGGAGAAGCAATTAACTGAATGTGAAATGGGCAATGCCTTTTTATTTTATTCTTGACTCAAATAGTTGAGTATTGCATCTGACATTTTAACCTGTATTGGCTGAAAATGAGCAGAATGACATGTGATAGAGTGCTTCACAGTATACAATATTTGGAAAAAAAAGGACTAAATGAATACTGCACATTAACAACAACATGCAATTCGGCCACAACCACCAATACACTCTAACTAGCAGATGTATTCTTAGGGTGAGTTTTTCAATCAAAACATAAGTGCCTTTCTTCTCCATTTCAGACAATGGAAAGAAACGTTGCCAACTGAAGCATGCCAAACTTAGTAATAAAGAAAAAGTCTCCCAAACAGAATGTATGAATAGATGTAAAAACACAGGGCTCAAAATTATACTCTATGGAAGGTAACCTTTTCACAGAACGCTTATTCTTATAGAATTGCACCCGATACAAAAATATTTCGGTTTTCTTCCACTCGCCTAGAACGGATTTCGCACTACGTACATTCCCGGAAAAACGGAACATTTGGCCTCATCGAGACAAAACAACATGAAGGCAGAAATAAAACTCTAAACGAAACTGTCCCAGCCAAAACGGGACGTCCGGTCAGCCTATGTATTTCGACTTGTTCAATTAACTCTTGGAAAAAAATAGCTGCTAGTGACTCAGTAGCCAAGAAAGACATTAGATGAACCTTGGCAAAGATCTACTGAACTTCTAACAAAAGTTCAATACACTTTCAGTTGTAGAAAAAAAAACAAAAAACCTGGATGCCAGGCTGCTCACCTTCATACATTCCAGTGGCCTTGATGCAGTAAGCGGCCTCATACAGGTAGTCACAGCTTTGAGGTTCGTGAGACGACAGGTAGTCCCACTGCTCGGAGCAGTGCAGGTGGTTGTTGGAGTCGCACTGGTGGCACTGGATGGCTTCGGCTGTAAAGACAAAAAAAGCAAAAGCAAAGGAGACGTTTGCCTTTAGACAGCGTAAAGTTGGCCAGCCTGTGAGGTGTGGCAACACGAATTTATGCTGTAGATGAGAAATTTAGCCAGTGCAGTAACACCGCTAGCCTGGAGTTTTTAATGTGCATCACACTGTAGTGATACATAAACATACGCTGGTACGATGCTCATCCATATCGAAACGGGGCAGGGGTGGGAATTGAACCCAGGATCCTCGTGTTCTGCAGTGCGAGCTTTGGCAACACAGGCTCCGAGCTACCAACACGCCCGGTCACCGATCCCCCTTCTAAAAAAATCAAACATATTAAGGCCCGTTCACACAGTTGCGTTCGGAGCGACCACTACGCTTACGAACGAATGCAACCGGTTGGAACGACGAGTTACCATAGCAAAGAAGCGCCAAACGGTCGTTTCGTTCGTGTTCGTTCGCAACGCAAGGAGTTGAGCCGGGCTGAACTTTTTCGTTACGTTCGGGAACGACGGGAGCAACAGACCAATCACAGGTCGAAGAGAGCTCGGTCGCGCGCGTTGCATGCCGGTCGTGCCAGGCTCCTTCTATTTTCAAACATAGCGTCGGTGGTGATCGTCGACGTGGACGGCGTGGTGGAAGCTCATCGTTCCACGTAAAAGCGCTATCCTTGACTGTGAATTTTCGTTGTGTGTCGTCCTGATAACCCAGCACATACGAGAAGGGAAGATCCACATACTCAGGCGACGATCTCGTGGCGGCACTCTCAAGACAGCAGAACGCCCGTGCCGTCGTTTGTTTACTTCGACTACAGTGGTGCTTTCTTAGCATTTGTGTCCTCGAACATCACCCGGATTTCTTTTTTTGGCGCATTCCATGCGTGTGCTCAAGTTCAAGGTATTACTGGTGCGTACCGTATAAAGGATGCGAATTTTCACGCGTTTTCATCACCCGAAAAAGGTGATTAGTGTTAGCAATCCTGAACGCTCGCAACGTCTGTCAAATTATATTTCTACGTTGCTATATTGCTGCTAAGATTACATCGTCTTTTATAATCGTAGAAAAGGCGTGTGGCGAGATTTGTACTGTTGGCAAAGTCGTGTATTAAAGTCGTGATTGTGCAAGACGGCGTACTGCATCTTTTTTCTTTTTTTAATGCACTATGACCCTGCAAGCGTATCCTGAAAAAAAAGAATAATAATAAAGCTTGAGATCATAGAAGACGGTCTGTCTATTTTCTGTTACGCAAGTGAGTGGCTGCGCGTCCCCTTCTTTTTAGAGGCACCGCTGAAACAGCTGACGGCAACGGAGAGGCGGTCGCTGTGCTGCCGACCCGCTGCGCTTGTTGCAGTGGTAGCAGAGAGTGTACGCGCGGCGCAGAGCGGTCGTCCCGGTCGCTCCGGTCACAACGGACGCAGTCGTGGATAACGGGTTTGTTTCAGATGTCTGAACCAGCCTTTACAAAGCTATTCTAGGCGCACAGCAGATCTTTGTGACTGTACGCCGTAGCCGAAACCTCGGGCGGCTCCGATGAGAGCTTCGTGTCGGGCACGGAACCGTCCGCCATGTTTGTAAGCGTAGCTGGGTTGCTTACTATTGGCTAGGAGCAAGAGCTGAAGCTCGTTCGTAAGCATAGTGGTCGCTCCGAACGCAAGTGTGTGAACGGGCCTTTAGTGACACAACAAAAATTGTTCCAAGAGCAAAAAAAAAAAAAAACAAAAAAAAAAAAAAAAACTACATTTTGAACAGAGCTTTTCTTTAAAGAATCTGCGAGATGGTAGTGGACAAAATTAAGTGACACAGTTCATTTTGGGTGTGCAATTTCAAATATAAAAGCAGATCACTTCTTTTCTTTAAAAAAACTAGCTCACGTAATTGTGAGGATCGTGATTCCGCTCATTCCACTAAAGTTCTCCCAAAGCTCGTTGTGCTAAATTGTGGCAAGGCCACGGCTGAATGCTTAAGGGTTGGGCATGAGCATTAAAGAGACTCTGCGCTCCCAAAATATAACTGCCTCGATAGGACACATATACCACAAAACACATTCTCCTCGAAAAGAAATAACTAGGTATAATAAATGCAATATTCATGTCTCAACACGCATTTTAAGTATGAAACAAAAGAATGGCGACAAGGAGTGTGAAGCTCGAGCTGAGAGTGTTGAACATAGAGAATTAATTCTTTACGGTATTTAGTGCGTGTCATAAAATTGTTTCATGGTCCCTTTAGTACTAAACGTTCATACAGGACTTTGTGCCCCCGGAGTCGGGCAACTTGAACGGGCCAGAGCAGTAGTCTAAAACTAATTTGAGCCTAGGGGCCAGACATACCACACCGGTAACGTCGAGGGTCAACATAAGACGGGGGGGAGAGAGAAAGCTTGTGAAGCTGCCAGTGACATCTTTAGATTTGATTTCTTTATGTGACTACTTTGGGCCCTGACCTGATATAATAACAAGAATTAAAATGACACCGTCCTGCTAACGTGCTGGCATTTTTAATAGAACAAGAGAACAAGTACACAGTCATTCCCACTGCTCAATTCACTCAGGAGTTAACCAAGCTCAACGTGCCTCTAAAAAAAAGATCATTAAATTTGACAGTTCTTGTTTTCCTGATGATTTTTATTAGAACACTCAAAAAAATACTTGTCTTTTAATTATGATATTTTTTCTGATGGCGAGAATCCCGAGCTTGTGGCTTTATTTTTGGCAGCTAATCCTGTCGGTCGAGAGCTTGTGCAACCGAGATGCACCCTTCAACAAATAGCTCGCGCTTGCAGCCTAGTAGCGGAATTGTTGCACATTAAAAAAGCTGGGAAGTAAAAAATAAAGCAAAACAAAATGCAAATGAACACAAATAGGTATAAACTATGTGAATATGTTAAAAGAGCAGAGCTACTTTTCAAGCGAAAATGAGTCGACAACTTGAGATTACTATGGAGCATGCCAATTCTAGTGCTCGAGACATGAGAACCAGAATTCGCAGCCGGTTGCCTGCGGGCCGCGTCCCAGCGAATCGAGGGCCGCATGCGGCCGGCGGGCTGCGTGTTTGGGACCCTGGGCTAGAAGTGTCGGGTTTTCTGCCCCAACCACGAAACTTTCAAGCCTCGTAGTTTAACTTCCTTAGGGATTCTAGATTAACAAAATATTGTGAAATCTTAAAAACTCCTAAATGAAAAAAAAAAAAAAGAAAGGCCAGTATTGTATTGTAGTACGAAGTAACAAATCAGACTAAAATTATGTCTCCCATAATTTCTGCACAGTTCTCAATGAGTTGGCCTGGATTTTGCCCGAACAAAACGAAGGAGCTCGATAGCACAAATTATTTACAAAGCCTTATGTGCCATTTAGGACGCCAATGAGGTGCGATCTTCTCCAGTCAGCACACCAGGGGGAACGAGGTTTGGAACAATCAGAGGTCATGGCGGCAGGAAGCGGACGGAAGCCAATGGGGCGCATCATGCATGTAGAACAATGGAGGTCCGAGTGTACTGACCATGAGTTCAATCAAGCACATATCCTTCCCCACAACTCTTCTTTAATTTTTTATCATACATGCATTTGCCTTTGGCCATCCACATACCAGTGTCTTACGCAAAACGTTTCAGTGCTCACAAAAAAAAAAAGAAAAGGAAAGAAGTTTGGAGTGCAAGACACAGCACGAGCTGGACTGCCTATACCTCTAAACTCCTTTTACCATCTAAGTGTCTCAGAAGAACTAGCAGTGAGTGACAACATAGAACAAAAATATAAAGAGGTGGAAAAAAGTAGCATCAAAGTACTGCCCCCTTCGCTGCTTGGCTTGTTTTGATGGGGTCTTTGCAGCATTAGTGTAAGTGCCCCCAGAGCTATGAGCACACACTTGTCACCTCTGTTCTACCGCTGCTGGGAAGTGAAATAAAGTATTGATGGCAGGTAGCACTATAAACACTAAGGGCACTTAAACAATACTTAGTTCGGCTGGTATTCATATTCTTTACATCATGATGTTTTCACCTGTTCAGTAAGCAGATGCGTGGCCTCATACAAGCCTTGTGCTTGACTTCAGGAATGAAAAACAAGTCCTCCTACCATACGCACTTTGAGATTTTGAATAGCAATGCGTTCGCCACAACTTTGCGTTCCGTATGCATGGTGCCATCTGTATGGCTTTTGGCTATTGGGGAGGAGATAGAACAGTCCCCACAGCCGAAGCGGTACGCTTCACCTGTGGGGACAACAAACCATATTTTCTTGTTTCTTTTTTATCCCAGAAATTGAAGATGGTTCGAAGGCAGCTCCCCGTGCGACTAAAGCACTGGCCAGAGATAAGCGCTCGTGCTCAGACTGTGCTAGGCGAGGTTCAATTTCTTTGCCATGCTGTGTTAGTAAGCACCGGGCTGTGGGGACAAGTTCGATAAAATGCCCACTATAGTTCGATCTTCTGCCCAATCGCACAGTGGCGAACAGGGGGCAGGGGGGGGGGGGGGGGGGATCGACCGCACTCCCCCCCCCCCCCCCCTTCTTTTCTGGAAACAATACGGGGAAGAGGGCGCAAAATCACCCCCCCCCCCCTCCCCTCCCCCTCCCGAGTAGTTCCGACACCCTCTGCTATCGCGCCTGTGCGTTTTTCAGCGCCTGCTTTGTAAACACGCTTTGCTCGTTCGACGAAGTGTCGAGGTCGCGCGTGTCGGTCTGCGATTTTGTATTCCTCCGCCCAAGTGTGCAGAAATGCACGAAGTTGTCAAGAGGCATATCAAAAACAGCTAGAAAAAGACTCCGTTCGCGCGTGTCCGTTCATCTCTTGCAGCAAAGCGGTTAATAGGGCTAGTTGGATCAAAGTTTTTTGGTTTTTTTTAAAGTATAAAAGCGCTGAAAGCAACAAGCTCCGAGAACAACCAAAACAACTCTAGACGACAACAGCGCCTTGTGTTGTCGTTCATATCTTTTTGTTACGTATACCTACTTTCGAGCCTTCGACGGCAGCACTCCGGAAGATAAGTAAAGCGACAACGATTGGACGCAGCGCGCACCAGCGTCCCAACGCCTGGAGCCCGCGCTCCTCGAAGCACGCTGGTCTGATGCACGTCAAATACGCACGCGTATCAACAGCACTATCTCGGCGATCAAACCTAGTTTTCCACGGATTAATTACGTCCCATTTCGTTCTCGTGCGAGCAGCGATAGACTCTCTAAGCTACCGAGACACCATCTTTTCTTGCACTCTCGCGTCGGCCAGGGGTGGCGGTCAAGCGAGTGCCAGTGTTTTCAGTGCGGGGTCCGGTGTTTCCCCTCATCGGCATTCCACTTTCAGAGCAGCCGCGTCGGCTTCGTCTGAGGCCTAACGGACTCGGTCGCCCAAGGGGCGCGGCTTTCAGAATGTGTCGATGCATCAAGAGAACACCGTAGCTTCGGTTGCAGTTAAAGCGGTTTCAACACATCGCTGATCCTATGTGCTTTATTCCCATCGCGAATTGTCTTCCAATTAAAGTAAGGGAACGGCGATCAGCTCAGAAAAGAGTGGCCCTCGCATTTAAAAAAGTCGACTGCACAGGTGACTCACCTGAAGTTAGGAGGCTGCCAAAGATCACGGTAAGTGTGGCGAAGGTGGCCAAAAAACACTTCGGTCCCATCGTTCGGTGAAACTCGCCCCAGGGAAAGATCAAAAGGAAACAACGCCGAGTACAATCGACGACCGCTGAATCGTTGGGTTCGGGTAATGTAACACAGCTGAACGCGAAGTTTACAAAGTTGCATCCAGCGGTTGTTCGGTAGTTCGGCAGTTGGAAACGGAGAGCGGGCGGCTGCCGCGCTTTTAGTTTCAGGTGCGACCGCAGTCGACCGGCAGTGCGAGTGGAGGCGCTTTTGTCGCCGCCGGAAAGACCGGAAAGCTACATCCGGGCGATCCGGGCCAACGTTACTGCTGGATAATACACCCGAGAGTAACTTTAACCACCTCTCGAAACGCCACGTGATCGTGTGACGTAACACGGGCTTTGCGTGCTCGCCATGCGCGCCGGGCAAATGTGCAGATGCACCTCCGAGAAAGAAACTGGTTTGCGGACAAGAATTGCTGCTTTTTTTTTATGTTTTAATGGTTTAAATAATGGGCGCGTCTTTTGAAAGCGGTTGCACCAGACATGAAGTTGGGCCGTACATCCTACGTATGCATATGTTGGTGCATGATGCTTGTACTAAGCAATTTGGGTAAGAAAAAAAAAAAATATACCCCGAAAAAAATGACCCTGAAACAATGGCTCCGATACGAATGGAGCTCTACCACGGTTTAGTCCCAGTGCCCTTCCAAAAAATCTGCCCATGCTCACATTTTTTTTAAAGAAATTTTACACAGGACATTAAATGTTGAGACGTCACAGTCGGTGGCGTAGCCAGAAAATCTTT
This sequence comes from Ixodes persulcatus, assembly GCA_013358835.2. Lineage (NCBI taxonomy): Eukaryota > Metazoa > Arthropoda > Arachnida > Ixodida > Ixodidae > Ixodes > Ixodes persulcatus. The sequence continues at coordinate 24,749 of JABSTQ010009362.1, read as the reverse complement.
TTGGGAGGTGGCACAGGGGGGCTGGGGTTGCTCCAGTATGGTCAACCATGCTGGAGCCAATATTTACAAGTAGCCTAAAATGGGCTTATTTAACTGGCTGTCCTGAGAATACAAAAAAAAAGGTCAACCATTAAGTTTGCCCCGTTGTTAGTCGTACTACTGGCAATCTATAAAAAAAAGTGTGAACAAAATAAAAAATGGCCTTTAAAAAAAAAATTCAAATATATGAAACTTTAAGGTTTTTAATGAATTCTGAGCCAAATAGGAAATTTTTAGTAAACATCACAAACACGAAACGCACATCACCAAATAGCTGATGATAATAGCTACCTACCGATAGTCTTTTTATGTCGCTGATGTTAATGGTTCGTCTGCTACAGCAATCCCAATTTCATGCGAAATTGCTCGGGGTAGCAAGTTCACGATTTTTTATAAACAAATCGGTCAAAGATAATACAGTCCTACATTTTTGTAAATATGTTCCGCACTTTTGTCTTTCAGATGAAAAATATTAACGGCTGAAGTTAGTTAAATAATTTATAATAAATGAACAAACTCGACAGATATTCAAATTGAGTTTTTTACGTGTTTCACCTCATGGCAGTTAAGATTTGTTTTCTATTGAACAGCTTACTTCTGATTTTTTTAAGGGTCATTTTGTTCATCACAGGAACAGAGCTATCACATATATTTGTTTCAAAAAAATCGAAAGACCCACCCTGACAAGATTGTTCGAATTTAAATGAAACCACCCATATAATAAATTGTACAATACTGCGCTTTTAAAACATATATTAATGTCGGATAAACGCTCACGAACACCCCGCGCCGCTCGACAAGAAACGTTTTTTTTCACGTCGATGCCCATACATTTTTCTCACGTAGTTGCGCGATGGACTTCCTTCTCCGACATTGTGATGTAACGACTCGGAGCGCTCTGGCCTTCTCTTCTAGGAGGTGTTGCTACAGCTCCGCTGCTCTTCCTTCTTCACCAGAGTGGAAAGGCTGAAAGTTTTAGAGCGCAGCTCTTAGGCGCCCGTTTCCGGCTTGAGCGGCGTCGGCGTAACCAAGGTCATCCCAAGGTCACGTGACCCCCCAAGGTCACCCCAAGGTCACGTGACCCCCCAAGGTCACGTGACCCCCCGAGGTCACGTGACCCCTCCCAAGGTCACCTCAAGGTCGCGTGACCCCCACATGACTGGGGGGGGGGGGTCACGTGACCCCTCAGGTCACGTGACCCCCCTGGTCACGTGACTTCGGGGGAGGAGGGGGAGGGGGGTCACGTGACCTGCGGGGAGGGGGGTCACGTGACCTCGGGGAGGAGGGGGAGGGGGGTCACGTGATCTGGGGGGTCACGTGACCTGGAAGAGGAGGGGGAGGGGGTCACGTGGCCCCCAGATCACGTGACCCCCTCCCCCTCCTCCCCCAGGTCACGTGACCTCGGGGGAGGAGGGGGAGGGGGTCACGTGACCTGGGGGGCCACGTGACCCCCCCTCCCCCCGGAGCACATTGAAGAATGAGGGGAGGAGGAGGAGGAGGGGTTACGCTCCCCTGATTACCCTTCCTTCCTCCTCCTCAAGAGCTGCGCTCCAATTCGGCGTTACAGGGAGTTGTAAACGGCTTTCACTTTTTTGTTAAGAAGCTCGATGGGCACGTCAAATATGGAGGTTGTTTTCTCTTGCAGCCGCATCCCGAACTTTAGTCTCAGAATAGCTACAAGGACGTACAGCTTCATCTTGTTTCTCAATTGAGTTTTTGTTAGTGAAACTTGAGAAAACACGCGCTCAGAATCCGCATTCGACACTGGAAGCGACAGGAGTCTCAGCGCACCTTCTACGAGATGTGGAAAAGGGCACACTCCAGAAATGCTCGTGTAAGCGGCCGCTCTGTACCAGAAGTTGAGGCAGGTTGTACGGTCCAGTGTGCTAGAAACTGACTCCAGGTGTCGAATTTCTGATTCTAGCGTCTGTCTATGCGAGATCACAAACTCAACGATGAAGTTAAGTCCATCGGTCGCTGATTGGCTCGCCTCTCTGGTCACGTGACGTGACGTCCCAATGAAGTTTGTCCCTAGAAAGTTCGAGCTAAGCTCGTGAAATAATAAAGTTACGGTGACGTCAAAAGTTCGTCACGATTGAGTTCGCCGATGAAGTTAACTTTGTAGTAGGACGGGAGCAAAAGTTGTTCTTCATCAGTCAAAATGGCGACGCTGTTATGTTCGCCCACGAAGCGAGTTTTCCGGGACCACCGCGACGCATTCGACGTTTCCGAGGCAAGATTCGTCGGGGAATACCGCCTCACGAAGGGCGCCGCTCGCTGGCTATCCGATGAGCTTCGTGGGAAGCTCAGCGGCGTCGCGAGGGGCCTCACGCGTTTTTACTGTAGAGCACCAAGTGCACCTTGCTCTACGCTTCTATGCCGCTGGCGGGTTACAGGGCACAGTGGCCAGTGACGAAAATATTGCGGTGCATTAGTGCACTGTAAGCCGCGTTTTGCACGACGTGACAAGTGCGATCATCGATCGCCTCGGCCCGAGCTGGGTAAGCTTCCCGCTGACGGACGCAAAAAAGAAAGAAACGAAGAAGTTCTTCGTACGGTGCAAGTTCAGCGGTGTGATCGGTAAATACTCCTTTATGTCTCAACATTGAGGAACGATTTCCGATGCGCTTACTCGACAGCGTTTGGTAGAAATTTGCGTAGCCGTAGAGGATTCTTGATAAAAGAATTCCACATCCCACGTGCGTTTCGTGGTTTGTTTCCCGTTTTCTCCCTTCCTTTTGGCCCCTGCCGTAGGTAACGCGCCTCCGCGCTGACAGCTGGGTGTTCATGGTGCTCGCGTGAGAGCGATCATTTCAAGGGACGCATTCAAACGACATGACTGCACGCGCTTCCTCATTGAAATCTCTCGCACCTACGGAAATTGGCCATCTACGGGGGCGGTCCTAAGGTTCCTAAATTGTTGTCAAAAATGAAGGATATTGAGAAAAGTTGCTAGCTAATCAAGGTAGCGGAACAAGGGTGCGTCTCCGTAGTCTAGGCACGCGTTTTTCTGCGTAGATTGCTAGAGCACCCAATCTAAAAGGACACAGCTCGTGCAGAAAGAGAAATTTTGTGCAGTTATTAGTGTTTTTTTGCATTTGAAGGGGAACTATACAAAGGACGTCCATGCCGGTCTGATGGTGTAGGGTGTCAGTCCCCAGCGTATGACACTCTAGCTAAGTGGCGCAGGTGCTTAACCTTGCATGGAGGCTAACTGAGTGGCAGGTGTTTCCGCAACAATGATAAATTGTGACTGGCAAGGTGGAACACGTCCCCAAGAGCCAAAACGAGGACTTCTCAAACCAAACCATCCGCCAGCTCACTTTTTGGTAGGAAAATTGTATCACCTTGTGTGGTGCATATATGTAGAGAATGAATAAGGATCGCAGCTCTATTTTTTCGAAGTCCCCTAAAGTTGCACATACTTTACGATCACCCCTCGTAAAGCCAGTTCCAGCAGACAGCCTCCAATTTCCCGATTGCACTTGCCTTAACGCATAATTCCAGCCCTGCTGTCTTAAATTGTGATAAATTGATGCATAATTTGGCTACAAAGGTGCTAAAATCATATTGTGTTACAGGATGCATAGATGGAACCCAAATCGCCATCCGGGCTCCATCTGAGAACGACCAGAGGTTTGCGAAAGCCGCTTACTGGTGCTGAAAGCACCATTATGCGCTAAACGCTATGGTGGTGAGTATTCACATGTTAGTTGCAGATGACGCACTCAAGCTCAATTCGCTAATGCATCCTTCACAATGGTCACAACATGCGAAAGAGCATTGTCATGCAACATAATCACACCAGATGAAAGTATTCCGGGTTGCTGATTCCTAAAGACTCTGTGCAGCTTTATGAATGTGTCCTTGTAGCAGTTTACACTGATGTTCACGTCGGCCCCTGTAAAATCCGCCAACAAATGATCTTTGTGGTAAAAATGGGGAGTACAACCAATTACCATCGGAAGCCTGTGACCTGCATTCGTTCGTGTTTTGGGAGATGTTTTTATTGCATGCTGCTGTTTTGTTGCTGGCCACCATGCGAAACAGAAATGCTTCGTCCTGTTTCATACCGCAGCAAGTGGCTTAAACTCAAGCCTGTGTGTTCTTCCTTAAGGTGGTCAGTAAGCATTTGGGATAGTGCGCTCCTTCTAAACCACTGTATGAACAGCTCTGAACGACAGAAAATTTCTCCGCTAGTGAACATAAGCTCCGACAAGGGACCTTTTGAATTGCTGCATCAGTTTTGGTAACAGCTTCGGTACTCGCAGCAACATGTGCGTGCCCCGCCGTGGAATATTTTATGTTTCCTCGCGTTCTTCACAAAACATTCATGCTATCAGTCACTGTTGTCTTTGACTCCCATTTTCCACCATACATCACTTGCACTGTGCGATGAATGTCGACACCCTTCCGCCGTTAGGCACCGAATCACCGTTCATTGACCCACCTTTGACATATTCCCAATCACACCAGCCAAGTTGTCGGTGTCTAACGCATACTAGACATGCGAGAAGAATGAAAGTTTGTTCACTTGTACTTTGGTCTACACTTATCATGATAATTGCAACATAATCGATCGGGCTTCTCATGCACCCATCTCTATGATGCAGCACAGACGGGTTTCATTTGATCATACCGTGTATATCGGATCCATAGTAGTAGCTCAATAGCCGACAAACACCGCATATACTAAATTCCATATATTCATTTTTCCAGGTTTGCGATGCCGATCTGAAGATCCTGAACTTTGACGCCACCTTTCCTGGATCTGTTCACGATTCTTTTGTGTGGCGAGCGTCTTTGCTTAAGGAAGAGTTTGGAAAGGGAAACCTGGTAAGAGAAAACGAGTGCTTGCTTTTCACATGCCTTGATATTTTTTGTACGTTCTGTTTCATAGGTGTCAGAACTAATCCACAAACATATTTAATATTAAGTGAAAATAGCAGTTCCCCAAATTTCTGTTTGTTTCTGGTTACTAGTTGCCATCATAGCTTGACAGGTGTCCTTGTGTCAGTGTGGTTTGGCCATCTAAACATCTTTAGCTACAAGCTACCAGATAACCGGCACTGGTTGACAAGAGGAAGGAAAAACTTTGTTTCACCATAACTTGGTAAACGGCAAATACTACGACTCCAGTGAGCCATTCAGTGTCTGAGTGCGGCATGTGATCGCATACTATCAGAGTGCCCTTGTCCAGTGGGGAGGTGTCGCAAGCTTTGCTATGCAGCTCTGATTGGTTCGTAGGAAATTCAGCCCTTGTCTTTTGATAGGTAATGGTGAAGTTGCGTATAGCCCATGTCCACTTCCGTGAGTCAAAAACATAGAAACAACATAATTTGTACCGACTTTGGCTACAGAATCTCAGTAATATCTGAGCCTTGCAGGACATTGTCTCTTCTTAACACAGAATGTGTTTATACGCTGGTTTGCATGAAAAGACACAGAAAATCAGTTTGCATTGTGTGTGTATAGGTTGGTGCTCAGCACCGAGGAAAGGCTCAGACAAGGCTCGGACTGTTTGCGCTGGCCAATGTTTCATTTATTGGTCACGTGCTGCATGGTAAATGCGCACCTGCAGACGATGTTGCTAGGCCAATTGCTGATACATCCCCCTTTCTCTATTTTTATGGCTTTTAAGAAATCACCAAAAGCGCAGAAACCAACTTCACAGGGAAAACCAGCTGGCAAAAAGGTTTCACCTCAAAAAGAAGCATTCCCAGCCCAGAAAGACGATGTTGCTAGACCAATATGCCGATAAAGTGTGGGCCACGACCACGTTACTTCGACAGGCTCTATCATTTCACGACGACTCGGCCTCGTGTACCTCGAATCGTCACCTTCAATTTTGTAGTATATCTATTAAGACAAATCATGGCCGAGAAAATTTAAAACTTGCCTTAATCATTCCGATAAAGCTAGAAAGCACAGAATATGTTGTGCATGCATTATTTATACATTATTCTGTTATGAGACATAATATGCGCCCCAGCACATTGTACTCTCATTGTTTATCACAATGATACATACATGTTTTTGGCAGGGCAAGTAACATTGAATATTTCTTTTCTTCTAGAGTCAGTTTTCGCACTGCAGGCTCTTGGGAAATGTTGTGACACCCTACAAATAGAGGCTGCATCTGCCTTAAAGGGAAACTGAAGCGGTTTTAAATATGAGAAAAAACACCTGAGCCTAGTCAATGAGACCTCAGCCATCACGAATATCATATTCGTTTGGTCATTTTCTGCGCGGATTAACCGGAAAAGCGCCTTCAAAGTAGCGCCGAAGCCACGCCTCTCCGAAGCAGAGGGAAAGGGGAGAGAGGAGGAAGCCCGTCAGCCGGCGTCACAAAAGGACCGGCTGGAGGACCCCGGCGCGGCTGGCCGAGCTTTCCTCGTAGGCTGCTCTAGTGTTTTTTCGAGCCGTCGTCGTTCTGCCGCCGCATAGAGCTAAGAGCTTGCTTTTATCCGTTGACCGGTCATGCTATGGACTCAATCGCCTGACGTGTTGAGTGTTCTCTTGTTTGTTCACGTGTTTGCAGAATTCTCGTGGTACCGAACCAACTGACTCGTGCTGTTGCTCGACGCCGTACTCATGTGTAGCCGCCAGCTTTCACGAACAGCGCTCGTCGCAGTTGTTCTTCCCGCTTACCGTCTTTTCCACTTCGTCACCGAGATTTTAAAGGGGTGGGTGGGTTTGAGCAAGCACACCGTTTTTTGCTCGAAACGTGTTTCGGACGGCGCATATGAAAACTATGTACGTATGGGTTTGGGTCTGAAGGAGGCTCGCCTGAACCCGAAGCTCTGCCGACCATCTTTGAAGGTAAGGAGGCAATTCAGCGCATTAAAAGTCACAAGCAAAGAGGAAACGTAACTAGGTAGGAATTGGAGGTCGACTGTTCTAGAAAAAGACTATTACGTTATTAGAATTGTGCAGTGTGCTAGAAAAGCCGCGATCATTTAGCCGAATAGCGGGTTTCCACTGGCTCTCTTGTGTTAACCGCCTTATATTAGTGTTGGTTTCTTATATTGTTGAAGTGACCATATTTTCCGGACCGACTCCGGTCCGGGAATTCTGGGAAACAAAAGAAAACAATCTCGGGTAGCCCAAGATTATTTTCTTTTGCTTTTAATCTACTCGGCTACCCAGTCACTTGGGAGAGGAGGGCTTGCTCTAATAAGTGGTCATGCAATTCATAATGCGACTTTCCCGGTGCAACTTGTTTTAGCATAAACTTTTTTTTTTTTTCACAGTTGCTGACATTGTTTGAGGTCATTTTTTTTTTAAACGTAAACATAAATTTTGTTAAATATTCCTTCCAAAGGTTCATATTCTCTTCAGGAGAGCTTTTTGGAAATACAAAGCTTGTGACCTTCTGTTCTGAATTGAGTTCTTTTTTTAGAATTTACGCAGTGTTTTCCGTATAAAGTTTGTGTCATGCAACAATTCTTTGTGCCTTAGAAATTCGATCGAACAATGATAATGCTTGGTGGTGGTGTGATGCACTCAACAAATCTCGATAGAAGTACGCGGTAGAGGCCCAGGAAGCTTTCACGATTTCGACATCAAATTAAGGGCTGCCGGGCGCACATCTCCGCTTTTTTAAACTATAATGGCGTAATAGTTTGTGGCAAACAAACTAAACGCAGCAGAGGGTACCGCTATCACAAGGATGGACCTTCTGCGCAGTTATTCGCATAGTGCGCAAGGACATGGCGGTGGCAGAACGGCGACCCTGTCTTACCGCCCGTCTCATCTCAGTTGAAGCTCTCCTGTCGCTGCAAGCCGATTATACTATCCCTTCAAACCGCCTCAGCCTTGATGAACAATGCAGCCTGCACGCTCACGCGTCCAGCAGCTGGCAAGCACGAAGGTCGATGTGTGCAGAATTCTTGTCCTCTGACGACCGTTTTGGGGAGGGTCACGCTAATCCGGCTTGAGGCGTCCTGTCAATAGCACTCCGTTTATTGTCAACGTTTTACGTTACAATGAGTAGCAGTCAGTACGTTCCTGAAGGTATGAAGCCGGCCACGTCGCGTCCGCGCAAGCGGTTCCTCGTGTCTGCGTTTATTACTGCGGGGGGTCATTTTTATACTTTGCCAATGGCTGGAACGCGTACTTTGTCACGTTGAGGGTCGTCTGGACACATTCCTCTTTCGAATCCACCGAAAGATTTCGAAAAATCAGAAGCCGAACCCAATTTACAAGAGCAGAAGACCCGGCGCCCGGCTACTTCCGCAAGCGACGGAGAAAACGAGAATCGAGATGGTCCTTCTATGACGTAGTGGCGCGTCACGCGTGACTAGCCAATGGCGTGCCGCTGCGGCGATCGCTTCTGATTTCTTCGCTTTTTTTCGCGTTTAGGGATTATTTTGGGTCAAACGGTTGTGATATTTGGACTCAGCAGGTACAAACACGTCAGAATCAACCATGAACTCATTTTTTTCGAAAAGCTCTTCAGCTTCCCTTTAACAGCCTCCAACAGAAGTGTAATTTCGGAGTTATGCCTAAACATTCATGTCAAACCCCGTCACATTTGTTTGCGCAGGTGACAGCGGTTATCCCCTGGAACCGTGGCTTCTTACTCCGATCCCTGGCAGCCCTGCTGTGCAGACACCTGAAGCTGAATTCAACAAGAGGCATCGTTCCACACGCTCCGTTGTGGAGCGCGGCTGTACAACACTAGAGCGCACGCACGACACAAGAGCGCCGACATTAGAGCACCGACAGTAGAGCGCCGCGACGTTAGCGCGCGCGACGCGAGAGCGCCGCGACGTTAGAGCGCACGACTCGAGAGCGCTGCAACGTTAGCTCGCGCGACTCGAGAGCGCAGCGACATTAGCGCGCGTGTCATTGAAACGCCCGTCACGAGAGCGTACAACCAGTCCAGCGCGAGTGGCCCGACCCGACCGACCACTTGTTTGGACATCGCGTGCTTTATTTTAAATAGGCGGGGATTTATGCCGGCGGAATTCAGCAAGGACATTACGAATGAGTCCACGAAATGTTTCCGTGTGACAAACCAACAAATGTTACAAAAAGCTAACAACAGAAAAAAAAAAGTAGCATTCATTTCCGCGGTAAAATACATCGCAGCTGGCCTAGCTCCATTAATTCTTTGATTTTAATTCATAAAGTTCACCACCGACCTGACTAATTTTTATTTTAAATTATTTTAAAAAATTCAATAGGAAAGAAGCAACATGTAACGTGCTTAACTGTATTCTGGGGATTTCAAAATCATTTTCGGGAAAGGAGCTCTCTTGCCAAGTGTCATACGCCAACCATTCATGTTGTCAGAAATGACAATTGTACTAAACGCTTAATCGGGGAACCTGTGCCGAAAATGAAAATGAAATATGCGTTGATTTCAGCGTAGATGCATAGAGCGCTGGGGCGAGACCGATAGCATCGGGTGCGGCAGGCACCACTTTCTATGCGCTTCTCGGACTCTTGCCGCTATAGATCTTGACGCATTGGTTCTGCCTCTGGAGACGTTTTTGCGCAAAAAAGCTGTCCTACGAATCCTACGATCAATCCTTTAAATTTACTACCTGTGGCACTATCCTTGTGTAGACGTTCGGTCTCTATTCATGTCTAAACTTTTTAGTTCGAACTTTTATTTCTGTTTGTGCTGCGGTTTTTCCTTCGATATTCATATATTTTTGAAATCTTTGGTATCCGTATATTTCTGAATCAAAGCACTCTCATTAGGCCCTAGAAGATTGGACTACTTTCTAAGAACAAAGGTGATGAAGGTACGGTTCTGTGGAATGCTAGTAACGGACAAAGCGATAGACAAGTCTTTTTTCTTTGTAGGCTCTTCTCTGGGACATACAGCAAGGGCTGTTGAAAATTATCGTCTATAGAAGAAGATGAAGTGGAGGAGGTCGACGACGAAAAAGAAGGGACGATGACAGCTACGGCGCTCCTTCAGCAAACGAAACCATCATGTAAATATTGTATATAAATCCTTTCTTGTTCAAACTAACTCGACGCAGTTGTTCCCCTAATGTAACGCAAAATCTTGGTGCCGAAATCCGGGAATAGCTGAGCCAAGGAAAAACAAGAAAAGACTTCGAACATTCATCGTAAGGCCTGACGATCGCCTAAGGCAGTGGTTCTCAGCCATGGATGTGTCGGGGACCCCTTCCAGCGGGGGGGGGGGGGGGGGGGGGGGGGAGGGGGGAGGGGGGGGGGGGAAGGGGGAAGGGATACGTAAGTAAGTTAACACGTCTGGAGCATGAAACAGGTGCCTTTTATTGCTGTCGTAGTTCCGGAAGCAGGTTGCAAATTAGTCACGGCCGGACTGAACTACAAAAAACGTGCCAAATAAAAATTTGTTTTTTTTTTGTTGAGGGTTTTTCGGACCCCAGAAGTGGCTTCGGGGTCCGCGGACCCCCATTTGAGAACCACTGGTCTAAGGGTACTTACCGCAACAGAAATGGATCCTTTAACGCCAACAGCCATCGATCAGCTCAAAAGAAGAGCAGTGGTTCGGTCATCGGCTACCAGAATTTTATCCGAAACCGTCGCTCTTCTATCCATGGAACCAAAGCCCATCGGTGAGCTGGAAGAAAAACTTAACATCTTAAAGGGAAGCTGAAGAGCTTTTCGAAAAAAATGAGTTAATGGTTGATTCTGACGTGTCTGTGCCTGCTGAGTCCAAATATCACAACCGTTTGACCCAAAATAATCCCTAAACGCGAAAAAAAGCGAAGAAACCAGAAGCGATCGCCGCAGCGGCACGCCATTGGCTAGTGACGCGTGACGCGCCCCTACGTCATAAAAGGACCATCCCGATTCTCGTTTGCTCCGTCGCTTGCGGAAGAAGCCGGGCGCCGGGTCTTCTGCTCTTGTAAATCGGGTTCGGCTTCTGATTTTTCGAAATCTTTCGGTGGATCCGAAAGAGGAATGTTTCCAGACGACCCTCGACGTGACGTGAAAGTAGGAAAATGACCCCCCGCAGTAATAAACGCAGATACGAGGAAATGCTTGAGCGGACGCGACATGGCCGGCTTCATACCTTCAGGAACGCACTGACTGCTATTTATTGTAACGTAAAACGTTGACAATAAACGGAGTGTTATTGACGGGACGGCTTAAGCCGGATTAGCGTGACCCTCCCCAAAACGGTCGTCAGAGGACAAGAATTCTGCAAACATCGTCCTTCGTGCTTGCCAGCTGAGGTGGTTTGAAGGGATAGTATAATCGGCTTCGGGCGACGGGAGAGCTTCCCTGAGATGAGACGGGTGATAAGACAGGGTCGCCGTTCTGCCACCGCCATGTCCTTGCGCACTATGCGAATAACTGCGCAGAAGGTCCATCGTTGTGATAGCGGTACCCTCTGGTGCGTTTAGTTTGTTTGCCACAAACTATTACGCCATTATAGTTTTAGAAAAAGCGGAGATGTCTGCCCGGCAGCCCTTAATTTGATACCGAAATCGTGAAAGCTTCCTGGGCCTCTACATTCGCATACTTTTAACAAGATTTGTTGACTGCATCACACCACCAAGCATAATCATCGTCCGATCGCATTTCTACAGCACAAAGAATTGTTGCATGACACAAACGCTATACGGAAAACACTGCGTAACTTGAAAAAAAAGAACTCAATTCAGAACAGAAGGTCACATGCTTGTATTTCCAAAAACCTCTCCTGAAGAGAATATGAACCTTTGGAAGGAAAATTTAACAAAATTTATCTTTACGTTTAAAAAATATGCGACCTCAAATAATGCCAGCAACTGTCAAAAAAAAAAAAAAGTGTATGCTAAAACAAGTTGCACCGTGAAAGTCGCATTATGAATTGCATGACCATTTATTAGAGCAAGCCCTTCTCCCCCAAATAGCTGGGTAGCCGAGTAGATTAAAAGCAAAAGAAAATGATCTTGCGCTACCCAAGATTGTTTTCTTTTGTTTCCTAGATTTCCCGGACCGGAGTCGGTCCGGAAAATATGGTCACTTCAACAATATAAGAAACCAACACTAAACACTAATATAAGCGGTTAACGCAAGAGAGCCAGTGAAAACCCGCTATTCGGCTAAATAATGATCGCGGCTTTTCTAGCACACTGCACAATTCTAATAACGTAATAGCTTTTTTCTAGAACAGTCGACCTACAATTCCTACCTTGTTACGTTTCCTCTTTGTTTCTGATTTTAATGCCTGAATTGCCTTCTTACCTTCAAAGATGGTCGGCAGAGTGTCGGGTTCAGGCGAGCCTTCTTCAGACCCCAAACCCATACGTACACAGTTTTCATATGCGCCGTCCGAAACACGTTTCGAACAAAAAAGGTTTACTTGCTCCAACCCACCCACCCCTTTAAAATCTCGGGACCAAGTGAAAAAAGGCGGTAAGCGGGAAGAACAACTGCGACGAGCGCTGTTCGTAAAAGCTGGCGGCTACACATGAGCACGGCATCGCGCAACATCACGAGTCAAGGCCCGTTCACACTCTGCAACCTCTTAAACGCTGGGTTCCTTACAAACTTCTAAACCAGATAACAACTGGCGCCACTCTATTGCGGTAGCCAGTGTAAACTCGGCGGTCCGGCATATTTTTTTATTTCTATCGCGCCTTATCCTTTCTTTCTTGGCTCGAAACTTTGTCAAGTTATAAACGAGCCTTTCTATGGGTATTACGCACATCATTGACCCGGAAAATCCCGCAAAACCTCCTCTTGTGAAAGGCAGTTCCAGGGTCACCGCATAGTGGCGCCACAATGTCAGTATGTTCCCCGTTTTAAAAAATTTAAGAAGTTTTAAGAGATTTCGCTCTCTCAGTCGTACTCGGTCGCAAGAGTTGAAACGGGCCTTCAGTTGGTTCGTACCACGAGAATCTGCAAACCCGTGAACAAACAAGGGAAACAATCAACAGTCAGGCGATTGAGTCAATAGCATGACCGATCAAACGATAAAAGCGAGCGCGATAGCAGCGGCAGAACGACGATGGCACGAAAGACACTAGAGCAGCTTACGAGGAAAGCGCGGCCAGCCGCGGCGGGGTCCCACAGCCGGTCCTTTGTGACGCCGGCTGACGGGCTATCCTCCTCTCTCCCCTTTCCCTCTGCTTCGGAGAGGCGTGGCTTCGGCGCCACTTTGAAGGCGCTTTTCCGGTTAATCCGCGCAGAAATGACCAAACGAATACGACATTCGTGATGGTGGATCTGATTAACTAGGCTCAGGTGTTTTTTTTCTCATATTTAAAACCGCTTCAGCTTCCCTTTAAAGGGGCACTCAAGCAGTTTTTGGAGAAGCTACTTTTTGGTGTGCGGTGGCGTTAAGGAAGTGTCAGTGAATGAGTATCTTCAGTTTTAGAAGGCAGAACCGCCTATTAATCACGCAGGAATGAAATACGTGCGACTATTTTCTGTACTTGCGAGGACCAATGAAATTATCGTATGTTTGAACATTTTGGCGGCCTTTGTAAAGTTTCGCTAAGAAACAATCTTCAGTTCATTTAAATATGTTGTGCATGATAATGTCAAAAGACGTAAAATATTTCTAGTTTAGAATACGCGATACTGTAATTATCGTTTCACAAATAAGGGACTACGTTTTCTCCTTGCCTTCCTCCGCGGGGGGGTGAATTTCCCGCTCCCCCGGGATGCGCGGAAGCGCACGTATCTGCGCGCGTTGCAGGCCGGTCGTGTCGGCCGCGGGCCGGCCGGGTGGACGGGCGGTGGGAAAGCTCATCGTTCTGCGTAAAAGCGCTATCCTTGACTGTGAATTTTCGTCGTGTGTCCGCTATGATAACTCAGCACGTACTAAAGGGGAAGATCCACCTACTCGTGCGGCGATGTCGTGGCGGCACTCTCAAGACAGCAGAAACGCCCGTGCCATCGTTGTAGGGGCCCCGTGCTAGACACTTCGTTGTTTTTTATTTATTTTCTTTTAGCTCACAGCACCATCGGCATGCACAAACGCTGGCGTGGTCGCGAGCGCGCGTGATTAAACACATTCCATCCGAGACATCGGAGTCGCCTAACGTTTTTTCTACAATCGTGTTTGTTTACTTCGACTACAGTGGTGCTTTCTAAGCATTTGTGTCCTCGAACATCGCCCGGATTTCTCATTTGGCGCATTTGATGCGTGTGCTCAAGTTCAAGGTATTACTGGCGCGTACCGTATAAAGGATGCGAATTTTTACGCGTTTTCATCACCGGAGAGAAGTGATTAGTGTTAGCAATCCTGAACGCTCGCAACGTCTATCTGATCACGAAATCATATTTCTACGTTGATATATCGCTGCTAAGATTATATTGTCTTTTAAAATCGTAGAAAAGGCGTGTGGCGATATTTGTACTATTGCAATGTCGTGTATTAGAGTCGTGATCGTCCAAGACGGCGTACTGCATCTTTTTATTTTATTTTTTTCATCCACTGTACCCTGCAAGCCTATCAAGAAAAAAATAATAATAAAGCTTTAAGCTATAGACAACTGTCTGTCTATATTCGGTTACGGCATTAAGTAGCAGTGCGTCCCCTTTTTAGAGGGGCCGCTGAAACAGCTGACGGCCGCGTATAGAAGCGGTCGCCGAGCTGACGACCCGCTGCGCTTGTTGTAGTGGTTGCAGTTGTGTGTACGCGCGGCGCAGAGCGGTCGTTCCGGTCGCAACAAACGCAGCCGTAGGTACGCGCTCGTTGCACATGTCTGAACCAGCCTTTCCCCCGTCCTCCCGAGGCGAAAGGCAACGTGGCGACATCGTTTGACATCACGTACCAGAGGTAACGCTGCGATGTCAAACGTTGGTTTGGTTACGACTTGCCCCAACCGCAAATCGAAGAATGCCCGAAAAGGTCTGCGTTTCGCCGTCCTCGGAACCCGAACATGACTCCGAAGCGCTACTATCGTCTACATCGCACGTCGAAGTGGCGTCATAGGAAATCATCCCCAGGTCGGCTGTCCGCCGAAGAATTTCAACCTAACGGCGTCAGGTCCTCGAGCGTAGAGAACTCCGCCATGATCGAAGCTCGAATGACAAAGAGGTTCGGTCGATGCGGCTACCTCGGGATCACTGCGCGACGGAACGTCGTTCAACGCCATTGGCCCGAGATCCTTTTGATAAGCGTGCGAGGACCAATGAGAGTGGTTTCGTTTTCGGGTGGATCCGAGGTTTGGCGGCCTTCAATTACATTTTTATTCAAGAAATAATCACCGTATGACTACACTTTTTGGTTTTTAGGGATACTTAGGGGGTCTAAATTCAGCTGTCATCATCAAAACACGAACTCAAAAACCACTTGAGTGTCCCTTTAAGCCACGGAGAATTTGCGTCAGGTCAGCAATTTGGTATGCATGTTTCGAACTGAATAAGGCCTTAGATTCTCGTGTTCCAAAACTCTGGCATAATTCCTCGCTCTATTTGTGTTCAGGTCACTTCAGAGACAAGCTTCAAGAATACAACGGACTTCTACACGTCGTCGCCGTGGCCAACGTCCTGCTTCTTGCTGTTTGGACGCTAAGAATGGTCGTTGAGCGACGGAAACGAAGAAAATGTTTTAGTCTTTTCCGCAGGAAGAAAAATCAGCAAATATGCTCGATAAACATAAACCCGGTGTCTGGAACGTGCGAAGCTGGAAACACGTCGCACGCGAATAAAGAAAACTGAAATATATAAAAAAAAAACAGGAAAAAAAGGTCTTCTTGCTGTTTTGTAATCCCACATTGTGCAAGTTGTTTTTCGTCGTATGTGTTTGTTTCTCGTGTCGTCATTTCTGCGTTTAAATAATAGAATTGTTACTATTAAAATAATTGTAGAGCCATGTTCCTTGTGTTTCTATTTCTGCGTGTTCAGCAATTAAATTGTTAGATTAAATTAGAGTCCGTCAATTTTGAGTAATGTAGATAAACAGGTGCGTCGTCTTCATTCACTACTGGATATGAGACATCATTCAGAAATCTGCGCAAAGTTACACCATAAACATCTGTAATTCAAGTAATAGTGCATTGTCCTCCTAACAATGCTAATCAATGGCTGTTCAAGAAACGAAAGGCGCGGCCGAACCCGGAGCATCCTATTTTCGCATTCAATGAGATTGCAGCAAAGACGATAGGCATGCTGAAGAACAAATTACAAAGCGAGAAACAAAATAAACCACGTTCTGGGTTTCTTAAGCAGTCAGTGCCATCTCTGCCCAGCACCAAATACTTACATCTATCTAACACTGCAATTATTGTGCTTCTAGAAGGGGGCGTTCTTCCAAAGCACCACCTTTGAGACACCGAAAATACTCGTTTCAGAGCCTATAAACTAACTGTATTTTCTAGCGTCACACCGCGGCTGTGACACTGCGGGTGTACTTCAAACCTGTAAAGTAAATAAGAATAAAAAAAAAAAAGACCGCAAGGTTGGCGCTGGGCATTGACTCTTGTGTAGACTGGGGCTGGAAAAGGTGTCAAAGTCAGTTTTTCCTTGTTTCCTGCATATCCGTACGGGGGAAGGCACTCACTTGATCGAAGTACATTTTAGAGAACGCCCACGTTTCACCGAATGACACTTTAGCGAATAGTCAGACGCCGCGAAGCGGCGTTTCGGGTGGGCCAAATTGGTTCACATTTTTGTAATGAGCCACCGCAGACTGTCGCCGCGAAGCGGCGTAAAGCGCAGCGCGGCGGATGGCTTAACGTGCGCCCCCGTTATTCGCTAAAACGTTGATTCGCTCAAATGTCGCTGTTCTCTAAAACGTCATTCGCTCATGTGATATGGACCCGCACCTTGCTAGAGTGGAGACTTGTCGTGGGATGGAATTCCGTTGTTGTTCCAACCTAAACGCGGGAGCAACGTCAGGATGCGTCTGGATCCTTCCGACCACGTTCCGGGCTTTTCCACGTTGAAAAGTCAACTGCTCGAAGACCATGTCGACTGTCTACGTACAGCCGATATGGCCGACCCAATACAAACTAATTGTTGAGTTGGTTAATTGAATTGGTTAACTTAAAAAGTGTCTGACGTAAATTATCTCGGTGTATAAACCCTAGCAGGTGGCGTTGAATATTGTAACCGGTAGCAATCTCCGTCTTGTTGTATTCCCGATTTACATGGTACGATTTTGCTTGCGATTTTTAGTTTGCGACGCCAAGCACCACGGCCGGTTTTGCCCACGCTCTATTTGCGGTAAGAGCGACTTCGCAACTGAAAATCGCGAGCGGAATGGCGTCATTTGGATCAGGCTTCAGCCCTCATTCTATGGGCGGTCACGCGGGTGGATTGCTGTACGTCATATTCGCACGAAGTTTCGCTGTAAATCCAGCCTTGTCCAGTTTGCTGAGAGCCCGACACCACTAAAGCAGTCAGACACTCGTAGGACGTAGAATCAACAATCCCAACACGACAAACACCACGGGTATACTCATACTGACGCTGCCACCCGAATTCCCCGATTGTTATTTTTTAACGTGAGACGTTTATAGGCTGGGCTTTTAGGTGAAGTGCAGCCTCAAAATGCGAAACAGCGAATGTCCCCGCTTAGCAGAAAAATGGCGTTACGTGGCACATGTCGCTCGACCTATGCACAAATTCAGTTTCCCCGCTAAATTCAGCGTGAAAATTGACGTCACGTGACTCAACATTAACGCAGTTTCCCGATAAGTTTAGCGAAAAAAATGACATTCTCGTGACGTGCTGTCACGTGACCTATACACAAATTCAGTTTCTCCGCTAGATTTAGCGGGAAAAAGTGACGTCACGTGACCTACACATTAATTTATTCAATGAGGCTTACAGGAGTGGAAAGACCTGGAGGCACAACTCGAAAAGAAATGCCTGGAGGTTATAGCGCTAAACTAAAAACGTTTCACGTAGCGACACAATTGCAGTGCAATTTGCGATAATTTGTTTTAATGAAATGCCGAATCCACGACCGCGCCAACCGCATTTCTTGCCCCTATCTGCCACCGCACACACGCAGCGCCGCTGGTGCCTTTAAAGGGATAATGAATCGAAACTTCAAATATACCTATCACGTTCAGAAATAAGTTAAACATGATCAACTCTCTCTGTTAATGACAATCGCACGCTCGTATTTCAAAGGGATCGCTTTAGTTTTCGTTCTAAGTGTTCGGATTCCAGCGAGCGCTTCAAAATCAGCCATCAAAAGCGCGCTGCTTCTCGGTATATCCGTTGCACCCGGGACTTGCCCGCGACGTCATCGGCCTCCCTAGGACCGAGCATAACCTGACACTTGGTGGCGTCAATGTGTTACGACCTCGCTTAGTCGGAGTGCCCGAGGGCTGTAACATATCACCGCGAGATTACGGAGGCGGCGGAGTCGTGCGCGCTACGACAACACGTATAGTACGTCGTCTGCTCCGCGACTTGGCCAAAATGATGACTTCGGCAGCGTCGGTTACGGGCGCGAGCCCGCTTCTCTTTGAACGGGACGACGTCGTCGCGAAGCGGCTAAGGTACCTTTGTTATCTCCCACGATGCGAGATGCTGCTAGATATCCTTCCTCGTGTTGTCGAATGTGACGGCAGGATCATGCGTGATATTGGTAGGACGAGGCGATTGCTGCTTACCTGACTTACCACCAACAGATCACAACGACCAGACTCGGCGAGGGCGCCAACTTCACGGATAGATAAATATCGCTTTGAAGGCGTTACACCAGTGGGCATCCTTAATTTATTAAAGCGAGCAGGGAAGCAGACCGAGTCCGGTGAGACAGCACGGCGGTGGCATCACTCGAGTATTTCACGTAGCGTATCGCATCGATAGAGGTGTGACCGCAGCGTTGTCACGGCCACCGCGAAGAAACGCGTACCCCACGACGATTTCGCGACATTCCTTTTCACAAGGGCGAACACTAAACAAACAAAGGGCGGGCATCTGTGTATTGAGGAAGCTTGCGCTAGTCTCAACGGGACACGATTTCCCAAGCGCAGATATTTATATATACAGAGCACACAGAACACGACTGTAGAATTCTCACATCGTCAAACGAAAAAACGACCACGAAAAAAAAACGTTCACATCGCCCCGATTTTGCAACGCGACTCGCCTCAATGGCGAACACTGAACAATAAAGAGAAGCCATCGGCCCTGCCTTCGTCGGTCTCGTCGAACGAGGCTTACTCGATCGTCCAAGCGGGGCCACTAAGCACGTCGACGGCGACTAACTTGGACGGCGAGACGATCGCTGAATTCTCACATCGTAGCACAAAAACTACCGTGCACAAAAGCGGATACCGGCACAACTCCGCGACGTAAACCCGGGTCACTTCGAGAGGTCTTGTCACTCGGCAAGAACGACGTTGAAAGCAGCGCGCGCCATGTTGAAAAAGATAGTTCATAAGCCCCTGAGATCAGTCACGTCAAAGAATGAGTGAAAGCGATTGGCTGGCGGAGTAAATCCGAGGTGGCCAACTGTGTTTTTTGCTTCTTCACCAAACCGTCGGTATTACGTTCTGGCCTAGAGGTAATCTGTACTGGTGAGCACACTTCCCATATTGTGGCGCTGCCGTCGGAGGCCGATGCTGTCACCACATTCCATCGAAGCTTCATACCCAAAAAACAGTTGTTCTTTGGTTATCCTTTAATTCAGTATCATTTTTTTTTTGTGATTTTTAACGAAAAATGAATGTCTCTGAAGTTGGACAGCTGCCTGTGTCAGGTTGAAGCAAAGATATGAGCTCCAGAATTTGGTTTCCGTATTCCTCTAAGCGCTTGCCGATATTAAAGTGGCGTATACGGCGTGCAAGTTAGTTCCGCTCCTTGCGCTTCTCGTGCGTTTTTTTACTCCCGGTCTCAACCAATTATGACACGAGATTGACTGAGTCGTCATCGCGCATTCCCTGCATGTTCCCTCTGCTGTCCTTTGATTGGCATGCCCCTGCCTCCGTTCCCACGCGCCAAAGACGCATTTTGGCACAGTTGCTCGCCGTATAAGCTGTGTCCTCGTTTTGTCCTGCTTTAGTTTTTTGCGCTTCTTTTTTTATTATTAATCAGTACCAACTAGCCGTGTTTCAACCCTGCAGCTATGCCTAGGGCTCTGCGTTTTTTTGACAAATTCAGCAACATCTGAAAAAAAAAAAAAAAACACTCGTTAGAAAAACTTTTGCGGATTGGATTTATCCTGAAATCTCCGGTTGCGGACTGTCAGTCGCAAAAAAGCCGGACGAATTTTATAATTTCTGAAAATTGATTTTTGGTTCAATTTTTGTTTTGTTTTTATAGGTGTCACAAAGAATTGTTTTTGAACCTTTATCATAAAGAGGGGGCGACCTCCCTGTGAAAATGATCTAACAAACCTGACCTTTCCACCCGCTAAAGTTCAGGCCCTCTTCTCCAACGAGTCTCTTTCATAGACGTCCATAGCCCATCTTCGGCGTCCTTTCGTCGCAGATTGTGCTTGTACGCACATTCCCTTACTCCGTCTCCTTGTGCGACGGGGATTCGAGATTTACCGGGTGAAACAAGGAGACGGCAGGCTCTTAAATCGACCGGAAAATTCGGTTTCTAACCTAAGTCGCGTCTACGTAGACTTTGTGCAGCGTTGCCCACGATGGTGCATTTTTTTTTTGTAAAATTTGCAAAGAGCGAACTTACCTGAGAAAAAAGTAATGAAAGAAAAGGGCTTAGCTCCTATGGAAACGCAGCGACGCCACCGTGCTTCAAGGGCACGCGCCGTTTCGCACGGGGACACAAGAGATGGCGCAATACGAACGCCGCCAACGAACGAGTAATTCGGCGCCGAGAGCCGCGTCTTTAGCAGACATCTTTCGACTCAAAAGCGGCGCGCGTTCCGCAGGCGCGACAGTCGCAGAACAAAACAGGCGCGGTACTACAAGCAGCTGCAGTTCTTTCTGCTAAATACGCCGGCTCTCGGCGTCTGCTCGTTTGGTGGCGGCAGTTGGCGTCGCGACCGCTTGCGCCATCTCTGTCTTCCGTGCGAACGGCACCGTGTTTTTGAAGACCGGTGGCGTTCGCTGCGTTTCCATGGAGCTAAGCCTTTTCCTTTCTTTACTTTTCCTCAGGTAAGTTCGTTCTTTGCAAATTTTACAAAAAAAAAATGCACCATCTTGTGGGCAACGCTGCACAAAGTCGTAGCGCGATAGGTTAAGAAACCGAATTTTCCGGTCGATTTAAGAGCCTGCCGTCTCCTTGTTTCACCCGGTATTTGACTTTTTACACTTCGTTTCACTTTAAGTCTGACTACTGCCGACGCGACGACCCGATGTAGCCAATCACGCAGCGCCAAAAATGCATCGTCATGGCGCTCATCGCCTACGTGGAGAGGAATCAACCATGACAAGCAGACAATAAAAATGCTATAAAACTTTATCGTCACGTTTCAATGCGGAGAGCAAGTCGTCTGCTTCTAGCGCAGGAGTTGCGGCGACGTCACAACGACGCCGAGCTCTCATTGGCTTTAATAGAAAAGATGCCTTGAGGTCTACCCACTATCTTTCTAGACCAGCCAATAAGAGCGCGGCGTTCTGACATTACCGCAACCCCTGTGCAAGGAGATGATGAACTTGCGCTTTGTATAGACCCTCTTTCCCCATATTTCTCTGGAATTTCTATGACTAGAATCGATAGAATAATAAGATGCAGTGGAGAGAAGCGACTTCACACCCAGTTGCAGCGTCCTTGCGGAGGCTGCTTTTTTCGATTGTGTCAAATAATTATTGACTCTCGTAATGCTTTATAGTTGGAGATGCAGTTCCCAAACCCTTATGAAGCACGCTTCGTATAGATTATGTGCGAAGAAAAAGCAACATGTAATCTTTTCATCTTCTGGGATGGTTCTCTTTCGAGTGATGGCCTTACGAGTGTAGGGTATATACAGCAGTGGAGCAGTCAACTCTACTTTCATTTCATATCATTTCGTTTATTATGTCTCTCAGGGCCCGAAGGCATTACAGAGAGGAGTGGGGCACAGTAAATGGAACAAAGCAAATAACAATGAAAAGCAAAAAATACACAAAATAACTACTAAACATCATTTAACAGGTTAAAAATGACAATCTTAAATTTATCTGAAGCAGTGATTGTGACAATGACTGCGGGAAGGCGGCTCCAGTCAATCGAGGTTTGAGGCAAAAAAGAGGCATTATAGGTAGATGTGTTGCAATGAGGGATTCCGACTTTTAATTGATGATCGGCGCGTGACGATATGTACAGAAAATAGTGCTTGGTGGAGAGTAGGGTTAGAGCGATAAATCTTGTGGAACAAGCATAGGCGGGATATCTTTCGACGAAGAGAAAAAGTGGGCAAGGATAGAGATGCTTCATAAAGTGGTGCTAGCTGTGCGGTGAAAGTTAGAAAGTATAAAACGGGCGGCGCGGTTTTGAATGGATTCTACGGCAGATGCAAGGGTGATACCAGTACATACCACTACTTAATTAGTAGTGTTATAAGTGCTCCGTGGCGCGTAGATTTCTGATGTCTGTGTATATTCACACGGCACGTGGCGAGTGCATGCTTCCATGGATGTGTGGTGACAAGCTTAAATAAATATTCAAAATTTATTAATCTTTTTCGCGAAAAATTGAAATTGAAAGAAACGTTGTTAAAACCTCGTCATATTTTCTATACATTTTCTTTCCGATTTCCATACACCAAGTTCAATAGAAAGACTACAGACAAAAACGTCCAAAAGCTATAGAAAGTAAATAGAAAAGTGGATATATTTAAAAAAAAATCTATAGCCTCTATACACTATTTTGTATATAAAGTCTAGAAAGTGGATTAAGAATTGTTCCGTGAAGAAGCTGTTTAGCGTTGCTTGTCTGGCTCAATTGAATCGTAGCGTCGGCTGTGGTAGGATTTAAAGTGAACCGAAATGCAGTTTACGATAACGAAAGAGGGACATGGAAGACGAACAGGCAAACAGGCTTTCGACTCGCAACAACGTTTTGTTGCAAGTCGAAAGGCTGTGATTTCTCTCAGTCTTCCATGACCCTCTTCGTTATCGTAAATAAGAAACCAACACGCTCAACCATCCACGAAATGCAGTACCTGCGCGCGATAGGTAGCAAAGAGAAAGCTCCAGCAAAGGAATGTCGTACATTTTACCTGCGCGTCCTGCTCGTTCATATCTCTTGCCACGTTCGTCGCAGAGTTGCTTGCATACACGTTTTGCAGCTTTCGAGTTAGCACGACTGATAGAAAGACGCCCTTCGCATTGCCGAGTTACGGACTTCCAATCGGCACAACCAGCTGAAGAGACCTCGTCAAAGGAAAGGTGAGCTTGTGCAATTAAGTCTCCGCGCTCATTTCCGATGAATTGTCATTTTCGGGGAACAATCAGCCCTTTTTCCGAAAATAATGCTTTAATAGGTTTTTTAACTGCTGTTCTGTATCCAGGCCAAAGAAATAACCAAACATTTGAAAAAAAAAAAAACTTGTACCTTCTAAGCTCACGGCGCGTCGGGAGCTCGGGTGTTGAATGCATTACGTGATCACGCTCAGCTGCGGGAACCCCGTCCCTTGTCCAAAACACAATAAGCAGGGGCCATGAATAGCAACAGTAGAAAACGCAGTAAGAACATCAATCACCAAATCGATTAATCAACTAATAAAACAATCAATCATGCGATCAATCAATCAATCAACGTATTAATCAATCAATAATTCAATCAATCTTGGATAGTCGCCCCTCTTCGACCGCATTTTTTTTATTTATTAAGACATGGAATGTTTTAAACATAACTTTCTAATCCCTGAAATCTGTCCGTCCGGCCGTGTATTTTTTCGCTAAATTTAGCGCGTGATTCACGTCCCGCAACCTATACCCCAATTCTGTCTTCCCGTTAAAAATTTAGCGGGGAAATCGATACAAATATAGGCTTATGTCAACTCACGAAATGACTTTTTAATGCCTTCTAAACAATTTAAACGATCGCTCCTTAAATCCTGCATTCTATGCACTGTAGGACATTGTAAATAAAGGTCGTGCCAATCTTTCGTATTTATTTATTAGTTTACCTTGCAGAGCCCAGAAGACATTGTCGTACAGAGTGCAAAAGGTACATGGCAATTTAACAACTAATACATTCTGCATGTACACAAGAATATGCACACAAAATAAATTCAAATTGCGTAGACAAATTGAGAAAATAATTTATTTGACCGAACGTAGGCCTTTTTTAGATTGTGGAAAACGAACGAGTGCAGGAGCAAGGTCAGAGCCATGCTAACAGATGTAACGTGGCACGCTTATGCTCGCTCCAATTATATAGTAACAAGACGTTTCCCTTACTTTCTCAATGAGCAATGGTATGTCCGCTTAAACTCAGTTGCGCCACCGCAACCTCTGCGTGTTCGCAGCACCCATGGACTTCGGTACGCAGACATTCGTGACAAGTTCAGCCAGCGTTAGCGCCTATACACCTTTCCAAAAAACGTTCCTAGCCGTCGCCATGTTGCTCGGCTGAAGCGACTCTCGCGCCCTCTATCAGCTAGACGTTTCCTGCACCATCTTGGACTGTGAAGACCAGCTCAGCGCGGTTCTCTACCTGCTTTTTTGCGGTTTTGCATTCGACGTTTTCTGGCGCCTCTTGAAAGCTTTCATTAATTTTTTTTATGCGTACTACGCACCCTTCTGTGTGATCCTACACTGTGAGAAATAAGGCTGGTAAGTGCCTGCCATTCAAGCTTTTCTGCTCGACATTCACGGGAAACGAAGGGGTGAAGGAACGTCGAACGACCCTCGACGCGATTTTGCGAACATTGTTCTCCCCCCTCCAGAGATAATCGC